>JANBXG010000012.1:0-252500 GCA_024271865.1 Nakazawaea ambrosiae
CATCACCACCCCATGGACTGGTTCCAACACTGTCACGACTCTTATTCCAAATCCTACTGGTTCTGGATCTATCCATGAGGTCAAGACACCTGAAAAAACCATCACCACCCCATGGACCGGTACTAACACTGTCACCACTCTTATTCCAAATCCTAATGGTTCTGGATCTATCCATGAGGTCAAGACTCCTTACTCAACCATTACTACCCCATGGACTGGTACACACACTATTACTACTCTTGTTCCAAACCCAACTGGTACTGGCTCAGTCTACGAGGTCAAAACTCCTTACTCAACCATTACCACCCCATGGACCGGTACTAACACTGTCACCACTCTTATTCCAAACCCAACTGGTAGTGGTTCAATTTACGAGGTCAAGACTCCTTACTCTACCATTACCACTCCTTGGACTGGTACTAACACCGTTACCACTCTCATTTCTAATCCAACTGATACAGGATCAGTATATGAGGTCAAGACCCCTTACTCTACGATTCAAACTACTGTTCCATGGACTGGTACTACTACTTCAATAACAACGTTCACCACAAGTGGTACTCCTGTCATTGAGTATTTAACACCAGCTTCCTCCACCACTGTTGTAACTACCATTCCTTGGACAGGTACTACCACTTCTGTAACTACGTTCACTAGCAACGGTATCCCATACATGGAGCACTTGACTCCTTACTCAACCATTACTACCCCATGGACTGGTACACACACTATTACTACTCTTGTTTCAAACCCAACTGGTACTGGCTCAGTCTACGAGGTCAAGACTCCTTACTCAACCATCACCACCCCATGGACTGGTACTAATACTATTACTACTCTTGTTTCAAACCCAACTGGTACTGGTTCGATATACGAAGTCAAGACTCCTTACTCAACCATCACCACCCCATGGACTGGTACACACACTATTACTACTCTTGTTCCAAACCCAACTGGTACTGGCTCAGTCTACGAGGTCAAGACCCCTTACTCAACCATTAGCACCCCATGGACTGGTACTAACACTGTCACCACTCTTATTCCAAATCCTGATGGTTCTGGATCTATCCTTGAGGTCAAGACTCCTTACTCAACCATCACCACCCCATGGACTGGTACACACACTATTACTACTCTTGTTCCAAATCCTAATGGTTCTGGATCTATCCTTGAGGTCAAGACTCCTTACTCAACCATCACCACCCCATGGACTGGTACACACACTATTACTACTCTTGTTCCAAATCCAACTGGTACTGGTTCGATATACGAAGTCAAGACTCCTTACTCAACCATTACCACAGCTTGGACAGGTGCTAGCACACTTACTAAACTTGTTCCAAACCCAGATGGTACTGGCTCCGTTTACGAAGTTTTGACTCCTGCTAAAGGTGAGCCTACTGTCACCGTGACAGTTTACGAGCCTTGTGATAAAGGTGCAGCCACAGTTTATACTACAACCTGTGGTGCAACCGTATCTGTAGTTGTCCAAAACCCAACTATTACAGCTGCTTCAACTGTTGGTTGTGAGACTGTGACTGTTTATAAGCCTTGTCATAAGTGTGAAGCCGCCACATATACTACAACTAGTGGTGGGTCAGTTGCGGTAGTTATTGAAAACTCAACCATCACTGCTATCTCAACAGCTACTGCTGATTCAAACCCTAGTGAAAATGAAACTTCGCTGAGTAACGCGGGTGCACCTGCATCTTCGGCAGTTGGTAGTGTATATGAAGGAGCCGCTGCTAAATCCGTTAGTTACTGGTTTTCTTCAGTTATTGGCTCAATTTTGTTGTTGGTCACTTTGTTGTAGTGATCTCTTGTGGTTGGCCCGCTCAATTGATTAAAGGAGACTTCCCTTTCGCGTCATTATCATAAAAAAGTGCTCGAATGGTTCTTAAAGACCGTTCATCATTGGTATTTCAATCATTTTTTGTTTTGATCATGGCTTGTTTGGGGTACTACTATAGAGAGATCTATAGTTTTTACTGTCCGGAAAAAAATTGAGATCAATTGGTTTGATACGATACCATATATCAATTGATGCTGTAATTTTTTATCCTTTTTATTAAATCTATTGTATTAATGTTTTATTTTTGTTTTTATTTCAATTTTTTTTAGTTAGACTTTTATTTTTACTTTTATTTTTACTTTTATTTTTACTTTTATTTTTACTTTTATTTTTACTTTTATTTTTACTTTTATTTTTACTTTTATTTTTACTTTTATTTTTACTTTTATTTTTATTTTTATTTTTACTTTTATTTTTACTTTTATTTTTTTACTTTTACTTCAGTTCTTTTTTTTTTTAACTTTTTACTAATACTTTATTTTGTTTATTTTGTTTATTTTTTTTTATTTTTTTAGTTTATTTTACCTCTTTTACTTACTTACTATTCTATTATTTTCAGTTCAAAACTCACTTTCTTTTCCCAGACCAACTGTAGCAACTTAAAATGTTGAGAAAACAAGAAGACCAGGTTCAAGAAAGAGAAATGTAAGACTTTTATTGTAAATTCAACGAGCCTTGAGAAATAATGCTCGAAAGAGACTAATGGATGCTCTTTTAATGGATATAATTGAGTATTTTACAAAAACGCCCACGACGACTTAACCTGCAAGTTGAAGAATTCCCAGATTCTAAAAGGTGGGATTAATGTAACATTTCAAACATATTCGGCAAAGCCAACTTTCGGCCAGGCCGACCTTCTGCCGCGGTCTCTGCGGGAAATTTTTCAGAGGGTTACACATTTTACATCTCTGTCACTCTTAATGACGACGAGACGTTCTAGTCTAGTAAATCAGTCCCATCTTTCAAAGGCAACTACAAATCCAGTCCAACTGAATTTGAAAACATTCCAACCATAGTCACAAAGATTTGGAAAATGAGAAAAATTACAAGGACCTCATCCATTCACAGTATGGAAAGAGTTTGAGTTTGTAAAAGACCTTTCACGGCTTGTTGAATCACCACTTTAGCACCCATACTCAATAGTATCATAATGCCAAATTCCTAGCATGAATAAATTTTCCTTGTAAACCATCGGAACCCCAAGAAAAACTCAACCAGCTATATGCCCATTCTCAATCTTCGAACTACATTTCAGTCTTCTAGTCGATTATGCACAAGTATACGTTTCTCTTAATCATTAAAATCAAAATTAGCTATATAAAGTTAAAATACAGATAATTCGTTCATGCTCAATTCGAATAGTTGAACAACTTCAGTATTCTTTCAAGTTCAATTCAACAGACTCATCCCCACTATCGCTCGGATCGTCATCAGTATTCGAGCCAAGACCATGGTCACAGTGGTCATCGCTAGCGAAAACATCATCATCCTTGGCCGATGAAGTACTCTCCAACGAACTTGTCGCCCCTGCATTTAGATTATAACCATTCGAGTCCTGCTGGGACGTCATCGGTGAGGTAGCAAGACTAGGATCAAAATAAAAGCTACCATTGTTTATTGGACTTATTGCCCCATTAACGAGTTTATGGCTCACACTGAATTTGATCTTTTTCTTGCGATGTTTCATATTCACAAAACTACTAGCAGGACTCACTGGGGAATTTGAACCTGAATCTGGATTAGTGGAAATCGGTTGTGAGTTGACGAATATGTCGGAACTGTCATCTTCAACATATTCGGTCTCGATGTAAGTCTCTCTGGTGGCTACAACATATGCCAATAAACACAAGATGAAAACGGTATTAAACATAGCCAACCTTCTGAAGAAAGTCAATTCGGAAGAGATGGCATTCAACTGTCTTGTGGACAGATGCAACATGTCACGATGAAGATATCTCTGAGTTTTCAACATCAGGGTAGTTTCCTCTTGGAGGCCGATATACAACTCTTTCATCTGTGTGATCTGCTGGTGAATGGATGTGTTGAATGCAGACACTAATAGGTCAAATTTGGTGGCCTGCCTGTTTTCCAATTTGGTGAATGCATTGGAAAGCATTCTACTCTGCTCTTCGATATACAACAAACTCAAGCTTGCATTGGATTCCAACAACGATAATCTCTTCATAATATTCTTATAAATGGATTCCTGAGTTGTCGGTTCTCTTGTCTCTATTGGAGCAGGTTTCGTAGAATGATCTTCAACTCTGCAAAAGTCCGGATCTACTGAGATTATTCCTTCCAAAAATTGGTCAATACCTAAGTGTGGTAACCTCACGGCACATTCCTCGTTCAACGTACTGATTCTCTCGGGGTCCACTATTGTACTATCAAGGTCGGAGATCGATCTGTTGCCTTGTTGGTGGGTGGAGTTTTGTACAAGTGAGACGCTTTGAGTCGATGAAGTCTTATTTTTTACTTCAGCTGTTCCATTCAAAAGACCGGAGCCAATTATCGTAGATGATGAGAAAGTTCCTGACTCTACTTGCATGATTTCTTCTTCGATATCGTCCCCATCTAAATTGACACCTTCACCTTCATTCTTGAACTCATCCATCATTGTTTGTCCATGAACTCTTATAACCGAAAGTGGACAATAATACTCGTTCCCGTAATGAGATAACACTTCGAATCTCAAATACCTGGCCCAGATAAGCGGGTTCTTGATGTGGAACGTTTGAAGTGCTCTTACGTTATCAGCCTCGAATTCTCCTAACACCTTCCAACCGTTTGCAGGAATTGGGAATCGGTCGCTGACAGACAATCTGATCTTATGGAAAGTAGACGAAAAGAATTCATAGTTACCCACCATAACGGTGTCAACCAAAATGTCCTGACACAATTCAATAGTGACAAACTTGTTGGCAGCACCACATTCATTCAATAAATAAGAGTCTTTGTTCTCATTCAAGATGGAAGAAGCCCCCTTTGCCTCCGAGTTGGTCTTCACTATTGTGGCAGCACAGTCAAAAGAGGCATAATTGAATCTGTCTTTGTAAACTTTACCTCCTTCATCTTCTGTATTGACGTCGTCACTATTACTCTTCGAACCTGCAAACATTTCAAGGTCTATCTCCAAGTCTTCCCCAATCACTCCATTCAAATTCTTGTTTATCTGTTTATTTCCCGGTGTCCAATGCTCATGCGTCTTCATCTTTCTAGCCGGTTGTAAGTCTTTTCCCACTTTCTGCTTTTTCCACTCTTCAAACGACATGAACCGTGAGTCTAATTCCTCTTCCTGGTCGGTCTTATTAGAACCGTACTCTATGTCCAATATGGAATCGTTGAGTCCAGCCATAGCGTCATTGGCGTGTGAAAGTTCGTTATCTTTGGTTGTCGTAGAAGGTATCTTTGAAGATGTTGACGACATGGCAGGAGACATTGACGATAGTGACTCAGAAGTGAGAGGAGTATGGAATTCTGTTGTATTGACTTCAAGTACTTCTTGGTTGCGGTCGGAACCTGCCGACAAAGAATTGAGATTAGTTTTGATCAAAGTTGCTGCTTGATATGTCTGAGATGCTGAAATAGAACACGATGAGGAATGAGATGCCATGGATGATGATAATGTGATCTGGGTTGAAATGAGAGTTTTGCTGGTGGAATCTTGCTGAATTGTGTCCCCCACTATCGAAGAAAGGACCTGAGATGCTAGTTCTGAAGTCGGTACCTCGACTGGCTGGCTTTGATAAGATCTTTCGTGTTCCATCTGCGGATGTTTTAGTTGTTTTTCCTTTTGTGCGACAACTGAGTAATCAGGTCTTCTTTGTGTGGTCCGTTCGACAACAAGATTAGTGGAATGGCCGGTGACGCTGAGGGCGCTCGTGACTCCATGAAAACTATCTGTGCTGGCACTGACATCATCACTTCTCTCGGTCAATGTCCCTGATCGCACATCGACATTCTCTTCTTCGCGTGACGCTACTGTCTCTGTAACAGCCACACTTCCTAGAAGTGGGATTAATATTAGTTTCGATATCTTCATACTTGTACAGTGTTCTATTAGGGATACCAATCGACAACAGATGCACTTGTGGCTATAATGTGATCTCCTATGAGCCTTGGTGATCACTCCTTATTCCTCCACTTCACTAAACTTAATCCTCCTTTTGATAAAGTTGGTTTTATTTTTCTCAATCAAATTTTTTTTCTGATCAGAATTTCAAATCCAGCAACTAAAAAATTCAGATAAGCACTTTTAAAAGGAAGAAGAAAAAACGAGAAAAAAATAAACGGCCAAAACCAAGTTAGAATTTTATCAGATCAGCGATGTGGGGAAAATGAATTGGCCACAGACGGTACTGTGAAAGTATGTTTTTGTTTTATCGATAATGGGCTTCGTCTTTTTGTTGTATTCAGGAATTGGTTTCAATAGAACCTTTTCTAGTATTTTGCTCTGCTGGCAGTTTGGTCTCTGGTACCACTTTTCTTATCGAGAAAGGGACCTAAAACCTTATTTAAGGTTTTGAATAATATAAAAAAATTATTTTTATAGAGGAAAAATAGAAAGATGAAGTTTTGATCAACTAGTGTGGGTAAGAATGGGCTCTTGTAGTGAGTGGTCTTAGCTCATATCATTGATTATTTTGCGCTTTTCAAACTCGCAACACCAGCTAAATTGTTCCAAACTCAACATCTACACAAATATGATAAAGCTTTGAATGATTATTGTTCTTAATGTACAAAATGATATAAACACAGATATATCTATATAATTACAAAATGATGATATGATTTCAATGTCAGATTATTTACTCTTATTGAAGTTGAATTTGAGTTTAATCTTTGGGGTTGGCTGTGCCAGTGGATGTGATCCATTGGTGCTCAGAGCTGGAACGGAGCTCAATTTGATCGAACTCAGCGGTGATTCCATCTTCAAAGCAGGAGACTCTCTTCTCTGCTCAAGCAGGGGCGGTGCCGAGTTCGTAACGCCGTTCTCAGGCAACGAACTTGATTTTACGGTTTCTTCCTCTTTTACACGAACAGTATTTTCGCTCTTGTTGAGCTTCTTGAGATTGAACTTGACCTTAATCGATGGGATTTCGCCAGATAAATTATTATCGATAGTCAGCAATGGAATCACATTACTTTCTATCGGATCTGAGGATAAAGTGAGTTTGCAATTATTCTTAGATGTGATTCTAACGTATCTTAATGGCAGCGATAGTGTGGACCGATTGATTTCCACTAGAGGTTTCTTGATGTTCAGTGTTGTTGATGGTGGTGGCACTGATATTGGGACAGGTGTCGACGTTTTTGACTTGCCATTTATTGAAGATGACTTCTTTGTCGATAAGGCTTTGAATTTCTCCTTACCAGCATCCGTTGTGAACTTCAATTTAACTACTTGACTGCTCAAAGGCACCAGCACTTTAGATTCGGTCTTAACCAGCTTGACAGGCTCTGCAGCAGGCAATGAAACTGAAGAGGCAGACAACTTAATCTTTGGAAGCACACCGCCCAGACTGCCCTCGGTCTTCAATTTGATTTTCTTGTCCTTCTTCTTGTCGATCAATTTCGGAAGCTGGATCTTCAACCTTCCTTCTCTCCTCAATGTCACCTCCAAGACTTTACTATTAGGATCAACATCAGAAATACGGAATTTTCCCACCTTCGCAGAAATCTTTTTACCGTTCAGTCTATTGATGGTGACAATAAATGAATCTCTTGGTTCATACAACAAGTCACAAACATCAAAAAGGCTCCTCTTTGACCGAATGCTTAATAAATTCGAGTGTAAGGCACTCCATATCTCTTTCTGTAATCCTTTACCTATGGCGTAATCTCTCCTCAAGATATCAATGGCTCCGGTGATGGAGGCACGGGCAAAAGCATCACGTCTCGACTTGATACTCAGTTTGTTTGCTCTATCTTCAATGAAAACCATACCAGTACCTTTAGACTCATTGGAATTGGCTGCATGTGAAGCAGCTGACGCCTCACCGTCCAGATTTGCGTAGAAATCATCAAACTCTTGGTCATCAAGAATGGAAGGTGTGCCATGGATGGCCGCTACAGTAATGGCATCCAAGAACACATCGATCAACCTCAGTCTGACTTTGGCTGATTCGTCGATCTTGGCTACCGTGAAGAAATAGTGCAAGATATCGGAGTTCTTGAGACCTCCCAACACCAACAAGCCATGGAATGCCGTAATTCTCAAGTCGTCGTTCAAGCCAGGTTTGGTGTAAGCCAACAATTCCTCATATGTGATCCTATAGAGACCAAGTCTGGCGGCTTTGACCTTCTGTTTCACGATTTCTCGAGTGATTGCCGAGTTGAACGAAGGTAAAAATTGGTCCAATTTCAAAATTCTCGACATCTCGATATCCACTTCGTTCATGAAGTTGGCAACTTCTGGGTTATCTGAGAAATCCTTCAAGAACCCGCCAGAATTGCAAATAGATTCAAAAATAGACTCAATCACCGTGGCAAGATAGTAAGAATCGTCATATTTGTTATTCAAATTGTCGTTAAATTTCAACATGTTCAAGATGATCTTTCTGATCTCCAACGGTGTCTCTCCGTCTGGCAACTTGATCGATGCAAGAGCCTTCGGGATCATTTTCAAGATGAAGTACTTTCCGGCGTTCTCGAAATCATTTGCTAATGACAAATAATTTTTCTCACTGATTGGTGCCAATATATTATAGGGAGTAGGATAACAGTATAAAGATTGGTAACATTTTAGCAAATGTCTCATGCCAATAAATGAAATCTCCTCTTTTGCAAGTTTTGCCAATCCTATCAAGGCTTCAATACGAACTCCATAGAAATATCGTTCATCCATAACGGTTCTGGTCAAGATCGATGAGTATAAAGAGGTGGGCTTCACGGCATTTCCGAAGAAACGTACACTTTCAATCTGGGCTTCCACATCTCTGTCTTGTTGAAGTTGCGAGAAGAACATGTAGTCTGGTTGGTGTAAATGAACTTTGCATATCCATTCGAAGTCTGCATCTACTCTTATCCATTCAAATGAGTCCTGGTTTTGCTCCTCATCGTCACGTGACCAATCTTGCAAATTCCAGGCATTTACTTCTGCGGGAGATTGAAGAACGTCTCCAAGACAATTAACCTTGACTTCTTCTATTTGAACGCCATTCTGTCCCGATGCCGCTTCGTTCTCCTCGTAGTACTCAACCTGTCTTTTCTTTCCCCTCTTGAGACGCCTGTATTTCGTGTTGTAAGGAATATCCAATTTGGAAACCCCATCTTTCAACTCCACTATATGCTCATAAGGTGTGCCATCGGCCTCATGCACTCTAATGGTCATGGGACCTTGGAAAATTGCAGGCACATTGTGTTCCGAGTCTTCGTTCTCAATGAAATTCAAACTGTCGTTGATGAAGTTTTCGTCTGAATGTCTGGACTCCGAAGATAACCCGGAATTAAGCATCCCGTTCTCGTTTCTGCTATTCAATTCTTGAATCTGCACCTGTCTGACGGTCAATTCAATCACCATCCGTTTTTTGTTGAATTTCTGGGTGATTCTGAATACTGGAGTCCCCGACGAGTAGACCCAGTTCTTGAAGAAATTGTCCAATCTGTTGTGGTTCACCTTCTCACAGACGTGCTTGAAATGATACGTTGACAAACAGTTACCGTTGAACAAGTCATTGGACATCGCCTGCAAGAAGATTTTGGGAATGACTCGCGACAACCCAAACGACTTATCAGTCTTGGTCATCCTGCGATCGAGAATAATCAACACCAAAGACGCCTTCAATTTCAAGAAATTCAAGTCTGACTCTGCGTTGATGGGGAACCGGAAAAACTGGTGTGCCAATGGTGGTTTCCTGATATCCTGTTCGCACACCAAGTCGGACTTCAACTTGTTTCTGTACTTGAATTCGTTCAAGCCAAACAACTTCTTGGAGAACATCGCCGTCATGAAAGCAGCAATCCCGACAACACACCAGATATCGTTATGGGTCTTGGGGACGACGTTGATCCCAGCCCATTGCTCTGCCAAGACACCGGCAAGGAACTCTGTGCTCGAAAAACGAGGCTCCACTTTGTCGGCAAAGTAGAGGAATTGGTCACTCACTATAGACAACCCAGCAAACCCGCATGACTTGGTAGCAAGATCATTGACAAATGCGATACTGTAACTGTTGAATGGGAACGACCCGAATTCTTTGGAGTAGAAATTCATAGCCTTGTACAAGAAGACACACGTGTTGATCACACTTTCTCGTTGGCCTGGAAGATAGTATATAGTCAATGGAACGTTGGTAGTGGTCCTTGACGCTGCAGCATTGGCGGGGTCTGCATCGGTATCTTTGATATCCTCATTGATCCCCACCAAGGGTAATTTCTCAAAAGGTCCAACGGCAAATCCCACATGTTGTGCCACTACAGGGTTGTACATCTGAAAGTTGTACATTTTCTTACTGAAGTCGGTCATATGAGGCACTTCCGAGTAATTCAAGAGCTCAGGTGTTGCCACGATGATCTCTCTTTTCAAATCTTCCCCTCCTTCGTCCTCCTCTTCCTCCTCGTCTTCGTCGTCATCTTCAGCTCTCTGCTGTTTCCTCATGGCCATCTCTGCAGCTCTCGTCCCAATGATCTTACTGTCACCAATATCAGCGACCGTCTTCGGTACACTGATGCCGACATCCCAAGTGCACTTCTCGTAGCAATTATCTATACATGGGACCCAGCAACTAGTGGAGAAGTTCACGTCGTTGTTCATGGTATAGCAAAACCACTGATCCCGTGGGATTTTCGTCTGAAGTCCACCATTGAATATGATTCCGTTCTTTGGATTTCTCACTATGTATTTGATTCTGACTTGCACTGGTGTGTATACTTGTTCCAGTCCAAGCAACGTGGTGTTAGTAGCAGCGGAGAATGGTGTGTTGTGGGCAGACTTGGCCGGGGAAAAAGGATTTGCTGAAAGGGAATTAGGATTCTGAAGCTTTAATCTCAACCCTGGTGGAAAATTTATGGTGAGTTCTTCAGTGTTGGTCAATAGAAGTGGAGTATATGGATGGTTATAACTCAGTTGCATCAGCTGGGCGTCTGTATTGATGTTGAGCTTGTCTAAATGGTTGGTGTTGCCGTAAATGGGATGGTACTTGCCCTTATAGAAAAGATGTTGATGAACATCAAAAGTTTTTGAGTTGATATCGTACAAAGGGTTGAAATGCGGCTGATTCTTCCATGTTCTGCTTGGGGTCAAGTCGTCAACATAATAGTTATCCGGATTATTCAAAAATTCATCATTCCAATGGAAATCGTTATAGTGGAAGGTTGTTCTCTTGTTATTGACAAATACTTCGGTGATTTGGATGTTACGACAATCTAGCTTGATTTGTTTTAAAGACTGCTCTAAAGGTAGCACGGTAATCTCGGTCTCTCCGTGGACAATTTGGTTAGCCAAATCAATGTCGAGATTGACTTTCTGATGAGCAATCTTCAAAGACTGTCTCGAGGTGACCTCTCCAGTGGCGGTGGAAGACTTGTGTTTCCTCACAGATGGGCTCTGAAATGGATGAGCCGACGGGTGATCTTCGGCGGCCACGGTAGAAGGCATGTTGCAAGAAGAGACTCCTGTTCTTTCTGTGCGTGTTCTCTCTCTATCTCGCTGATAAGACGGGTGGAGGAAGGGCGTTTGTGGTATTTGAGTCTTCTTTTTGGTTTCAATTGAGAAAAAATAAATGACAAAATTTGTGTGTGAATTTTGGGAGCGATATTGGGGCTGTCTGCACGACCAAATAGGAGATGCTGAGATAAGGTTGGAGGCAGACGAGGGAAGAGGGGAGAAGGAGGAAAGGGGAGTAGAAGATAAGAAAAGGCCAGGAAATAAGTGTTTGAGTGTTTAAATACTGTATATCAGTCAAGTTCTCCATTTTTCGATCAACCCAATACCAATCCACTCGCCTTACTCTTCTCGCTTCGACAAGCAGTACTTTTTCCTCCAGACTAAAAAGGCCCATTTTCAACTTAGTACTCCAAAGAGACCATACATGCGGTGATGTCACATCGGTATATCTGGCACTGAAGTGATATTGTGATCGTAATAACTTGACGAAAATCGCCACCAACCTGGTACAGACTCAATTGCCTATAATTCACCCACCAAGCAGGCTAGTGCTTAATTCCCTCCTACATCCCGTCCTTCATCCCCTCCCATTCACTAACTAAATCCCTGTTTCAATTCCCTCCTTCCTCGCCATTTTGCGTGTTCGAAAACAAAAAAAACAAAAAAACAAAAATCGCTAGACAGAAAAAGTGATCTTCAATATTGGAAAAAAAAAAGAATTGTAAAGGTGACAAGTGGTTAGTTGAATCTAATCGAGGGGCAACGAAATTTCCAGTTATCATTATAATCTTTCATCAAGATAAGAATAGAAACAGACAGCGGGAAGTGACAATTTTTGGACAGCATCATTTTTCTATTCTGTCTCGCTTTTATCTTTGTCATCGTTGATTTAACCTTTAGAGCAGAGAAATCATCTTTTTGGAGATATAGTACAAGGGAAAGATTCAAGAAACGACAGTTTTCATACTGATAGTGCATTTGGAAAGTATCAATAGCGCTCGTCACTAGATCTCAAACACTTGGATTTATTTATCGACTTTTCAAGTGCGACAGATTATAATACCGTCATCATTACTAATACCTTCGTCATCGACATCACTTTACCACTATAAGAAAACACCAGCACTGACATCTACATCCCCAAATTACATGACACACTCACAATGGAACAAACATCTGGCAATGCCCTTCTATTAAGATTCATCAATTCTTCCCACTTCAATATTTATTACTCTTTGAGTTATATGATCAGATATGCAGACAACATTGGTATCCAACACTACATATGTTCCAAATTGTCCAAGAATTACTCCTTGGACGAATTGAAGTTCTTCATCCCTCAGTTCTTGCAACTATTGTTAACGGTAGAGTCCGAGTCCATGGCACTAGAAGAGTTGTTGAAAGAGTTGTGCTCAAGGGACGTCCATTTCAGTCTTTTGACATTTTGGCATTTACAAGCAAACATCCAGGAATTGAGTAAAGACTGCGGCAGTGTCAGTTTCCAGATCTGTAAGAGATTGTTGAACGATTTGCAGTTCCAACTCTTCAATATTCAAGCATACGGCTCGTCACAAAGTGGTGCCTCCGGCTTAGTCAAGGCCAATCACTCTCCTTCCGCGTACAGGGAAAACGTGGCGCCCTCCATTATATTGGCATCTGCGATCGCCGCCTCCGTGGGGCTCCCTCAAGTCAACACCCATATAGCACCAATAGTTAAGAAACAGGGGAAACTGTCCAAGTCGCTTGTGTTTGAAGTTGTCAAGGGCTTGCAAAAGCAGTTGAACAGAAACTTGACTCTCAAGAACACAAAGAGAAATGCCCACATGATCAAGGCCAAGACTGACGATGAGTACAGTTCCGATGAGGACAGCGACGAGGCGGGTTCAGGCCATGGCCAAGGCCGTGTAGTTTCCTCGTCGAGCTCCAAGAGTCATAAGAAGACCTCGAGTTCTTCCAGCTATTCCAAGTTTTTGGAACGCCGGGCCGCCGCCAATGCGGCTCCCTCGCAGCAGAGGGACCTCGACTTCGGGTTGATCGACAAATATGCCGAGGAGAACTTGCCCCATTTGAAAAGGTCCTTGTCGAGCAACAATTTGATCAAGACAAGGGCAAAGAGAAGCGACTCTCTCAGTCCAGTTTCGAATTTGAAGAAATCCTCGCTTGACGAGGTGGTGTCCTCTATGCCCAACTTGACCCTCACCAACTCCTCCACGTTTTCATCGTTGAGCGTGGCTACCTCTTTGACCCCAACTGGCTCTAAAGAGGAGAGATACAGCAGTGATATTGAGAGTCTTTATGACGACGCTCCATCGACGCCAAAGCGTAAGATGACGCAGCAGGCAGTCTCGACGCTCACCACACCGCAAAAGATCAAGTTATTGAAGTCAAACTACTTTAAATGCGAGACACAGTTCGCCATTGCATTACAAAACATCTCCATCAAGTTGTCGCAAGTGCCAAAGGAGGCCCGGTTGTCGTCGTTGCGTGCCGAGTTGTCCATCTTGAACAAGGATTTACCCTGCGAGGCCGACATTCCTGTCTTGTTGCCCTCCAATTCCAAGGGAAAGCTCCACAAGATCGTCAGGATCCCTCCAAACGAGTCTGCCGTATTGAACTCTGCGGAAAGAGTTCCGTTCTTGTTGTTGGTTGAGTTCTTGAGCGACGAAACGGACTTCAACCCGGCTTCCCATGAAAATGAGAAGTTGTTGAAGGAGATCACGAGATCCAATGAGCTGCACCAGGACAACAACAAATTTTCAGGCGGCGGATCTGGTGCCACGTCGTCGCCGGCAACTCCTGTGGAGACCTTGCGCGAACGCAAGTACATGTTTGATCTTGCCGGTGCCATCCATTCGCACCAATCAGACATCAAATCTCTCAACAACTCGCCGGCAACCTCCTTCGGGTTCGGAGGCACGAGTTCCTTGGAACCGGACAAAGTGGATGAGACCGATATCGCAGACTTCTCGGTGGTGAAATTGTCCAACAAGACAGAGACCGAGGTGTTGCGGTCGAACAATTTCATCAACCACGTGAGCGATGTGCCAGTGATCGGCGACGAAATCGAGCTGCGCAAGTCCACAGAGGAAGACCCCATCACCGGGGTGAGAACTTCGGAGTTGAACTTCCAGTCGCATTACAAGTTGAGTGACATTGGATCTCCAAATAACGATTTAGTGACCCAGATGAGAATTGCCGCAGTGATGTTGACGCAGTTGGACCTGTCTCCGAACCAGTTGCCGCAGGACCAGCTGGCCCTGATCAAGGCCCGGATCATCGCCTCCATGCAGCTGTTGCAAGACAACTTCGGCAACGTGAAGGACTTGGAAAACATCCACGGGGCCGCTGGAGAACGGAAGTTGGAGAACGACTTGAAGTTGGGAGGTGTCAAGTCCGACTTGAACAACCAGTCGAACTACTACCTTGGTGAGGACTGGCTGGCCAAGAAGGAGCGTATACGGAAAGAGAGTATATACGGACATTTGGAGAACTGGGATCTCTGTTCGGTGATTGCCAAGACGGGAGACGATCTTACCCAAGAGGCCTTCGCATGCCAGTTGATCCAGGCCATGTCGCAGATCTGGACCCGAAACAAGGTCGGTGTCTGGGTCAAGAAAATGCGTATTTTGGTAACCTCGTCCAACACCGGGTTGGTCGAGACCATCACCAATGCCTTGTCTATCCACTCCATCAAGAAGGCCTTGACCCAATACAGCATTGAGCAAAACGAGAATCCGAAGGAGAACATTGCCACGTTGAAAGACCATTTCCTCAGAACTTTTGGTGATCAGGACTCGGTGAGATACAAGAGAGCTCAGGACAACTTCACCAACTCGTTGGCTGCATACTCCATCATCTGTTATATCTTGCAGATCAAAGACAGACACAACGGTAACATCATGTTGGACAACGAAGGGCACATTATCCACATCGACTTTGGGTTCTTGTTGTCGAATTCCCCTGGTTCAATGGGTTTCGAGTCGGCTCCTTTCAAATTGACCATGGAATATTTGGAGATCTTGGGCCCTGCAGATTCCTACTTCTACAAGAAGTTTGTAAAATTGATGAAGGAGGGCTTCAAATGTATTAGAAAGAATGCCGAGAGCTTGATCACGATGGTGGAGTTGATGCAGAAGGACTCGTCGTTGCCCTGTTTCAAGAACGGTGAAAACACAAGTATCCAATTGAGACAGAGATTACAATTACATTTGAGTGACGAGGAATGTGACCAGTTCGTCGAAAACGTATTGATTGGCAAGAGTTCGGGAAGCATCTCAACTAGATTGTATGATCAATTCCAATTATTGACTCAAGGTATTTATAGCTGATTAGAAAGGTGAGATTTAAAATTTTATATAGCAAAAAGCAAAAATAAATAAAATAACTCGAAGAGATGACAACTGATTTGTCAAATGGATTTTAGAGTTGTGGGAGAAGATGCAATAGTGGTTACTCCAGCCAATTTATCAGTTCGTTTTACTCATCTCCAAACAACAATCAATTCCATTTCAAGTCTATTTATTATAATCTTTTCAACGAGTCGAATCTCTTTTTCAACTCGTCGAAATCGTCATCGAGACTCTTCTTCTTCACGTACACGGGACCACTGCTAGGTTTCTTCTTACTGACCTGCACACCTTTAGGAACTTTCACCTCTGGATGGAGATCTTCTAATGTCTTCTTTGGAGGAATCACTTTGATTGGTTTGTCGTCGTCCAGACTAGGCTTTGAACTCGACAATCTTCTTTCAAACTCTGGAATGGACTCGTCCAGCTCTTCGAGAACATCCTCCGAGTTGTCCTGGATCTCTATCAGAGAATCGTCGTTCCCACCATTGTCCTCGTCACCCGCATACTCTAAATCATCTGCGTCTTCTTCCTCTTCCTCGGCTTCCAACCCACTGTATGGAACCGTGTACGCCAAGGCAATCTCTTTCAAGTACAGATCGACCAAGGACTCCGGCGGTGGGTTCAAGGAGCATCTTTTCACAACTTTCAGTGGGATTATGTCATCTTTATTGTCGAGGGCCTCCTGGGCAAATTCTTTGCCGAACTTGATTATGAACATGTCTTTCAAATCCTTGATTTCTTTGACTTCGCCCGTCTTGAAAGCACAGTAGATGATCACCTTGACGGCTTCTTCCAACCCACTGTCGCATTTCGTGTGTTCAGGTCCCAATAACCCGATTCTGGCCAATAACAACTCGCAGTATAGCTCCAAATATTCAAACAATTCGGTGTAATTGTCCTCGGCTATTATGTTTTCAATCTTAATCTTGGCACTCTCTTCCTTGCCTTGCAATAAGAGATCGGCCACGACCCTTCTTTGCTGTTTAGACAAGGCTGTCTTCTTCTGTTGTATAAATCTCAAACGGCTAATAGCCATCTTGAGATAAGTTTTAATTCGGGACTTGAAGACAATTGTTAGTCATTGAGTCGCAAAACTTATCGCAAACTAGTGGTACTCACTTGAAGATTCACTGCCGGTGCCATCTTGATACTGTCTTATCGACTCTACTGATACGATTCAGATGCTTATCAATTGACTATTCTTTTTTATCTCTTTATCGCAGCCTCTACTAATTTGCTTTATGTCTCTTGCACCGTTTTGGGTAATTACCGTATGGAAGTACACGACCTTTGTTAGCACCGCAAGAACGACTTTCTCTTTATTCATACATTTATATAATACACAGTTCATATCGTCATGAGCTCAACGTTCTCACCGGACCCGTAGATGTTCTGGATCAAATAGAGGTTGTAACTTGCCTCTGCTTCCAAGAAGCCGATTTTCCTCTTGAGAACCTTCTCGTATTGCACTATGGCCAAGCTCGCCAACCCAAGCATATGGAAAGCCCTTCCAAAGTTGTAGTCAACTTCTTGAATGTCAAATTCTGTGTGGCCATTACCTTCTTTGAGCTTCATCTCGGAGTACTTCATCAAGAACGAGATCCCTTGCAAGATCTCCAAGTTCTTGTTGTTGGCCAATCTGTTCATCGCCCTGTGGAGATGCCCCAAGGCAAGGCAGAAGTACAACATCGGCTCGTTCTGCCAGCCGTCATCCACCAATTTTTGTATATACGCTAGATGAGAGATGTAACTCTTGGAAGAGAGCAACAATCCAGCATATACATAGTTCAACAACGGATGTTCGTGACTGGTGTCTACATCTTTTACATAGATATTGGCCATTCCTGGAATCTTGTGGTTACTTCTCAACGAGTCAAACGCTTTGATCTGTCTGAGGAAAAACTTCTGTTGACTGCTATGGTTTTCTTCCTGGATTTCGTTGCGGCCTTTATGGATTAGCAAGAACAATTTTGCTGCGGTGGAAGAGAATTGATGCTGGAAGAGACAGAACCGTGTGTAATGAGACAATTTGTCGTATTCGTCGAATTGCGCCGACAAAGCGATCCCCACCAACGTGGTGAGCTTCTCCATCTCCTCCCCTTCGAAGCAATTGGCATTCTCAAATGCCTGCAACACCACAAATGCACTTTCATCCTTCCTTTGACCCAAAGCCAAGCAAAGCTCCATCGCAAAGTCGAACCACTCGTGGAAATTCTTGCCTCTGAATTCACTTACTTCTTCTGTAGCAGGCACCGAGGCCAGTTTCCCATTTCTCTTGTTCAAATCGGTCTGCTCTCTCACTCGGGTGATCCTCAGAATCCGCCTGTTCAATTTGGGCTCGTGGTTTCTACTGTCGGCCAACAATTTCTTGAAAGGCTCGCACTTCTCGTTACTGAAAAATCCTCGGGCGGAGACCAAGATCTCAAAAGCGTTGAACAGAGTCATGATCCATGTGTCTGTGGCAAACTTCTCGCCTCTCCTCAATCCAGGGAGCAATCTCTGGGCCCTCTTGAACGTCTCGATCACGAAATTCGTCAATTGCTCGTCCTTCTGGTACCATTCCTGGTCGGTCAACTTGGCCAAACGCCGTGACTTGTTCAAGTCTCTTGGCAAATCTTCGATCAAAGCGAGATTCGGATCGTCGTCGTCGTTGTCCTTCTCCGCAGGTTCTTCCTCCTCTCCTTCCACCTCGCCCGCCTCCTTCAACGCATAGATACGGTCTATGATGTTGTCCACATACTCTTGGTCGTCCAAAGCAGTCCCGATCTCGACCAAATTCGTGAGCACATCGAGGTTCTGCGGATCCGACTCGAGACATGCCTCGTAGGTCTTCTTGGCCTCCTCGTAGTGGTGTGCGTTGAGCAAGCACTTTCCTATCGAGAAGATCAAGTCTGTGTTGTAGTAATCTTCCACGTGGGACAAGGAGGAGAAGAACTTCAACGCCTCGGTGTAGATCATCTTGTCCTCAAGCGCACGGCCAACGTCGTAGAACAAGTCTGCGTTTTCGTGGGTATCGCTCTCCAACAAGAACTCGAAGTGCCTGAGCAGCTCGTCGGTGGATCCCGAGTTGAGACGGAAAAGACCCAACTTGACACGGATATCGATGGGCAAGTCGTAGTACAAGGCCTTCTCCTTCTCGGGCAAGGCGTTGAATTTGGAGTTTTGGAATCTGCGCTGGTCGAACTCGGAGTCGTCCTGCAATTCGTTCCACCACACCTGTTTTTCACGGCCTTGGATCCACCGGGAGATCACTTTTATCGTCTTCACGCCTTGGGTCCAGTCTGTCCTCTTGGCGTACAACTCCGTCAAGATGTTCAATTCGGACCAGCCAAATGTGACTGTCTTCAAGACCAAGCCCGGTTTGGACTTCAGCTGGATCCTATGGTGCACGTTCTGGTCAAATATCAGCGAATAAGTGTCGATGGCCTCGTTGATCCTGTTCTGGTTCACAAACACAATGATCAACTCTTTCAAGATCTCTTCGTTGGTGGGCTCGTACTTCAAAAGTTGCAAGAAACTTGCCGTGGCCTTGGTATACTGTTCGGTCTCTCTGAACAAGACACCCCTCTTGAACACTGCCGAGTGGTTTTTACCCTTGCTTGCCTTGACTGCACGTGAGTAACAATACATGGACTGTCTGATATGGCCCAATTCGTAGGACAAGTCGCCTACAGTGTTCCAAAACTCCGTATCCCAAGGGTGCAAATGCGCCGCCAAGATCCAGAAGTTGCAGCACTTGGATATCTTGCCCTGGGAACGGTATATTTCTCCAATTGTCTTATACGCAGAGAAGTTTTTGGGGTCGCTCTTCACCACATCCAAGTACGTTTCAAGGGCCACTTGGTAGTCTCCCCTGACAAAAGCCTCATTGGCCTCGCTCAACATTGCTCGCACCTCTACAGAGACCTTATCGAACCTGTTTCTCACGGCCCTGTAATTGCTAGCCGTGCCTTTTTTTCTCTTGGGCTTCATGTTGCTCAGTTCTCTCAAGATGTTTTTGAACTCGAACTCGTCCTCCAACAAATTGTCGTCTTCATTTGGGTCGTAGTCTTCGTCGTCATCAGAGAAATCGAATTTCATCGGCTCCGACCCCGCCTCGTCTGCGTCTTCGTCGTTGTCTGAGTACAACTCAGGATCCACCTCGTTCATATCATGGGCGCCCAGATTCTCGTCATCCCCCATCTCCACATCTTCATCTCCGTTCTCGTTGTCGGACTCTAACAAAAACAATCGCTCCTCTTCAGACTCCTCCGACTCCCCAGAGATCATCCCTTTCAATTCCTCGATGTTGACATCGTCGAATTCCTCATCAGACCCATCTCTAGTGTGGTTTTGAGTGCCATCATCTTCAGATACCATGATTTTGAGCTGCCAACTACGGTTTCAATCGCCAATTTCAATCACCAATTTCTAATATTTGCTCAGTTGCCCAGATATGTTCAGATCTGTTCAGATACTTTCCGTTCCAATTAATTCTGGTCCTTTATTGACGCTCTCAACAGCTCTTAACAACACAAATCAACATCTAACGGCGGCCTTTTCTCGTTTTATTTTTTGATTTTATTTGACTTTTATTTTGTGTATTTATTTTTTACTTTTATTTTTTTGCTCTTCTCATTTTTTGTCTTTTCATTTTTTGATGTTTGATTTTTGATTTTTTTGCCTTTTGCTTTGTGTGGAGTTGTAATTGACTAATCCAATATAGCATCACAGAGTCAAGACACCGAATAAATACCACCAGACAAGACAGCATACACAATGGTAAGTACGCCGCACTATTCCATGTGCAACTGCCCTTCTTTTCGACGAATACTAACAGCTTCCTCGCCGTATCCATCAGTTCAGTGGATTTGCCTCTCAATTCATGACACCTCGTAAGTTCGAAGGTTGGTTCAGATGTTATCCAATAGCCATGATGCCGGACCCAATAAGAAAAGACGACTCCAACTTTGGTGGTAAAATTTTCTTGCCCCCTTCAGCTTTGGAACAATTGTCTCGTTTAGAAGTGAGCTATCCGATGTTATTCGAATTGGAAAACGAGTCAACTCAAGTGAAAACCCATTGTGGTGTGTTGGAGTTCACAAGTGAAGAAGGCCGCAGTTATTTGCCGCAATGGATGTTCGAAACCCTCTCGTTACAAGTGGGAGGCGTCGTCAAGATCACCAATACCAGTCTACCATTAGGAAACCATATCAAACTTCAACCACAAAATGAAGATTTCCTCGAAATATCCGATCCAAGAGCGGTTTTGGAGAACGCCTTGAGGAACTTTTCCACCTTAACGTTGAACGACCAAATTCAAATCAACTACAACAAACATATTTTCAACCTCAAAGTCACAGAATGTAAACCTGCAGACGCCATCTGTGTGGTGGAGACTGATTTGATAACAGACTTTGAGGCTCCCCCAGGTTATGACGAAAAGATGGAGAAATTGAAACTGGCAAAACTGGAACAAGATCTGAAAAAACGGTCCGAAATCGATATCACCAAGGCCCCAGGCCCAGAGTCTTTGTTGGGAGGAATTGCCGATAGAATCCAATATCATAAAGTGTTGAAAGCCGCAGACACTAAAAATGCAAATTCATTTGGAGGAGGAGGCTTCAAACTTTCAGGGAAACCGATAGCAAAGGCAGAAGATGATTCAGATTTGAAAGAGGTGAAAAAATTAAATTTGAATGGTGAACCTGCTCCTTTGACAGTAGATGAAAACACTCTTTTCTTTGGGTTCCCTTATATTCCTCCTGTTAAAGATGACGAAACCTCAGATGAAATCAAAAAGAAGGAACAAAGCTTCCAAGGAGAGGGACAGTCTTTGAGAAGTAATAGGAAGAGAAAGAAATAGTAAAAGAAATTTTTTATAGATGTTTATCAATAAATTATTTATGACACTAGTGTGTACTGGTGATTCTGATATATCAATGTTGATTGTAAGTTTTATAGTTGCTACCTTGAATGTCTGACAGCTTTGAAGTGTCAATTTGAGTCGAAATTTGAGTGAGTCGTGCGTTATAAAGTGTAATTTCAAATATTTGGTACTTTGTCAAAATCATCTCGTGGATCCTCTTGAGGATCCATCTGCCGGTTTTCAGAGCCAAAGCACTTAATGTTTTTATCTAACGAGATAAGAACTCCAATATAGCCACCATCTCAGAAGAAACAGTGAAGTTAAATCAATTCAATATCGTATCATCTTTCTTACTCATCAGTTGATCTCACTCAGACTCTTGATTGGAGCTGAAGCTGCACTTCTAATTCAACTAAGTATCGTCCGTTCAATGGTTTTTCTCCTTTCCATTAAGTTTCAGAAAACCAATCTGAGACTGATCATGATTTTATGCACTTTCGTGTCAAGACATTCCCAGAGTGAAGATTTAGTAATATTATCAAAACATCAATTTCTTTCAACAATAAGCGGGTTTAGCTCAGTTGGGAGAGCGTTAGACTGAAGTCGTTTAAACAACGCTGCAATCTAAAGGTCCTTTGTTCGATCCAGAGAACTCGCATTTGTTTTTTTTTTGCATCTTTTTTTTGTATAATTTTTGCATATTAAGATAACTTGAATTAAGTTAATTTGTCCAATGCTAAACTTATTGACAAACGACAAAACTGCTCCCTGTAATCATTTGCTTTCCTTCTTTGTAAGCAGTTTAATGAATTAATTTGCCAATAAATAGCTAAGTTTTACTTAGTCGCTTACACTAATTAAAAAAATATTTTGCATTGAATTTGATAAATTGCTCATCTTCAAGGGGTTACCAAGAAGATACTTCGATATTGTTCGAGACGTCGTGAAGAAGGAAAGCAATTGGAATTCAAGAATCCACGATATTTTTTGATTCAAGGCAGTTGTGAAATCGTTTCAAGTTCGCTTAAACATCACAGTTAGCATACTCATTCAAATACATCAGGAGATAGAAATTATATATTTTATATATTCAAAATAAGATATTAGACATTATCAAACTGTGGAAATAAAGAAAGCTAAAAATTCTATCACTTCTTCAAGTCAGTATTAAAAGATCCCTACTCATAGAATATTCATAAATAAAATATATATATTGGTTCATTAATGATGAGCTTTATAAAGTTATATATGACCATGTATATACCTGGCTCTGTGTGTATAAAAAACGTAAAAATAAAAATCATGATCATTATGAGTTCACATTAGAATTCACTTCAAATTGGGAGAGAGGGTACTAGACGGTCTCACCACTTTGTTGATCGGCAGTTTCCAGAGGTTCAACATCTTCAACAGTCTTTGGTGGAATCCAAGAGGAAGAAGTCCATGGCTTGCAATCTGATTGATATAAAATATCAACATCTTCTAATCTCAAACCTTTAGTTTCGTAGACAAAGAAGTGGACGTAGAAGAAGGCAAATACCAAACATCCCATGAAGACGTAACCATAATAGAAGTGGATAGCTGAAGTGATGAATGGAGTGAAGAAGGAAATCAAGAATCCCCAGATCCAGTTGGCACCTTGAGCAATGGCCATTGCCTTTGATCTGATTCTCAATGGATAAGATTCAGAAACAACAACGAAAACACCTGGAGCCCAAGTGGAAGCGAAGGCAAAGATGAAGAAGCAAGCGAAAACAATCATACAGTTACCGGCACCTTTAGATGTTGCACCGTCATAACCATTTGGATATAATCTGGTGACACCGACAGATGCAAAGACAACGAAACAGGCAACTTGAGCAGCTGCACCCCATTTCAAAATTTGTCTTCTACCGAATTTATCCATAATGTAGATACCGTTGAAAGTTGAAACAAAGTTGACAAGACCCAACACGATCGAAGTTTCGAAAGAATCATTCAAACCAACAGCTTTGAAGATAGTAGTACCGTAGTAGAAGAAATAGTTATCACCAGTCAATTGTTGTAATGATTGTAACATGATACCCATAACAACTCTGTAAAAGATCTTTGGCTTACCAGTGAATAATTCACCCCAAGAAGCAGATCCAGCTAATCTTTCCTTCTCAACACCGGCTTCAATGAGTTCGACCTCAGCAGCTACAGAAGGGTGATCAACAGATACCTTGTTAACTCTGGCAATAGACTTCTTGGCCTCGTCGTGTCTGTTCTTTTCAATCAAGAAACGTGGGGATTCTGGCATGAAGGTCATACCACCGATCATCAAGATGGCCCAGGCAAAACATAAACCTAAAGGAACTCTCCATTGGACTGAATTGTCATAAGTCTTTGTTCCATAGGTAGTACAATAACCCAAGAAGATACCCAAGGTGATCATCAATTGGTAACAAGAGACTAAAGTACCTCTGATGTGCTTTGGAGCAGTTTCAGAGATGAACATTGGAGACAAAACGGCGACCCCACCAACACCTAAACCGGAGATAATTCTGCCGATGAAGAATTGGTACCACAGGGAGACCGAAGCGATTTGGATAACAATACCAACGATATAGACAACCATGACACACATCAAACCGATTTTTCTTCCGTAAATATCACCCAATTTACCCAAAGTTATACCACCGATGGCACATCCAATGTTGAAAATGGAAATCATCAAACCAACTCTGACGTTTGAGAAATAAGCAGTACCATCAGCATGGTGGGAACCGAATCTGTTTTTGAAATCTGTCATGTTGACGAAACCGGAAATGGTACCGGTATCCCAACCAAAGACGAAACCACCAAAGGCGACCAAAAGACACAACACCGACACCATAGCATATTCACTAGCGTTTTTCTTTGGGATTTCAGCGACTGGTGAACCCTTAGGTTCTACAGCACTTTCCTCTTCCTTGAGAGGAATATCATTATTGAGAGGGGTTTCTGCCCCAGATAATGGCGTTGACATTATATGTAGTAAGTTTTTTATTATGAATTTATATTAGATTATTAGATACAGATCTATACCAAAATATTAATGGCAAGTAAGGGAGATTGAACCTCTTTTATATATGAGACCTACACTCTGATTCCAATTTGCAAGAAAGAATGTGAAATAAACCCAAGAAAGATCAACTGATGTTCATATTAAATGGTCTTTCAATGCCTTGCAATTCATATGCAACCCCAGGAAAAAACTATGCAAAAGCCTTTCCACTCTGCACCTTCGGTGAAGAGTTTAATTAGGATTAATAAAAATAAGCGTAAAATTAAGCTCAGACTCGAAATCAGCTAATTTGCATGCTGCATGAACAACGGGTGTGAATTTACCTCACAAATGATTGAGCGGAAGGGTTAATGTTAGGAGAACGGAAAAACAGGGAAGACAAAAACGGTAAGAAAAAGGGAAAAAAAAAAAAAACTGGTGATTTTTTCTTTTTTGTAACGCATCAATTTTAAGACTCCGGAAAAAAAATTACCCCATGGGGGCTGCCCCGCAGTGGAAGTTACTGGAAGATGTGTCAGCGGGATCGCGAGCTTAGATAACGTGCTTTTCAGGTCCGTATTGTTTGCTGGGTTCATTGCGAATGTATGGAGACTCCTCTACTAAATCGACAGGGAGAAAAAATATCCCCACTTATTTTCAAGACTGCATGAAAGTGGTTTTTACTTTTGAAGCACAAAACTTAATTTACATCCGAACTCGTTCTCCAACCCGCATTATTATTACTATTATTACACACACTTGATAAAATATACAACTCGAATTTTAACGGTTCAAAGAAGCATCCAAGACCTCGATCTCTTGTTTCAAACTCAGCTCTTCAACAGATTTAACTAACTCTTTAGTACTCTTTGCTATGTCGAAAGCAACTCCCGCCAATCTCTGTTTGAAATTCCTATCTGCGTATTCAGCATCAGTTGACACGTTGTTGGCCCCGCATAATATCTCCATTCTTCTGCTGCAATCCTCCAAGTTCTGCACGACCCAAGTTCCGTGTTCCCTTAATTGCACGTTTCTGGTTTGACTCATCGAAGTATTGGTGGCCTCAGTCATTTGCCCCACAACTTCGTAGATGGCCCTAGCACTGTCACGCAACACACCTCTTGTAGAGTCTTGCTTTTTAATCGACAGCAACAAGGTTTGAATTGTCGAGATAACGTCCATGGTCTGATGTTCCAAATACATCAATAACTCGTGCAATGTGTTATCTGGGTTGGCGATATTGAAATCATTCACGTTGAAATTGGCGGCAGCCTCAGCTTTGTCGTAATGGGAGTCATAAGGTGCGGATTTTTGGCTGTCATATTTTTCGTAAATGTCGTTATGGGAAGGAACAGAGGTGTTGTCATTATAGTTGGAACCACCGTTATAGTTCGATGTGGAACCATTCATATTACCACTGCCAATATCTCTGGACAAAGGAATTTCATTAAGATCGACGTTAGTATTATCGTTTAAGGTAGCCTTACTTTGTGCTGGTGGGTCTGTGCTTTTCTCCAATGAGTTGGATCTTCTCTTTGCTCCAAATCTCTCAAACCCGTCAGAGCTGATTCTCTCTGGGATGGACTCTCGAGATACTCTGCGCTCCTCCATGTTTTGTTCCGGGGAATCAAATCTCTTGATCTTGTCCAAGATGGTCTTCGAGCCGGTGGAGGTTGGTGTCGACGTGGTTGGAGACGCTCTGAGATCGGCGGCACTGCCATTCTTCGACGCAGGACTGCCGAATTTCGTTGCCAAGGAGATGAATCCCGGACCTCTTGGAGAAGACATGGGTTTGGAGCCGTTCAATGGGTTTGGGGCATCCACCTTCGCGGTCTGCGTCACGATATTGGTGTTTGGCGCCCTCCCAGTAGCTGCGACACCCGGCGAGTTCAATCTCTCGATCATCTTTAACGGTCTCACAGGCGAGTCCGTGTCGTTTCTATCGAGATACGAGCCTGGAGCAGAGTACTCGTTCATGGCTGGCGTGGTCACCTGCGACCTGCTCGCTGCCGCTTTCTGGATCTTCTTTTCCTTGTGCGCAGACAACAACTTGACCGACTTGATCAAGTCACACACGGACATGGCAAGGTCGTTGACTGCCACGTTCAACACGATCGGCGTCAAGACGTTGCCGTGGGTCAAGTAGTGGCGGGCCACCACTATGGCATGCGTTATGCACGCTTTCACAATCGAGGTGACCTTTTCGTCGATGCCCCCGCACATCAGATCGGCCCTGGTCACCAACAAAGAGGTGGCCTTGAGCAAGTCGGACTTGTTGTGATGCTGGTTGTTGAAATACAAGTAGAAACTCTCCAACGCGGCCTGGAAGTCGGCAAGCTGCTTGAAACTGACCAACCCGGAGTCGCTCACAAACTCCTGGAACGCCTCATCGGACAAGTCGGCCTCCGCCAAGGCGGCCTCGAACTCTCCCGACCGCACGTCCTCGTACCGCTGCTTCCACGTGGCTATCTCGTCTTTGTAGTCCTCCACATCGACGGCGCCCGCAATCGGCTGCGACTCCTTCTGCACCAACTGCAAGATCTGCTCCTGCAACTTCAGCAAGGCCGCGTCGTCGGTGGTGTTGTTGCCCATCGAGGCACCCACATTGGCAGGCGACATCAACTCGCGCGAGCCCTGCAAGGACTCGAGCTTCCGCTGCAACTCGCCGTGCGCCGCTTTCAACAGGTCGTGATCGTCCAAGAGCCCGTTGTGCTTGTCGGAGACAATGCTGTGGGACGACTGCAAGGCGTCGTACTGGCTCTGCAAGAGCAAGAACTCGTTCTTGTTTGGTGCCTCGCCCACCTGCCGCTCCAACGCCAGCACCTTGTCCTGGTGCGCCCGTGTCACGTCGTGCAATTGCGCCGTCAAGGCCTCGTTCTCCCTCTGCAACTGCAGACTCTTCTCGCGCTCCGCCTCCAACAGCTTCTCCAAATCAGTGATCTTGCCGTCCATCTTGGTTCCTTCCTCCAACAACATCTGGATCTCGCGGTCCTTATTGATGCTCAAGCCACGTCTGATCGAGGTGCCCGAGGTGTGCTTGTCCGTGGAGGGGCTCATCATCTCAGGGACCCGGTCCTTGGACTCTTCCTCGTGTTCCACGGCCCTACTGGCGGTGCCGTTGGCGGCCTCGCGAGGCGCTTGCGGCTCTTCTTCCTCGTCGCTGGACCAGGCCATCGTGGCTTTTGTCGGGATCACCGTCTTAGATTGCACGCCGTGCTGCGACAGTTGCAACGCGGAGTCCGTGGACCCGACCCGCTCTTCCGTGGCCGTGTTTTCCTGGTGGTTTGGATCCACAAGGGGCCCGTCATTGGCGCGCTCCGGCTGTGGGTCGTCCTTGATTATATGTAATTCTCTCTTCTCGATCTCGTACAAGATGTCGTTTACCAAGTCCTTGAATCTCTTTGCCGGGAGCGACAGCAATTTGGCTCTCGCCTGGTTTCTCTCCGGAAGATACGTGTCCTTCGGCAACAAGTGGTCTGGCTCGTCTCTCGTTTCGTTGATTCTCCGCTGCAACTCGTCGTAGACATCGATGCTGAGCTCGACAAACTGCGCCTGCGACAACAAGAGCAACTTCTCTCGTGCCTTCAACGCGCGCTTGGAGTTTCTCACCGACGAACTCGAGTCGAAGGACACATCGATGAACTGTTTTAAGGCTCGGTGGTGCTTTTGCACCTCTCTCTGCATCTCAGGGCTCAACTTTGTATCTTTTCTGTGCTTGGTATTATTCATCTTGCCAGTGTGTTCATGTGCCTGGAACGTGCTCGCGGGTCCAGACAACGGTTTCAGTACCTAAAATATCAGCTTCAATGCAGTACAGATCGTGGCCTCTGGTCGTCTTGATCCCTTCTAACCAATGCTACAGAGTGTATCAAGAAGTAAATTCAAAGCGCGTTTAATTTTTTTTTTCTTCTTCAATTTGAGTTTTTGTTTTTCACAAAGAGGAAAATTTTTATGGCAGTGAGCGAATCCGGCATAAGGGTTAGAGGAGGGTGTTTGAGAAAGAGAAACCGGCGAGGGCGGTGCGAGGCAAGAGAGAGGCCAAATACCGGGAGTAGAGTGGATGGAGTGGGTGTATTGTGGACGTGGATGTACTGTGGAAGTGGGTGTACTTGTGTTATTAAGTAGTCCGTTGTAGTTGTGTGTGTGTGTTTTTTTTTATGTACGTGATCTATGTATTGTAGTACTTTGATTTTGATGTTTAGATACTCTCATTTCACCCGAGCTTCACACTCTGCTCTCACGAACACCTCACTCACTACTTCCACGCTCACGACGCTCACTATTACACTCACTTATCTTCGCCTGAACAAGGGACTGGATTTTTTCCTTTGAGACAAGACAAGAGAGGCTCTCACCTTGCGGCTGGTAAGCGGTGGTCTGGACAAAATATTATTGGCCTTTGTCTTGTTCGCTTATTTGCAGAGCTATTGTCTCGGCCAGAGTAATATCACTCCTTACTTCGCCTTTGTCTGTCCAGCCAAGTAGTGTCATGTTATGAGGTGTTGTGAAGTGTTTCAAAGTGTTTCAAAGTGTTGTGAAGTGTTTTAAAGTGCTGTGAGGTGGTGTATAGTGTTTTAAAGCGTTGTAAGTTGTTGCTTTATCCTTTCCCTCTGATTTAGTTTCCTCTGATTTAGTTCCCTCTGATTTAGTTTCCTCTGATTTAGTTCCCTCTAATTCAGTTCCCTCTAATTCAGTTCCCTCTAATTTAGTTCCCTCTAGTTTACTTACCTTCAATTTACTCACCTCTGATTTCCTTCACTTCATTCTTCCACTCTCTTCTCGGATCACTTTCTTTCCTAATCTTTTTCACTTCTTCCAAACATTGACCTCTTCGATTCCTCATTTCTTCTAGTGCTGATATTACACTTTCTGTCGTCCTCTCTCATACGTTTTTGAACTCTTTAATTGAATTTTTATTCAATACTACCTTAACCACTTATCCATACTTACTCAGACTTACTTAGACTTACTTACTCTTACTTACTCTTACTTAGACTTACTTACTCTTACTTACTCTTACTTAGACTTACTTACTCTTACTTACTCTTACTTACTCTTACTTACTCTTACTTACTCTTACTTACTCTTACTTACTCTTACTTACTCTTACTTACTCTTACTTACTCTTACTTACTCTTACTTACTCTTACTTAGACTTACTTACTCTTACTTACTCTTACTTAGACTTACTTACTCTTACTTACTCTTACTTACTCTTACTTACTCTTACTTACTCTTACTTACTCTTACTTACTCTTACTTACTCTTACTTACTCTTACTCACACTTATACACTCACCACACTTACTTACACTAAACTACACTTCCACTTCCACTTCCACTTCCACTTCCTACACTTACCTTCAATACCCACTCACTACAATCCCATAACAATCAACTTAAATGAAATTATTCTATATACAAAATTCCAGATAATATGAGTACACCGGAGCTCATGTGTTATCGTGCAAGGAATCACCTCCTTTATTCAATTCTTACCCGCTTCCAACACCTGCTTGGTCATCTCAACAGCTGTCTTGATGATAGACCCCTTCTTCTCCGAGTTCAACAACTCCTTAGTTATGAACTCTTCTGCAACACCAGATCCATGATGTAAATTGATCAGTCCAATCAAGGCACTCGTGACACTGCTCAAGACTCTATCTTCCCCGTTTTTCTTTGGATCGTGGTGCAATCTCAAGGCCTTTTTCCAAAACACAATTTTGGATATCCCATTTTCTCTTGCAAACTGTGCCAAACATTTGTCATGCAAGAGGTTCTTACTCACTAGAGAACCCAAGCAATCAAAGTTCAAGTCGTTGATGGCGTATTTGGATTGTGTTGGTCTCGATACTACAAACAGCGACGAGTGATATTTCAACAAGTGGAACCCGAGTATGGACAATTTGTCATTATAAGGCTTTGAACCATGGCTGAAACTCTTGTGCGTGATCACTTGTAATAACAATTCATCAGGTATTAAGTATTTGCCGTTCTCGATCTGTGATAAATATGACTTCAATGGCGTTATGTTCTGTGGCAAGTCCCCGTACTTGTTCCCGTCCACGGTCAAGTACTCTTCCGGGTCACGAATGGCTCCTCTAACTCGATCTCCTCTCACCATGACAATTGATCTATATGGACTGACTTGGTAGATGCTACCGCCATTATTCAACTGATTTCTTATCAAAGGCTGGAATGTCTTCCCGCATCTCAAGTTCCTCAATAGACCGCTCATCTTTTACACTTTTTTTCGACACCAGTGTATAAACTATCACCGTCCTTCTTCTGATTCTCTTGCCTCCCTTTTTGCAAATTTCCATTGAAATTTTTTTTCTTCTTAGTCTTGTGCTTTTTGTCCAAAGTGACAAATTTTTCACAATTTTTTCAACTCTAAGAGACAGCCCTGGTTCGCCGCATTGGGCGAGAATCTGAAAAATTGTTCCTCTTAGTGTGGGACGCTTGCAGGAGATCAAGAGAAGGGAAGGGAGACAGAGGCCAGGGACTTGTTGTGTTTGTGTTTGTGTGTGTGTTGAGTGTGCGACAGACCCGCAGGGACAATATGAGCAGTGAGCCAGACCAAGAGCTGGACAATTTCACCGAAGAAGCACACAGAGACTCGAACTTCAGAGTCTTTAGAGGCAGCAGGAACTATGTAAAATTTTTCAATAATCAACTCCGCGACATTGTGGAGCCCGAGGACCCGAGCAGCGTACCTTACCACCATAATGACCACACAGTGGGCACCCAGTGGACAGGGGCTCAGAAAGACCAGTTTTTCAAGTTGTTGGCGCGGTATTCGGTGCACAACTTGGACCTCATAGCATTGCATTTGAACAAGAGTGAGATAGACGTGTTGAACTATTACAAGAGGTTAAAAAGACAGTTGCGGAAGATGAAGGCGTCGAAAAAACACTTCCACAAGTTGGTCCGAATGGACGAGATGCCCTTGGCTTTTGAAATGTCCAATAGCTTTGTCAGATTCGAAGAATACCAACTGGAAGCGATGAGTTTCTTGGAGAGAATCCGGTTGAACGACAAGAACAGACTCTACCTTTTCAAAAACCACCAAGATGGCTTGATAAACAACGAGATGCTGTACGAGTTGGCCAAATACTACCTCCAGACATCGTTCCAGAGCCGTAAATCCAGCAGGCCCATGAAATTGGTGCCGGAATCGTATTCCTATTTGGAGAGAATCGCTCGCTTGGTCACCAGGAAGTTGTTGCTGGACATTGTCAGCCGCAAGACAGTGGTCCCGACCTTGGTCCATTCGAAAGGGCTCTATGACGAGTATCCGGACTCGTTGCACAGGGTCGTAGTGGGTCCAAACAGTGTGTTACTGTCGTACAAGAGACTCTTCCCGAGATGTCCAGCCAATTTGAAGAACTACTGGGTGGATTCAGTGTATAAGTTGGACGTAGAAGTGCTCAATGTCGAAGGCCGGAGGATAAATTTCAGTCAAAGACGACGCGGGATCTTGAATAAAGAGATCGAAGAGTATATATTCGGGCCTAAAAAGAGCAAATACCAGCAAGCGGAGGTTGAAGATGACGATAGTGGTGTAATTCATGACTCTCATTCGTCTCAGGAAGACGATGAGAGCGACAAGTTGTTGGAAGTGCACCAGATCGAGGAGTCCAAGGGCTCAGATGAGGAAGAGGGCGTAGAGGAGTTTTATCCGGACACCGATCCGAGAGTTTCTGTAGAGAATTCAACTGCTTTCAAGGTTTTCGCCCAAGAATCCAAATACTTGAACGACAAAGACTTGGAGAAATCTCGGTACCACGAGCATATAATCTTGACATATTTGAGTACCTATGAGAGCCCCAAGTTGATAGACGACGAGGAGGAGATGCTGAGGTATTTTGAGAAGGAGAAGGAGGAAGATGAGGAGCTTTTGGAGGAGATGGAGAAGGATTTTTATGAGTCGAGTTCTGATGAAACGGGGTCAGACGAGTCAGTTTCAAGTCTGGAAGATGACGATGTAGATCCAGAGATGGTGATCATGCAATTATACGATTATGCTACTTATTAATGAACTTTTATCTTGTGTTTGTGATGTAGGCATGTATGGTAAGGTTAGGGGAATTGGAGGCTAGGAGAGGCATAGCTAGGAGAGGCATAGCTAGGAGAGGCATAGCTAGGAGAGGCATAGCTAGGAGAGGCATAGCTAGGTGAGGCATACTTGAGTAAGTTTGAGCTTTGTTGAGGTGACGGGATTAACTCTTAGCTATGGGAATTTCAAGTATGTACTCTCAAGTATGTACTATCAAGTATGTACTATCAAGTATGTACTATCGAGTATGTACTATCGAGTATGTACTATCGAGTATGTAACTTTTATGTAACTTTTATTTAACTCTCAATTGTGTGTCTCTAAGTATGTACTTTTAAGTACAGAGCACTAGGTAACTCTCAACTACTTCTCAATTATATAGCTCTCAACAGTAATCCTTGACTATTTGTCTCTTCGTTGAGTCTAAACCAAGTTCTAAGTTATAGCTCCCGACCATAGTCAGTAGCTACCAACTAACTATTACTAACACTTAACTATGGGCTCTTAACTTTAAGCTCTTAACTATGGGCTATTAACTATGGACTCTTAACTATGGCTCCTTAACTATGGCTCCTTAACTATGCAGTTCTGGAGAAAAAAATTTTTAGTTCTCGAAATTTTTCAAAATCAGAACATCGAGTCAAAAGCATCGAGTGACCATTTATTCGCACCCACGGCCTCCTTTCCATATAAAGATCCACCGCCTATCACAGAATGTTGAGGCTCAAACCATTGCATCTCCATTTGAGATGTCTTTCCACCAATTATGTACCGAGAAGATGGTTTCAATCGTCACCGATGAGCAGAGATGGGAACTTCGAGATCACAGAAGAGATGTTAAAAGGCATGCTGGAGAAGGAAAGAAGCAAGGAGGAGTCGCTGATAAAAGAGGAACAGACGAAAATACCCGAACTGCCCCAGCTGTCGTCCGTATTTGTCAATAGTTCCAACTCCCTCCTATCGGATTTCCTCCAGAAAAACGCATCAAAGCCTGTTGAATTCACCAATTTGGAAGAGCAAGACTTCTTCAACGACCAGGACTCGAAAACGCACGACGATCTCGATGCCGATTTCATCTCCAAGCTCGACGACTTCTCGCTGCTTCTCGAGAATTCCAAAGATGCCAAACCTAAGCAACCACAGGACCCTGTTATCATATTAAACACCCAGAGAATCTATAAAGACCGTAACACCAGACTAGCCAAGAAGGCAATCAAGAAAAGTAACACCAGTGTCAGAGCTGAGTCGATCTTCGACTTGGCCAGACACAAGAAGTCATCTCTCGACTCGAAGACCGATATAGAACAGTACATAAAAGCGATCGAGTCCTGGAGACCGAAACTGAACCAGTTACAACTGGCCCAGTTTGCAGAATGCGCCCAAAGAATAGCCAAGCTGTTCTCGAGACCGCAGTTGAAACTGTATATCCAGCGATTCCCACAGCATTCCACCGGCATTTCGAAGCTTAACAAGGCGCAAATGGCGGAACTCATCCTTCGTAAAGTGTGGGGCGTCTGTAGTGTTGAATCTGTGAACAATGTAAAAGACTTGATCAGCGAGGAAACTGTGCAATTGAATGCCCGTAGTTTGAAATTGTTGCTCTCCGACAGTGGTGTAGTGATCTTCAACTGGCGAACTTTAGGTGCCGACATCTCGATCGACTCCCACCACCGGTTGACCATCAAACTGACTCTGAACATCATCAGCTACATCAAGGTGCTGATGAACAACATCTTGGACTCTACGCAGTTCCAGTCGTTGGACATGTCGGAGCATTTGGATGTGTTGCAAGACAAGAAGTTCTTGGACTTTGTCAGCTCGCTTACCGATGTGGTGTACGAGATCGACGGGAACGTGTTGAACTTGTACTCTTTGAAAGACCACCGCTTGTCCGAGTTCCGCCAGCTTGTGCTGGTCAAATTGTATAGTTCTGAACACATTGTGGACGAGTTTGTAGATCCTTCGCAACCACAAAAGACTTACAAGGCCTCTGTAAACGACACCGTCTCCATTCCAGAGATCGAGAGTTACAAGAAATGGTTCAGGGTGCAACTGGACAAAGAGAGAATCGCAGTGGAGGACGAGATCTTCGACGATCTCTTGGACTACGACACTATCAACGACGAGATCAAGGAATTGATGTTGGAGCAGTTGACTTTGGAGCCCGTGCTCGAAGACATCAAGCAGAAGTCGTCTGAAAAGAGATTCCAGTCCAATGTGAAGGTGTTTCAAGGCGAGACCGAGCAAGAAACTGGAACAGATCTGGTCGAAGTAGTGGAATCCGGACTCGGTGCTGTTGAAGCTGATGCAGACGACACTGCAGCAAGCATTTGGAACCAGATAGATGTAGATAGTGCATATGGAAAGTTATTACCAGACGACAACCGCATGATCACGGCCACCTTGGGATCGATCTTGATCGACGAAAAGCAACAGACCAAGATCTTCAACTCCCACTTGCCCTTCATCAATGACAAAATCGCCTCCTTGCCATTATACCTGGGCTCCTTGGCCACCGACAAAGACAACTTCGACTATGTCTTTGTTGTCAAGATGATTCCAAATCCATATATCAACTGCGACAAGTCTTACCCACCAGTGGAATTTTGGTTTGAACCTTCAGGTACTTTTATAGACCCAAAGTCTCTTCGTATATTGCTGACCGACTCCGAGACAAACATCCATTACTCGATACCGGATCTGAAATGTGACTTGAAGTTGTCTTCAAGTTTTGTGTTTGACATCGATACCAACTTCAACGAGACATCTCAATGGTTGAAAGACCAGCCCGGAGTGTTGAAGTTCTTGGAAGACAGTGATTTGAGTGCTGGTAATTTCAAAGGATCCAATTTCAAGGATGCTTGTTCTTTGAAAATAGGTAAAGAGCAGGTTGAGTATTTGGTGGTTGAAGCCCAACTGAGAAGGCAGTTGGAGTTGAAGTTTAAAGATCGGTTGTTGCAGTACAGTATCATAGATAAAGGTCAGTATATAGGCAAGCAATTGGAGGTGAATTTGGTGGAGACAGCTGCAGATGGGGATGGCAGGATTTCCAAAGAGGAATTCAAGGAATTTGTTAAGCTAGGAGTGGAGTTTATCAAGAGTTTATGACTTGTATATAGATGGAAATAAATGATAGAGATAGCATATGGGTAGTTGAAAGTGTAGTGGAGTGAGTAGAAGTCGTGTATTGGGATCGTTGGAACAATTATAAGTGTGGAATGTGTGAAATTGGAGTTGAATCCAATTGAGCAAATAGGGACTGTGTTTCAGAATAGCTTGTCAATGGGTTTACAACTGAATATACAACTGAATATACAGTAATAAGGGAATCTACTAATAATCGTATCAGTTAAAACAGTACCAAAGCAGTACCAAAGCAGTACCAAAGCAGTACCAAACAATCACCATACACTACAATAGGCATTAAATGTGCACCATGTTATACTACTTTCTCAAAGACATTTATCTTTAGTCTAAGGCGTCCTTATACACGGTCTTTAATCTATGCCAAGTACGAAATGCTTGTAATCATATAGAGTGGAACAGAGTGAGTCAATCAAAGGACACAATTAGTTCTATACAATTGGAAGCGTTTACTTTTGGCAAGAAATGATCAATGCCACGTACTAAATACCAGGTCTTCAATACCACGGATTGATCTTATTTGATTGACTTAATAAAGAACAAGATCAACCAACATCAATGACGTAAAATAAAAGAATTAGGGATTCGAACATTTTTCAAAAAGAGGCAAGAAAAAAAGGCCTGAAAATTTGGTGAAAAAAAAACAAAAATGAAAATTAACACACTATGGCAACATTTAACAATACGGAGTGTACTCTAGACTGGACTCTATAATGGTTTTAGACTTCAGACTTCAGACTTACACTGATGGCCCTGGGCATGCCAATTCAATAGCAATTTTACTCGTTGATCTGAAGGCAGGCACAACAAAACCGCATATTTTTTCTAACTGGTTCCATAGAAATCAGAATGGGGCAAAAGGGCACAGCCCAAAGGACAAATGGTGGTGGTGGTTGTGCATTGAAAAATCAATCCGAGTTAAAAATCTTTTCTTCCTCACTATAAATATCAAGCTCCATTTCCTCACCCAACTTTTGCTGTTCACTTTTTGCATTAATTACAAAGTTTTGAATTTATTTTAAATCAATCCAACTACTTCAAAAATGTCCAACGTTTACTTCGATGTCGCTGCTGATGGAAAGCCATTAGGAAGAATTGTCTTCAAATTGTACGACGACGTTACCCCAAAGACCGCTGCCAACTTCAGAGCCTTGGCCACCGGTGAAAAAGGTTTCGGTTACGCCAAGTCTTCTTTCCACAGAGTCATCCCACAATTCATGTTGCAAGGTGGTGATTTCGAAAGACACAACGGTACCGGTGGTTACTCCATCTACGGTAACACCAAGTTCAACGATGAAAACTTTGTCAAGAAGCACGACAAGCCATTCTTGTTGTCCATGGCCAACGCTGGTCCAAACACCAACGGTTCCCAATTCTTCATCACCACTGTTGTCACCAGCTGGTTGGACGGTAAGCACGTTGTCTTCGGTGAAGTCATTGACGGTACCAACGTTGTCAAGGCTGTCGAATCCTTGGGTTCCAACTCTGGTGCCACCAAGGCCAAGGTCACCATCGAAAGCTCTGGTACTTTATAAATATGATTTGATTTGATTTTGGTCAGCACTTTCTTGTTTCTTGATGCTTTTTTTCTTGCATTGAGGCTGGATGAGTTTGTTTCCAAATGACAATAAAAAGATTATGAAATTATTTTTGAAATTATTGTAGAATTGTAGGATTGAGGAGAAATTAATTGTAGAATTTCAACTGATAATTAGTAATTGATAATTGATAAGTAATTAATTACGGTAGAATTTTATAATTTCGCGAACTCTAATATAAATACTTTGATCAAAGCACAGTTGTTTTATTTGCTCAATTGACAACAACTAATCACACTTTATCCATCAATCTCAGATCTTTCCACACAAGTCCAGATCAACTCCCACCTCAATCATCAGTAATCCATTTCGCCTGCCTTGAATAATTTTCGATTTCCTTCTTTTTTTCCTCCCCCACTGAAAAGTTTTCGCCCCTTAAATATATGTCCTCAGCTGATCAGATGCCCTATATATAGACGAGTGAACGAAGCCGATCCGTAGGCCAGACCCGTTGTCCAGATCCGTAGGCCAGACCCCCTATCCGAGATCAGTTATCCCAACCAATTGCATTGCAATTTTATTCATTCCATCACCTTTCCTACAACATATAATACCCGCCTTTCACTGGTACTATTTATCCTCGATCCTTTCTCACTTTTTCTTGGTGCTCGCTCTTATTATTTCACTAACATTATTTCTCGCTAACATTATTTTTTCACTCATCGAAAAATTCACTTGCTAGTTATCTGCCACACTTCACCAATTGCACAATTCATTCCACCATGTCAGTTGAAACGTTCAAGGATCTCCAGAACACAGACTTAAACACATTGATATCGGACTCGTTCCAGAAAGGACTCGAGTCCGGTTCCGTAGTATTCACTCAGCCAAAAGATGTCGAGATCCTCGATGATGACGACACCTTGACTGTCGAGTTGAAAGTGCTCGACGGTTTACAAAAGAAGGAGGATGCTGGGAAAACAGAGGACAAGCCAAAGACACCGTTCAATCCGTTTTTAAATCCGGAGAAAGACTTGGTGGTGGTTGAAGACTTGATAAAAGACTACAGATTGTTGTTGAACAAGTTCCCAGTGTCAGACAACCATTTCCTCTTGACCACAAAGGAGTTCAAGAACCAAAATGACTTATTGAAGCCGGAGGAGTTGCTTCTCGCCTATGAGCTTGTCAGGAACTTGAACAATGCCAAGAAACAGAACAACTTCTTTGCATTTTTCAACAGTGGACCTGAAAGTGGGTTTTCCCAACAACACAGACACATCCAGTTTGTCAAATACCCATTGAAGAACTTGAAACCATTCCCTGAATACACGGTCAAAGGGAAAGATTTCTTTGTTCCAAAAGAGGGCGAGGAACCTTTAGTTGAAGAGTCCATGCCTTTCAAGCATTACATCTTACCTTTACCTAAATCTTGGAGTGAATTAGGTGACGACGATGACACTAAAAGAGATACCTTGTCCATTGCCTACATTACATTGTTCCGTAAAATCTTGAATTTCTTCAAAAACTTGTCCAAGAAGAATGAAAGCGAGCAATTGGATAACAACTTGAACGTAAAACTGATTCCCGTATCGTATAATTTGATCATGAACGATAAATTTATCATGGTTGTTCCAAGACAATCGGCCACATATGGTGAAACTGGTATAAGTATCAACGCTTTAGGGTTTTTAGGGTTGCTTCTTGCAAAGAACGAGTCTCAAAGTGCTGTAATTAAAGAAGAGGGTGTTACAAAGATCTTAACTGCTTGTGGGTTCAGCAACGATTTGAATTTCAACAAAGAAGACGAGTACGACTATTGAATAGGTATATAAAAAATAAAAGACTCAAATCAAAATAGCAACCTGGTGTTATCAAAGGAGCACCCGACTAATTATTTCAACTGATCCCAAGTCATCTCGAATGAACTCCAATGAACTGGATTTTGAAAAAAAAAAATATTCCGATACCGGGAGTCGAACCCGGGTCTGCCCGGTGAAAGCGGACCGTGCTAGCCGTTACACTATATCGGAGAATTACAAGAAGGAATCAGGGGCGCGCCAACATACTCACAAAAACTTCATTGATCATTTATGCACGACTGCTTTAAATACACGATCCCCAACCACGCCACGTTTATGATGTCATTCTTTTTGAGGACGGATTGAAGGCAATTAGGGCAGTTAATGCCATTCGGAGCAAGATTCAGGGCATCCCGAGCGTTCTGTGTGCTGATCAGTTTGTGGGCAATTGAATAGTTCTGACCACGTTGGTAGCACAAGAATTTGGTATAGACTTAGAATTTTGAATCGAAAGAAGAACTTGAAATACACTAAGCGAAAGTGAGTAAGCTAAAATGAATAAGCTAAAGAGAATAAGCTAACGAGAGTAGACTAATTAGAAAAATAACCTACAGTTAAATCGCTCAAGTTGGAGATTGGAGAGGTGGAGTCTATAGGCCGTGGTTCTGAAACTGGATCGGAATTTGTCACGTAGGATCTTCCAGCAAGCCGATGATTTCGCATCTTTCCGTCCATTACTAAAGCAGTCATATTGTTGTTCGGACCAGTGTGAATAGTGCTGTAAGCGTGTCTCTCTTTCTTAAAGCTACTTACTGTAAATCCGATAGTAAATCCGATGGGTGGTATAATCTGAAAAAAGAAAAAATGGAGGTCTAAAAATAAAAAAGCACACTTTAAAACTGCCCGAAGAAGGTTCTTAGCAGCAAATAATGAAAAACGCTTCCCCACACTATGGAAGAATGTTCTGGTCCAAACATGAGACATCATTTACCAACTTTTGATCTTAGATGAAAAGCTTATTTCTCCTCTCTAGATAGATTGGACTACGATGTGAGATCAATCTTGAGAAAAGCAGCCAACTTTCAGTGACCAGTTAATTTTGCACTCAGTTTCCTAATAAAAAACACTTCAAGCAGTATCTGAAATATAGGACACCAAAAGTCCGATCAATCTGATTTTCAACGATGAGACCCACTGAGTCTGGTCAAGAAGTCTTCAAAACCTTCCTACTATCCCCAAGATCCCAACATCCCGAACATGCCTCAACCTCCCCAACACACTAACCCAATTATCAATTAAAATCACCATCCTCTCACCCCAATTCTCCCCCAATTCTCCCCCAATTCTCCTCCACTTCTCCCCCCATTCATCTCTTTTTTGACTAGTAACCGACTGAAATATTGATTAGCCCACTGACCCCACAGGCTACAAAAATGTGAAAAATCCTTAGAAAAAAAAAAAATCCCAGTTATATTCTTATCCCTTTTATATTTTATTGGAATCATTAGAAGCGAGCAAAATGGCACCAGTTAAGCAATGGCAGTACAAGAAAGACGAGGACATCGTGTTGTCCCACTTGAAAGGGTTGGTCAGAACCAATCCTGATTTGAAAATTATCCCAGAGGAGAGAGTTGTCTTCAATAGCAACTCAAAGGAAGATAAGGTGATGTTGTTATCAGGAGGAGGATCCGGTCATGAGCCATTGCATTGTGGATTTGTCGGGGACGGGTTGTTGGATGTCGGTGTTGCAGGGAGCGTGTTTGCCTCGCCATCGACAAAGCAGATCTTGGCAGGGATCAAGTCGAAAAACTCGAAAGCGGGCACTTTGGTCATCGTCAAGAATTATACTGGTGATGTGTTGCACTTCGGGTTGGCCGTTGAGAGGGCCAAGGCAAAAGGTGTTAGTAACATCGAGATGATCATCGTCGGGGACGACGTCAGTGTCGGGAAGACCAAAAACGGTCTTGTCGGCAGAAGAGGGTTGGCTGGTGTGCTGTTGGTGCACAAGATCTTGGGTGCCAAGGCCTTGAACGGTGGGCATTTGAAGCAATTGGCCAAATTGGGCAAGAGTGTCGTGGAAAACCTCGTCACCATCGGTGCCTCCTTGGACCACTGCGTCATCCCGGGCAGAAAGGACCTGGAGATCGAGTTCTTGCTGAGCGACGAGATTGAAATCGGCATGGGCATCCACAACGAGCCTGGTGTGAAGAAACAGTCTCCAATACCAACGATTGACGAGTTGGTGGCCGAGTTGTTGGAGTACTTGTTGTCGAAGGAGGACACCGACAGAAACTATGTCGACTTCCAGTCATCTGACGACGTGGTGTTGTTGGTGAACAACTTGGGTGGGGTCAGCAACTTGGAGTTGTATGCCGTCACCGACAAGGTGTTCTCGCAGTTGGGCGAAAAATACAAAATCACACCAAAGAGGGTCTACACCGGTGCCTTCACCACCTCTTTGAATGGGCAGGGGTTCAGTATCACGTTGTTGAACGCTTCCGGAGTCAAGAGTGACAATGTTATTGAGCTCTTGGACACTCCAACCAATGCCATCGGCTGGAATTCCAACTTCTCCACTTGGAAATCGGTTAAAGACGACGAGATCTTTGTCTCTGCCAACGAGATCGAAGACGAGGCCATCAAGTCGAACGTGCAAGTTGATCCAGAGCTTTTCGCCCGCATCTTGCAATCGGGAATGAAGGCTGTCTTGGCCAAGGAACCGGATATCACCCGTTACGACACCATTGCCGGTGACGGGGACTGCGGTGAGACCTTGTCCAACGGTGCCAATGCCATTTTGAAAGCCATCGACTCCAAAAAATTGGAATTGTCCGACTTGGTCCAGTCCTTAGTTGAAATCACCGATTTGGTGGAGGACAACATGGGAGGCACCAGTGGCGGGTTGTACTCCATTTTCTTGTCCAGTTTTGCGCAGTCGCTTCGTGTTTCCGACTCGTCCGACTTGCCTTCGTCCTTGAGAGAGGCTTTGAAGTCCTTGTTCAAGTACACCAGTGCCAGAGTCGGCGATAGAACCTTGATCGATGCCTTGGATCCGTTTGTAAACACCTTTTACGAGTCTGGAGGTGATTTCGGCAAGGCTGTCGAGGCTGCTAAGAAGGGTTCCGAGTCGACTAGGTCTTTGGAGGCTAAATTTGGAAGGGCCTCCTATGTTGACCAGGACGATTTGAAGAAGGAAGGAGGTCTTCCTGACCCGGGAGCCATTGGCTTAGCTGCAATTCTTGAAGGTTTCTACGAGGCCTACAAATGAATGTACTCGGTAAGATGATTAAATGCAATTGGGAGGGATATTTGTAGTACATAGTGACTGACTAAATGTATAGAGATGTTCAGTTGATAGGGTTGATTTGGGTGATTAGTGATTTGACTTCACACTTATGCCCTACGATTTGTCTACTTGCCCTTTTCAATATATTGTTTGTTATATAAGTGATGGTTGGGTAGTTTGTTCCTTCTTTTTTTCCAGTCCTTTCTTGGTAAAAACTTCTGTCCGTTCTTGGTTCTCGGTTCTCCGTTCTCCAAAACTCCATTCATTAATCCATTCTTCATTCATCCTCGTTCGCAATACTCCCACTCCTCCAAACTTACTGCTCCTGCCGTGGCCTTCTCTGCCCTTCAGATGAGCCCATCGCGCAGAGCAAAAAGAGAAGAGAAAAAATATTTTTTAAAAAAATTTTCAGTTTATTTTTTTTCTTTGTTAGCAAATTGTAGAAGAAGAGATAAGTAAAAGGGATAGCATTGAGCAGAGACCGCGAGTATCAAAGAGTAAAATAGGTTAGAACAGATTATTACAGATTAGATCAGACCATATCATACTGGACCAACTCAATATCAATCAAATCAAATCAAAACACTCACGCATAAACACTTGAACACATTACCATGGATATTTTCAGAGTATTGAGCAGAGGTGCCTCTTTGAAAAAGAGCAAAGATATCACCACAGACTATGCCTTGCCCAAGAGTTTGAAATCGGAATCGAAGGTGAATAAGGAGAAGGGCGACTTGATCAAGCAGGTGGAGAAGGAAACCGATTTTTTCCACACGAAAAAGAGCAGCACCGTGAGCCTTGATCTGGAGAAGAAGCTCGATTCTGCAGTGGAGCAAGATGAGGATGTCGTACCTCCACCTTCCATCACCAACGAGGAAGAACTGAGTGTCTTACGTAAAAGTTACCGTGGGAAAGTGTCTGGGTCCGACATCCCACTCCCAATTGGATCTTTCGAAGACTTGGTGAGCAGATTCCAATTGGACAAGAAGTTGATCAGGAACTTGATCGACTCCGACTTCACTGAACCAACACCCATCCAGAGCGAGGCGATCCCGATCACCTTGCTGAACAGAGACTTGATTGCGTGCGCCCCTACCGGGTCCGGTAAGACCTTGGCATTCTTGATTCCAATGGTGCAGGCCTTACAAACCAACAAGAAACAACACGGCATCAGAGGCTTGGTGCTCTCGCCAACCAACGAATTGGCCCAGCAGATATACAACGAGATCCTCACGTTGAACCGTGGTAAGAACTTGCAAGTAGCCGTGTTGTCGACGTCGTTGTCCAAGAAATTGAGGAGAAAAGACGTCTCTTATAAGAAATACGACATCTTGATTGCGACACCTTTGCGGTTGATCGACTTGATCGAGAGCGAGGAAGTGGAGTTGAAATTGGACACCGTTGAGCAGTTGGTGTTCGACGAGGCGGACAAGTTGTTGGAGTCCGATTTCGCCAGCCAGTCGGACGTGCTAATCGCCGCATGTACCAACATTAAACTTCGTAAATCCATATTCTCGGCAACGATCCCATCTGGTGTAGAGGAGATTGCCCAATCCATAATGCATGACCCTGTGCGTGTGATCATTGGACACAAGGAGGCCGCCAACTCGCAGATCGAGCAGAAGTTGACCTACTGTGGTAACGAGGAGGGCAAGTTGTTGGCCATCAGGCAAATGATCACCAACTCCGAGTTCAAGCCTCCAGTGATCATCTTCTTGCAAAGTGTAGTGAGGGCCAAGCTGTTGTTCCACGAGTTGTTGTACGACAAGTTGAACGTGGATGTGATCCACGCGGAAAAGACACAGGCACAGAGACGGCTGACCATCGAACGGTTCAGAAACGGTGACATCTGGTGCTTGATCTGTACGGATGTCTTGGCCAGAGGTATAGATTTCAAATGTGTCAACTTGGTGATCAACTACGACGTTCCACAATCGGCCCAAGCCTATGTGCATAGAATCGGTAGAACTGGTAGAGGCTCGAACAAAGGTAAAGCGGTGACTTTTTTCACAAAAGAGGACTCCATTGCCATTAAGCCTATTGTCAATGTGATGAAACAGAGTGGGTGCACCGACGGTTACTCCGAGTGGATGGAGAAGAGCTCCAAGATCTCGAAGAAGCAGAAGAAGATGGTGAAGCAGAAGCAGATCGAGAGAAAGGCCATCAGCACGGTTCCTAAAGTGGTGCAGCATAAGAAGAGACAGCGTCATGAGATGATCGAGGCCAGCAAGAGACGTAAGCAACTGGAGGAAGAGTAGGTGCATGAAGCATCTATTATCAAAAGGTTTTGATATTGAGAGTTCAATATTAAAAAGGCATAAATACTAAAGACATAGAAAGACATCAATATTAGAATGGCACTAATATTAAAATGACATAAATACTATAAAGACATTAATACTATAAAGACATTGATACTATAAAGTTTTAAACGTCATAAAACATCAATATCAAAAAGACTTTAACAATAAATAGCATTTCAACATCAAAGACAATACCAAAACATTTAACAAACGTTCAAAAATTTCATTTATTTAGTTATTTAATTAAATAATCAAAAGGATACAAAATAAGTCATTTAATATTAGTGATTGACGTACTTTTAAACTATGAGAGAGCCAGGATTAATCCTTCTAATGGTGGTGTTCGGTTTTTGGACCGAAAGATGGGTAACCAACGATTTGTCTTCTACCGATTATCTCACCCAAGGAGAACAAACCGAGTAATTGAATACCGTAGGCCCCGTATTTGATGGCAAAATTCTTGTTCAAGCCCAAGACAAATGATTTCAGTTGATTGGTCAACTCCTTTGGACTTTGCTTGGCCAAGTTCAAAGCGGATTTATATAAAGATTGGTATACTTGTTGGACTTGGGTGGTGGAAGGTGGAGCAAGACCTTCTTTCAAGTAGATTTGCTTTCCAACTTCGCTCACAACCTTGGACCAGTAGATGGCACTATCTTTGTAACCGTTCAACTTGCTGACAATTGAACTGGCTTTGGCCTGTGTGGATTGGAAACGTAAACCTGGACGTGTGATGGTTTGTTTGGACAAATTGACAATGGATCTTGAAAACATTTTATACTTTTCTTTTTCTTTTTAGATGAATCGGTGTTTAATGATTGATCAATAAAACAAAATAGATTGATTCCAATACTGAATATTATACGAAGTCCAACTTGATAACAGCTTCTCTAACACTTTCTCAATGAATAAAGGAGCTTTTTTGATGATTTTTTTCCGTTTTTTCTCGTTTTTTTTTTTTTCAGAGTGAAAAATGAAAAATTGGAAAAAAGTGGAATTTATTGGTCAAGCGACCAATTAGAGGGAAGTTACTGGAAGGGGGAATCGGGGGCTGTCCAAGCCAAAGGGGGTTAAGCCAAAGGGGGTTAGCCAGGAACTGTGGTGGAGGGACTGGAAGAGATCAAGTAAGCAGTGATGTGGAGTAAGAGTAGACAATGGTTGCAGGTGCTGAAAATCGGAAAGTATTTCAAAGCAGTTATGTTTGAAGGTTTAACCACTTGAAGTCTTGTAGAGCACCAATCCAGTAGTCGAAGTAATAATTGAAAGATTGAGTTGATAACAATAATGGTAAAGTCACCGTTTACTGTACTCCAGGCCAAAAAAAAAACTTATATAACTCAAAACCATGTCCAATGTTTGAAGGTAATTTCAACTCATATTGCTAACATAAGTTTAATCTAGTTAAATTTTGCCAACATAAGTTTACTAGAACTCAGTATTGCTAATATTGAATGTACTCCAACTCAAAATCCAGTAAAGGCTTGAAGATATCAGTTCACCAGCTTTTCACCAGCTTTTCACCAGTTTTTCACCATTCTTTCACCATTCTTTCACCATTCTTTCACCACTCCATTTCTACTCATTCACATTATACAATATCAAATTCAATTATAGAATATAAATAACCCCTAACATATAATTAATTAACAAAACAAAACAGCAAACAACAAACAACAAGAACAATACCACAGCACATTCACCTCAATTATAAAGAAATATTCTTCCTGATCACTCTTCTAGGACCTTCGCCAACAATCAAGACTTTACCCTCACTCTCCAACCTTCTCAAGGCATCGCCCAACTCGGCATTTTCAATCTTATTTTGGGCCTGTTCGTTGATTCTCTTGGAAAGTTCGTTGTAACTGATTGTGCTTCTCTCGACAGAGTCAATGATGGTGAAGATCTGCTTCGACAAGTCTTCCTCCAACTTCCTCTGTCTCGAAGAATGGCCAGTTTGCACCAAATCCATATCGATTCTGCCGGTGAGAGGATCTGTAGCATAGTCCTTGATGGCACTCTTCATCAACCGCACCGCTTCTTGCACATCTTGCAACTCCACCTTCTGCGACAATCTCATCTTGGCATGTGCCTCACTCAATCTGATCATCGACTCCAACTGTCTCGTGGTGGCAGTGATTCTCTTCTCCAGGGCCCTGATGTCTTCGCCCAATTTGCGCATCTCCACGTACAGCTTGACAAGCTCGTCCTTGCCCTCCTGGGTCATGATCGGCTTGCAGTTCTCCTTGGCATACTGGATGTACAACGACAAGAACTCGATCGGCAAGATCTCGCTCTTGGAAGCGTTCAACGGCGAGTCCTCGAGGTACATGTTGGTGATGTGCCGGGCCAACTGCCGGTCGATCTTCTCGTCCACCTTGTCCAAGATCAAGTAGACCAAGTCGAATCTCGACAACAACGGAGGAGGCAAGTCGATGTTTCTCGTCACTGGGAGGTTTGGGTCGTATCTGGAGTTGATGGGGTTGGCGGAGGCCAAGATGGAGGTTCTGGCGTTCAACGTGGTGATGATGCCCGCCTTGGCAATGGAAATGGTCTGTTGCTCCATCACCTCGTGCAACACGGACCGCGTGGCCTCGGACATCTTGTCGAACTCATCGATGCAGCAGATTCCTCCGTCGGACAACACCAAGGCACCACTTTCCAACACCAACTGCTTGGTGTCGACGTCCTTGGTGACGTATGCGGTCAAACCAACGGCAGAGGAACCTTTACCTGAGGTGTACACACCTCTTGGGGCGATCTTGTGCACGTAACTCAACAACTGTGACTTCGACGTCGAAGGGTCTCCGCACAACAAGATGTTGATATCGCCTCTGTAGCGGCCACCTTTCTGGAAAACCTTGTTCGTACCACCGAAAAGTTGCAACAAGATGCCCTTCTTGACGTCATCCATCTCGAAGATGGACGGGGCCAACGACCTGGCCAACACCTCGTACAAATCCGGCCTCTGCAGCGTCTCTTTGATCTTCTCCACCTCTTCTTCGCCAATCTTACGCACCTCCTGGATGTCCTGCTGCTCGCTGATCTCGTTCTCGATGGTGGAGACGTCGGCCCCCATCCGCTTCTTGTCGATCTTCTTGATGTGCACGACGTCCAAGTAGGTCTTGAATAAGGACTTCAACGTGCTCTGCTTGGAGTTGATCTTGACGGGCAACGAACGGAAGATTCCTGAAACCTCGACACGGTCACCTGCTCTGCAACTGTCCACCAACTCGTCGTACACACACAACGAGATCGAGTGCGGCGTCTGCCCGTCCGGCACCAAGTCCGGCGTCTCTTGCAACTTGATCACCTGCTTGTCGGCGAACGACGACCTGTTGTGGACGATCTGCATCGAGTTCAACGAGTTGCACACCTCTCTTTTGCAACGGGCGGGCTCCTGGATGACCCCACGGTCGATCTCGACGGCCTCGGTGTGGTCACACACACTGCACTTGAAGAAAGCCACCTTCATGTCCGGGATCACGGGCGTGGACCGGATCACCAACCCTTTCACAGACACCAACTTGTCAATGTCGTTCGGGTTCAACTCCCGCATGCCGAGCTTGGAGTCGATGTTGAACGGCCTCACCTTGTAGACGGTGGTCTCGATGTCGTCCACGTTGTAGTCGCCGTGTGGGTTGCCCTCGATCAGGATCTGCACCATGCAGTCCTTGATCGCTTGGTCCATGATGGGGATCACCTCTTGCGGGTAGTTGATCAACTGCTGGTACAACTTGCGGGTCACCGGGTACAGCTCCAAGTTCTTGGCGTCCAAGTTCAAGTTGGTCAACCCCAACCTGCGCAAGTTGTGCAATTGCTCGAGGTAGTACAACTCGTTATCGGCCACCTCGTCGTATTCCAAGCCCTCTTTCAACTTGCGGTACTTGATCTTGAACGACATCAAAAATGTGCGGAAGTTGTTCGAGCACTCCTGGATGGACACATTGGTCCCCCAGATGACTCTCACCGGCTCGTCCTGGTTGGTTTCACTGGCCAAGGTGTTCGAGGTGTTGCCCCTGACCTCGCTTGTCGGATGCTGCGACGAAGGATGGCCGCTTCCCTCTGTGAAGTATCTTCTACGCTGCGGCGACGACACGATATCGGACGAGTTGATGTCTCCTCTCACGTACCGTCTTCTCGAGTCTCTGTGCTGGCTGCTGGACGGGTCGCTGCGGCCGAAGTCCGAGGAGATGTTCTGCGAGGAAGGGAAGTGCAAAGGCGACGAGACGTCGCCGTATCTCTGTGTCAGTTGCGATCTTCTGTTGGCACGGTTGGCACCACCAGTGGACGACGAAGGGTTCGGGGTCCGCAAATGGCTGTTTCCCGGACCGGAGACCCCGCCACGGATGTCACTGCCCGGCAGTGAGCTGGATGACGGGAAAAACAAGGGCGAAGATGGTGGCGCTGGGTCGGCGGTTTGTGTTTGTAATGAATCTGGATCGTTCAAGGTGGACTGGTTGACAGAGTCATCTTCTGGCTCTTTCACTGGAGATGAGCCTCCTGGATAAGACATGACGCAATTGGGTACTTGAAAGGTCAAAAGGTCAACAAACGACTTGGGTTATTAGATATGTCGGTGGAATTCCAATACGAATCAAACTAATGAATCAATAATCAAGTTGTACTTTTTGGTGTTTGAAAATGAAAAGGAAAAAAAAAATGCCAGACGTTGAAAATTTAATTACATTTCCTAAAGCGGATATAATTAAATTTTTCACGCGTGGTTTTTCGCGTGAAGTGGGGACGCTTTGGCAGGGAAAGCTTTAGCAGGGAAAGCTTTGGGCTTTGGTAGTGATGAAAAATGATTAATAGGCAGTCGGCAATTAGCGTGCAATTGGCAGAAATGAGCTCAAATCAACTAAAAACCACTGCACTAGACCCTTTATTATCACCATTCGACCAAAAACTAATGGAAAAATGGCACAAATTCCTCTTACATCATATTTATTCTCATTAATTCTTATTCATACACTATCATATATAATGTTCGCTACACACTTTTTTTCTCGCCATCCCCAGCCTTGATCAAGTCTTCAAGGTTCGCTATCGTCGCCAGATCTTTTAATTCGTAAGTCTTGTTATCCTTCTTGTAGAAATATTTCTTAATCGTCTCGTCCACCACCAGATACGAGTACTTGTTATTCAACTTGCGGCTCGTCATCTCCTTCAACGTCTGCAAAGAGTAGTCGCGGTGCGCATGCACAAGCTTCAACAGCTCCAAGAGATGGTTCCGCTCCACTATCACTTTCTTCGGCTTCTTATGCCCTGTCAACACATTTATCGTGTTGTTATTCACAGACAACGGAGTCACTCCACTGCCAATTGCAGTCTGATCCTGCGTCGAGGGCCGTTTCTGGGCCAAGCCATCCGCTACAGTTGCCGCAACCGCATCGCTGCTCTTTTTCCAGTAGTTGAACCAGGGATTTATTGGCAGATCCAACCTCAATGGCTCCACCAGCAACGAATTAAAATACAAAAACTCCTCGGACTCGTCCGGCACATCGGCATATGTCTTGATAACAGGCACCAAGGGTCCAATCAAGATCTTTTTCTTCTTGAACTGCTTGTCGTCTTCCAAGAAATCACCATAGTCGTCTTCCTCGTCGTCACTTTGGTCGTTTGCACTCATTTCTTCGTCGTCAAGCTCCTCTCCTTCACCTTCATCGTCCTCTTCTGGGTTCCATTCCAAATCGGAATCGTAGGTGTAGTCGATCAAGTCATCTGGCACTTTCACAAACGGATTTACGTTTAGTTCTATGCCATATTTGGTCCTGATCAGCTCAATAGTGTTGGAAACTGTCCCGGAATATGCAGGTCTCAGGTTCTCATAGAAGCTGAAGTACTTTCTTGGCACTTGCTCGACAAGCCGCATGATCTGGGTCTCGGAATGGTTGTTGTTGATTGCTTGTACGATATCAAAGGCAGTGCTGCTCGTCGTTTGCGCCTTGAAAGAGTTCGGACAAGTCTGGAAAAAATCCCAATTGCCATGGGAGGCTTGTCCATCTAGACTGGAATCGAATTTGGCAGTGTTCAAGTTGATTTCGTCCGGTGTGAGGCAATTTTTCATGTACAATTCGGCATTTTCCTTGACGAAAAACAGTAAAAAAGTGGAATTATAGTGAGATCTTGGTGCTTGATCAGTGGAATCGTTGGATTGAGAGTTGGACTTGCATTCGGATCCGTCACTTTCGATAACCTGGCCGCTCCCCACGACTTTACCATTGTTTTTACTTCCATTACATGCCACTCCAAACACCTCTGACGTTTTTTTCTTCACTTGGAAAAACGAGGCAATCTTGGCCTGTGCTCTGTTCTTACGTTCTTCTTCCTCTTTTTTCTTCTTCTCCGCCAGTTCTCGTTCCTTTTGTCTCTGCAACTTCTCCAGCTCCAACTTGAGCCTTCTCTCTTCTTTCTCTTGCTCCAATTTGGCCTTTTTCAGTTCGAGCAGTAATCTTTTCTCCTCTTTCAACTTCTCCAATTCCAGTTTCTTCCTTTCCAGCTCCAGTTTCCTTTGAGCAAACTCCTCTTTCCGCCGTTGCTTCTCCAACTCGATCTGCTGTTTCTTTTTTAGCCTTGCCTCTTCCATTTCCTTTTTCTTCGACTCCTTTCTCTTCTTTTCTTCCTCGATTTTGAGTCGCTTGCCCTCTTTTTCCTGGTCTTTGATTGATTTGGCTTTACTCTCCAGAGCCTGTTTCTGTTGCTTATGGTTGGTGATGGCCTGAGGTTGTTTTTCTTGCTGCTCCTCAATATCTTCCACCTCGATGACATCCACTTGCTCCTCTATCTCGTCCACTTCAGGTGAAGGAAGATTGGGTTTGGCTCTTTTCGCATTGGCAGTGGTGCCGTCTTTGGCTCTGGCATCCGATGAGTTTCGTTTCTTCTTATTCGTGGATTGTGGTGATTTCACGGGTGTCAGTAGGCATGCAAACGGCAATGTGGATTGATTGGTCATCTTTTATGCTGCTTCTCATACGAGACGGTGTGGTACAAGGTGTTTGAAAGAGACTCGATGGAAATAAAAAACGAAAAAAGGCACCAAAAACGCGTTTTTTTCTTAAATTTTTTTAGCGATTTGTTTTTTGCTGATATTTTTGGTTAGTGGTAGTGAATTTGTTAGTAGGGGGTTTTGTGATTGAGTGCGGGAGTTAGCGCTGAAGCTAGCGCTGGGAGTGGTGCTGGGAGTGGGTAGTGTTGAGTGGTGAAGTTGAGAAGTGTTTTGGTGGATTGTTAGTGAACAATCTGGCAGTGTTGCTTGGTTGGTGAAATAAGCGACTTTGTTAGTGATTTGTAGGTTACTAGTGCTTTTTCCAGTTTACTAGATAGAGGTTTTGTGTTTGTTAGTGATATAGAAAAATCTTTGGTGATTTAAAAATTGCTAGTGATTTGAAAATGGTTTAGTGATCTAAAAATTGTCAGTGATTTATTTGTGTTAGGGATTTCCGATTTGTTAGTGAGTGAACAATTTTGCTAGTCTACTGAACTGATAATGTATTATTGACTTGACGGTGGTGAATTCTAGTCATACAAGTCATAAGTAACGATTGGTGTTTGAATTTGTTTCGCAATCTCTCGGATGTGCCTTATTTTACGATCTTATCAGGGATTTGCGTTTGCCTATGCAACTCGACTGTTGATTCTACTACTGATTCTCAGTCAGCGATACCTCGAGATTTTTCACAATGTGTTTTTCCACTATGTAAAAAAAAAACACTGTTTAATTTCCACTATTTAATTTTCACTATCATGTTTTCATCATTCAATTCACTATGTGATTTCTCACTATTCAATTCACTATGTGATTTCTCACTTTTCATGTTTTACGATGTGATTTCTCCTTATCTCCTTTGATCATCACTTCTTCATTTGAGCAACTCTTTAATCTTCGGCCGTTCAACGCCAAAATAATCACTAATTCATTCATAATGTAGCTTGATTTTTGATCTCTCCATTTCTTTTCTGACTTCCCCATCTTTGTCTATGTTCACTTCCTCTCATCTCACTTCCTCACTTCCTGCTCCCTCATTTCTCTGACTTAGCATTTTAAGCTTTTCTCAATTTTTTTTCTTAGTATTCTTTCTTAGTATATTTTTTGTATTTAGTTCCAAATCATCTCTTGTCATCCTCATCGCATTTTCGGCCCATACCAGCTTTGCAAAGCTTAAAACCAGACCAAACAACTGCCAGGCTCACGTGCATCTGTCAAATGTGCTCAAATGAACAAGCTGACAACACGACACCCTTCATATCAACACAAATTCAAGGCCGATTGGAAGACTGGGCCATGGAGAGACAAAAATGTGAGTCTGTTGAATTGAAACTGTGCACTTTGAAGCGCCAGTTTGCTCATCAGGATAACACCAAGAAGGCAAGTGGATCAGTAGATGAAAGCCTGAGGAAAGAATGCAAAAAACCGAGACTGGTACGACAGCTGAAATTGATCAAATCACTACCAAAGTCATCGCCAAAATCACTGCCATCTCCAAAATCATTGCCAAAATCCGTAAACAAGTCCAAACTGAAAACAAAAGTCCACAGCATCACCTCTTACGTCACTGCAAACTTTAAAGACCAGCAACTGCTCAATATAATGAAAACCCTCTCGGGCAAGAAACGTAAAATCACCGATATCATCAATTCAATACAATCAATAGAAGAAAACAACGACCCTGTACCCTTTTCTGCAGTTCCTCTGGATGTAAATGGCTCTAGTTTGATTTACAACGCTGAAGAATGGTTTCAAATTATCAGAAGCATCAATTTGAAGTTCCCTCATCTCTCCAAGAGATCGAAACTACCCTTGTCCATAATCACCTATAAGTATTTAAGACAACACGAGTTGATTTCATCGACAGATAAGGGTCAGGCTGGACCTGAAACCCACGAAACCCCGCTTGGACTATGGAACCTTGCTGCCACCCCACCTCCAGAGATCTTGACGGAACAAGAATTGCAATGGCTATACGATGTAGGACCCGATGAGTCCCTTGTAGACCAGCGTGAGTATGCTGATAGTAGTTTTGTAGAAGCAGATAATGTCTTGACGTTGTCGCAAGTCTTGAAGAGCAATAGTGATGTCGGCTATGAAGATCTTCATGGTGCTGGCCACAAGGGAGCCCCAACAAATGCTGATAAAAACCACTGTAGTAGTGTAATTACTAATAAGATCGGTCAAAATGAGGTTTACGAGTTGATATCTGAGGTGTCTAACACCACTGATGACGACAATATGGTCTTTGGTGACTTTCCTAACAATCTGAGATCTCGAGACAATAGTTTGGGACCTTTTTCTGTAGGATCGCTGGGAACAACCGAAAATAAAGTGCAAATAGAATCGATTCCTGACTCTCAGAGTGCATCTGGTGACCATTCTCCTATATATTTGACCTCGTCACCTCCTGGAGAACCGATCTTGGTTGAAGATATTGGCTCTGAGGTTGATTTTGGTGCTGGTACTGGGCAAAATGAGGTGCTTGACCTTGATGAAGAGTCTATTTACATATCCTCTCGAGAGTTGCACCCAATACCCGAAGATTCCACCAACTATTCGCAGGACGAAGTGCCCAATAGTTCCAGTGATGGTGAAGGCATCGTGGTTCTCCGAGAAATACCGATCGTGCCCCGTGGCACCATTCAAGGGCCTTCAAGCGAGCCAGAAATCAACTCTTGTGCATCTTTTGTTGGAGAAAATGCTCAAGACTTACTGGAATCTCCCTCTAAAGATCTGGTCACTGCAGTCACTGAGCCCAGCACCATAGAGGATGTTTCTGTCTCTCAATTGAAAGAGGTCTTGACCAGGTTCGGACTCAAGACAAGTAATAGCAAAACCAAGATGGTCCACACATTGACGCAAGTGGGCAAGTTGATCAACGGGTCTGCTGTATTTAATGTGCATGCTTGTTCAGGTACGAAGTCCGACATCTTTGAGGCTCTTTCCAAGTTGGTGAGGGACAATTACCAATTATTCGAGAAAGTATTGCTCTACGAGCCTTTGAAAATATCACAATTGACTGAACTTTTGGCTGGTGTGGGTTTGCAATTGGACGAGTACTTGATCAGAGACTATTGTGATGTTGTGGGGATCACATTAGTTGGTGGTGAGTCTGACCAGGAATCGGAATAGGGTATTCATAATGTATATTAGTCCACTGAGAAACTGATAAATGCAGTGATTTCAGTTGAACTGGTGTTGGAATTGTATATTTACGTTTATAATTGGCGATAGCTATCTTCAGAACTTTGTTGATGTATATAACTGGCTTGGACTGGTTTCTAGAAGTGTGTCTGTATGTAGGAATTGACTAGCTTTCTACAAAATTATAAATTAAGTCTAATTGATCTCCATAATAGAATCGAAGGTTCAAGTAGCAATTTACTTTGATGTATGAGGGTAATTCAGAACCAATAACCATATGTGTAACCAAATATATATACTTACACAATATTGGCATTAACTAAACAAATCTACATGAACCTAATATGTATTTGTATATATACGTATAATGAATCAACTACAAGCTAACGAAAGTACAATCACTTCCCTATATAAACTTCTTCAATCGTCTCTTCTCTATATAAACTTCTTCTCCAAATCATGGTCCTCTTTCAAGAACATCACCTTGTTCAAGAACCTCACAAGCTTGAAACTTATACTCAGATTGAGCACAAGACCCACAATACCCAACAAGACAAACTCCAAGAAACCCCCATAGGCTCTGTTGTACGTCTTGTCAACCACTACAGACACTTGGTAAAAAAATAATATGATAAGTGCAATGACCACCGATGTGAGAGCAATTGCTTTGAACAATCTTACAGGCGAAAACTCGTCTTCTTCGTTGACTCTTGATCCAGACGTTGGTTTCTTGATTGGTCTCTTTGCAATGAAATCGGCCTTCCCACTTTCTGGAGCATTGGTCGTGGTTTGGGGTTTTGTTCTTGAGTGCAATTGAGACCCGCTGGTGTCTACATCGTTACCAACTCCTGATGACGACATGATGCTGAAATTTGAACGCTCTACAGTGCTTGTCTGGTCACTTGTCCTGATCTCTTCAGTTAAAGTTTTGGCCGTCCAAATGAAAAAAAAAAATGAAAATTCCATCGGCTTTGCAGTTTTGCTAGTGATAGCGAGCCGGGGCTGAAGAGAAGGATGGTGTTTTGGTGCTTTAGTGCTATTGTGCTGTTTTGACTTTCCGTTTAGCTATGGTGCTTTACCTAGTATTACTTGGTAGCTGTGCTTTAGTAGTGCTCTACTAAATTATAGTTTACCTAGTAATACTTTACCTAGTAATACTTTACCTAGTAATATACTTTACCTAGTAATATACTTTACCTACTAATACTTTACCTAGTAATATACTTTACCTACTAATATACTTTACCTACTAATACTTTACCTACTAATACTTTACCTACTAATACTTTACCTACTAATACTAAATAGTTATACTCTACTAATAGTTCTTTCCCGAATTATGCTAGGTTACCGAGATAAACTCTACAGTGCTCTAGCGGGTTTTGCTCGCTTGATTACGATCTACTTGCTTCTGCTACTTCTGCTACTTCTGCTACTTCTGCTACTTCTGCTACTTCTGCTACTTCTGCTACTTCTGCTACTTCTGCTACTTCTGCTACTTCTACTCAATCTGTCCATCTCCAAATATACCTCAATCAAACTACATCGGCTTTCAGTTCTCACTCTATATTACTTTCTCTGAACAACTATATCACTATACACTACATGAAGATCTTTTATACTGGTTAGAGATTTTGTATATCACCATACACTAGTAAATATCTTGTATATCGGATAGGTGTCTTATATACCACGACACTAGATAAAGTTCCTCGGAATCACATTATCCCACTCCCTTTCGTGCATTTTGACGTCCCCCTCAAAAGCCTCAATCTTGTTGTACAAATAAAAGTTCTTCAGATCACACTTCATCGTAGAAGTGGTCAACAACTTGATCTGCCAGTCTCCTCTGCCCATAGTGAGTTCCCAGTCACACTGAGCAGACGCAGACAACGGGTCGTCCTGTTTAATGGACCAGATATTCTTGTTCCAAGACCCGACCTCGATGCCGTTGGCCGACCCGATCGAAGGCAATGCTCTTCTGCCTTCGTCCGAAAAGTCGTCGAGAATCCAGGTGTCGTTGACAACGTCAAAGATCACTTTTCTCGTTCTCGACTCTGGTCTGATCGCCACCACCTCACAGGGCTTCAAAGCGGCTGGTTCCGGGAACTTTGGAGCCTCGACGTAGTTGCCAGCTTCCAAGAGTGGTAACTTCAACTCACCTCTGTACAAGGTCAACGTTGGAGTCACAGGGGAAGGCCAGGCCTGCGGCCAGTCCGTTGGCGACAAGGACAACCTCAACTTGTGGCCCTTCTTGATCGAGACTCCAACAACGTCAAGATTGAGTTCGATCTCGTACTTCTCCCCGACTTGCAACTCCTCCGGGAACTCGTGCGAGTTTCTGTGAGTCAAGTTCAACATGCCCCACGATACCAACACACTCTCGCCTGTAGGGTAGATGTCAGTCAACCGGGCACACAAGTTGGCCAACGGCTGCTCCGAGGCCACGGCCACTTTCAAGACGGGCTCACCCAAGAGATCGATGTCCTGGTCGAAGAGCTGCGACTCAAACGAGAGACATTTGGCATCTTCAGTCTTCTGGTCCTTTGGGAAGTCGCCCAGTTGGCCAAACGGACACCAAACCCCCCGCAACAAGCCGTGCTCCTGTGCACCCTTGAAAGAGATGTCAAGGGCCGGTGCTGGCGTTGCTTGCGCCAACGATTGGTCCAGCTGCAATGCGAAACTGAGCTCTGGCTTTTTGGCGAAATCCGTCGAGATCCATCTGCCAGGCCTATAATCGAAGGCGGAGTCCAAATCGCACGGGTCTTGGATGTAGGCGGTGAATTTCGGCAACTGTAAGCTCACTCCACGTTCAGGGTCTAAGTGAGTGGCCCACCAATCCGAGGCAATGTCGTTGTAACCGATCGCTGGGCCTGGAGTAGCCACTTCCGGGTACTCGTGCACCCAGGGACCCACGATAAAGGCGCTTTTCTCGTTCGGCAAGTGGTCCAGCATGCGGAACACGGGCGTGGTGTAGCCGTCTCTCCAGCCTCCAATGGCCAAGACTGGGATGTCCACCTTGTTGTAGTCCTCGCAGACGGAGCCGTGCTTCCAGTACAGGTCTCTGGTCTGGTGGGAGACCCACTCGATGACATTAGGCGGCAATTGCAACCTCTCGAGCCAGTTTTCCCTCCACCGGTCACCCACGATTTGCGGGTCCTGTGGCCTGGCATTGTAAGGGAACATCGTGGAGCCCCACCACAACATGTCGGAGGCCAAAATGCACCCACCTCTGTAGTGGACGTCGTCTGAATAACGGTCGTCTGTCGACATCAAGGTGATGATGGCTTTCAAAGCAGGGTGCTGCCTATATGCAACTTGCAACCCGTTGAACCCACCCCACGACTTGCCAAACATACCAATATTACCGTTAGACCAAGGCTGGGCCACGATCCAGTCGAAGCACTCGAGACAGTCGTCTTGCTCTTGCTTGAGGTACTCGTCGCGCAAGACCCCATCGGAGTCGCCTGCGCCCCTCATGTCGATACGAATCGAGGCAAACCCGTTCCCTGCATAGAGAGGGTGCCTGATACTGTCTCTGATGGCAGTGAAGTCGTTCTTTCTGTAGGGCAAGTACTCCACGACAGCCCCAACTTTGATGTCGTTGCTCAACGCCTTTTCTGGGATCCAAATGTGCGCGTAAAGTTTGCATCCATCTTTCATCGTGATGATCACGTCCTCCAATTTGACCACTTTATGTGGTAACGAGTCCGGGTTCACCACTCTTCTCTGTTCTGTTTCTGATACGTTGAAAGCCATAATGCTGGGCTTTTGAAATATGGTTTTGGCAACTGTTTTGTTATTCGATAGTTGTTCCTGATTTGCCAACTACTGATTCAGCGAATGATCCTGCTTAAATATTAATTATTTGCACCTTGTCACTTGCCCTCGTCGACTCCCGCATGATACGGCAATGGGTTGTAGATAAGCTCGGAAATACCTTGTTGAGATCCTAGAGTGCTTACTTTGAATTTCCTGCTTGGGACTTTTGGTGCGGTGTGCACTCCCAATGCGAATTAGAGAGGGGGAAAGAGACGTTATGGATTGATGAGTAGTGGTTTACTGAGAAGTGATTTGGTTTGGCAAAGTAGTGGTTTACCTTAATTCACTTTACCTTAATTTACTTTACTTTACCTTAATTTACTTTACTTTAATTTACTTTAATTTACTTTACTTTAATTTACTTTACTTTACTTTGCTTTACTTTACTTGGTTTGGCTTACTTCAATTCAAATCAGTTCAAGTTTAATTTAGTTTGATTCACTTACTACTTACTGACCCACTGCTCACTCCTACTCCTACTCCTACTCCCACTTCTACTCCTACTCCTACTTTTACTCCTACTCCTTTTTTATAACTCATTATTAATTTACAATATGACTACACAATGCCTAACTCAACACTCTCTTGTAAAGAGCCCTGCAAACTCCCTTGAGCAAAGGCCAGCCGTTGTCGGACCGAACTGCGTCTCCGTTCTCCTCTAATCTTCTGTGCATATACTCCTTGGTCTCTTTTGGAGGTCCCCAAGGCACATACTTGATGATATTGGTGACTCCATGGTTGTTGATCAAGTCAAAAGTGACATCGTCTGCCATCCCTAACAACTGTGCCAACACAACGTTGGCCTTGGCATCGTTAGTGCAACTTTTTAACTTCTCAGTTGCCTTATATTGGGATTCTCCGTTGTGTGAGGCTACAACCAAATGGCCAATCACCGATCCGTTGATGTTCTCGGTGGTGGAGGACAAGATATTGTCGATGGACAAGGCGATTCCAGAATCATAATTGGCATCCGTGTCCGCTTTAGTGTCGTGGATGACTCCTCTGTTTGGCTCGGAGTGGATATAAGCCCCTCTCACCAATTTCAAGCCCACCCTGTAGCCTTCTTGCTCAGCTACACGTTGCTCGGACTCCAACAAACCAGCAGACTCTTTCAAGTACATCTGAATGGTGCCAATTACAGAGACAGGACGGTCTACAGGGTTGAATTTCTTATACAATCTTCTCTGCAACTCGTAGACACCTTGCTGCAAAGGATGGGCCTCGGCATCTACCGTTGCAACGACGAAAGGAGCCACTCTTGTAGGGTATCTGGCATGCAACTCTTGGTTTTTCTTGAAGATTACGTCGCAGATTTGCGAGCTGTTGGCTACTAATCTTTCAAATTGCTGCGAATACTCGGCCTTGTTGTAATTTTTCAACACATTGGCAGCGTCTTCGATCAATCCAGTTGGTTTCAAAGCCACATATCCCGGTGGAACGTCGTTGATATGGGCCAAGTCTTGGTCGATCATCTTCAAAGTGTGTGGGAAAAGGATCTCTGTCACAGATTTCTCGGTTTCCCGCACGATATAATCGATATCAATGTTCTTATTGGCCTCGCAGGCCTCGATGGACAAACTCACCATCATGTTTTTAATGCCTCTCTCACTCAAGGACTCCCCCGTCTTCATCACTTCATCGATACTTTCACCTCCGCAGTAGATGTTGGAGACAAACTGCTTCACCAAGAACAACGGGGTGTAGGGAAATAATTTGATCACCAAGTCCAAGATGGGTTTATTCAAAGTGCAAAAACCGATCGCACCATAGGAGATCAATTGGTTCAATTGCAAAGTCTCCAAATATTGCAATTTGTCAGGTGTGGATTGTGGTTGACTTGGGTGGTTCAAAGGGGAGGCGGACTTGGGCAACGTCACTGTAGCGTTTTGGAACGATTGTGGAGTGTTGGTGGTGAGATATCTGGTGGAGCTCGTGCTGCAGCATTTTATCAAATGCGATGTAGCAGGGCGATGAGCAGAGGATAAGCTTGCTTTGATGAGTTTAGTAGATTTGTACATGATTAAGTGATTACTGATGATCAAAATGACAACCGCTCTATGTTAGATATCAGTTCAGTGCTCTTTGCCGGTATTTATAAGTTAAGTCCAGTACTACATTCTCCTCCGATGACCTTCCCCTTTCTTGCTTTGTGTCGTTTGTTATGGAACTTTTTCTTTATCGGAAGGAAAAAAAAACAAAAAACAAAGTTAATTTTTAGCGAGCTCTTTTTGAGAGATAGTGTAAGCGATGGGTTAAAGATTTTACGAGGTGCAACTTTGGGCCATGAGGGACATGCGATGGTGTGCCTTGAGCTTATTCTACAAAGTCCATTAACTCTGTTCACTGCCTTATCAATTTCCTCAGTCCACTCTCTCAATCCATTGCCTGCCTCAGTCCACTTCCTCCTCCACCTTCTTCGCTTGTTATATACATTTTATCTACACACCTCATCACGCTCTATATATTCCATGTTCTATATAGCCACTCTCTATATAATCATAATCCCTAACTACAATTCACCACCAATTCCCCCATTCTCCTCTTCTCTCACCCCCACAAAAGCCCCCATCGCTCGCTGTTTCTTTTAACAATCACCCCCCACCGAAAGGCATCAACCCAAACGCAACAAATCGGAAAAACACTCTTCTTATCTCGGTACAATTTCCTCGATTAGTCCATTTTTTTTTTCTTTTTAAGTAGACTGACTTCGTTTATTATTACTATGTATTTTTTTCGATTTTTTTCTAGCCGTTTTTGGCCCTTTTCTGATTCTTCGTGCACGATCTCCTAAATTAGGGGTACACAGTAAAGTGAGCTCAGCTCCACATTAATCACCCCTCAGTTCTCAGGAACTACCTCCTACACCGGCAGTATAGGCCAAACTCCAGGTCTTGGACATTCCATTGTCGAGATAATTCGTAGAAAAACTGGAACCTGCAAAAAAATTGTAAGATGTAGAGGGATCGTATAATGCCACATTCAACATCAAGATACCCTTCCAGCCATCGGTTATATTATCTATAATGGAAGCCAACTTCTCAGTCCACTCTTGTTTGACAAAAGTAGGTGATCTGATGAATGACGAGATGGGAGTTATGGGCAACATGTGGATCCCTTGAATATACTGCTCTTCATTTCCGAACCAAGTCGTGTGATGGATCTTATTCTCGAATTTGATTCCGGAAACTTTGTTGCCAATGAAGTTGGAAGGCTCAACGGCATTGTCATCCGAATACAACATGTAGTCGTTCATTGCAACTCTAGCGAGCCCGAGCATCAAGTTGGCTCTGGCCTCCATATTGGGATCCGAGATCACTTTAGCCCAAATTTTCGTCGCATATGAGAAATTGTAATCCTCTGAAGAAGATTCTTCATCTTTACCGTCTGCAGATGCAGTTATACCATGTGCCAACGAATGGCCATGATACCAGTCGAAATTCCGGAACACCGGAAAGTACGTATCATTGGAAGAAGGATTTGCGGCATCTCTGATCAAAGTGTTGACCCATTCCTTATTGTTTGACAACCAAGAACCACCTAAATCGGCATCCACCTTTGCAACAATTGCCGCTGCATGAATATGGTATCCATAATGGAAATGGTGATCATTGTAATAGGTGTTGCCATAATCGAGAGAAGAATCTCCGCCCATGCCAGAGGAAGACACGATACCCTTCCATGTAGTATCATATTTCAAAGGATAGGTTTGGTTGTTTTTTGAGAACCTCTCGACGGCAGTCTTCATCTTTTCCAAAAGTGTCTTGGTCAAGTCCGTGTCTTTTATAATTGAATGACACGTGTACAAGACATAGGCATATTTGTCCAAGATTTTACCAGACGTGTACATGGAATCGACATTGGAATTGGTCACCACGTCGTCCGCAACCTCCGTAGTGGCTGCTGCCTTGATCGCAGCCAATGCTGTTGCTGAATAAGATGAACTTTGTCCGGAGATGGTAGTATATGGATAATATGACACTGAGGAAGGTATAGTGATGCTCATTTCAAACTTGTTGGTCAAATAACCAGTGGCAGTTCCGCTGACTAAAGAGTCGATGGTGAGACTGGTCTTGGACGAGCTCATATCACTTGTGAATGTGGACACTTGATGAGGAAGGGCAAACACCAAGCTGGTTCCATTGTTTGAAGTTCCAGAAGTTGAATATGTCAAAGAATAGGAGCCAGTAGAGCCGCTGGTAGAGCCCGAAAGTGTGCAACCTGTCGGATAACAGCCTGCCGCCTTGTCGTAAACATCGCTGTCTCCAAAACAGACCTGAATAATCAGACCACTAACAGAGTTGGAAGCAATGATATCGTTGGAACCACTTTTGGCAAATTTGACGGACTGACCATTTGGTACTGTAACGTACATCAACCAAGTATAATTATTGGTCAAGACAATTTTGTATTTTTGAATGCCTGATCTTGGAGAAGAGACACCAGTGACTGAGGACAACCCTACACCAGTGCTGATCTTTGGAATCAAATTGTAATAAATGCCTGTTACAAAACCCATTCCTTGTAAAAGTGGTAGCAAGAGATACTCTGAGCTAGAATTTACGAGGTTCACATTGGCAGAAAAATTAGTCAAGGTGTCCAATTGCAAGGAAGTGGAGCTTGAGAAATCGCTGGAGCCCAAGATCAAGGATTTGACTCCGGTTGAGTTGAAATAATATTCAGTAGGGTTGCTGCTTGAAGCGTAGACTCTTTGAGAAGCCGTCTGATGACTGATCGCCAAACCTATTTGGCCCGACGTTGTGGAATGCCAAACGGAGTAAGGGTCGGTGAAGACTGGATTGGTCTGGTCTCCCACCAACATGTTCCCGATGAAGTTATTAGTTGGAACAGGACCCAAAGTGCCTTTGTTCTTGCCGGTAACACCTGAAGGCACAGACACGGGATGTGCCTTCCTGGTGAACATGGACAGCGGTGCTGCAGTGGAGATTGCATCGGAGAAGACATCCGAGAGAATAGCTGATTTACATGTGGAAAAGTCAGTGGGAAAGTCGGAATCGAGTATCAGTTCGTGGTGTCAACTCACAAGGCATTATTATTAGTCTTGAGAAAAAGGGGTGATCAAAGAAAGAGATGAGGCTAAGCTAGTAATTGGGTAAGATGGCAAAAAACCAAATGAGAATATAAAGAACGGGAGCAAATAGACCGAGTATCTTGAGGTTTGGTATTGTAATTTGTACAAAGATTTTGGACTAACTCCACAAATGAAAAGGGGTTATCTGCTTTGCTCGGATCTTGATAAGATTTAGACCGATGAGCTTATCGGAGAAAAAATTGGGGAAATTTGACCACAAATGCAAATGGGGCTGTCTGTTGATAAGAGATGGGTATAATAGTATAAGTATAGTAATATAGGTGGTATCAGTGGTGTGAAGATGGTATAAATATGGTATAAGTTGTGGTGTAGGTTCTGTGGATATTCTGTACATTTCTGTGCATTTCGGTTTGAGCTCTTGAAGTGGTAATATTGCTAATTGAGTATTCACATTTTTGACATCAAGCACTTTTCTATGCATACAACACTAGTGCACTAAAAGACACTGAAGCACGGCACTAATGCCAACAGTAGATAGAGCACTAAGAATAACTTACAAAATACAAAGCAAATACAAAACAAATACAAAACAAACAAAACAAATACAAAACAAACAAAACAAACAAAACAAACAGAACAAACAAAACAAATACAATAATGAATATCAAATACTAAAACAACTACGCAGTAACCCAACCCCAACATCAGACAGGACTAAAACAATCACCAACTCCCAAAGGTTGAAAAAAATAAAAAAATAAAGAAAAAGCACAGCTGGAATTTTTATGTAAGTGAAAAATAAGAAACAAAAAGCTAGACTTTTTTGTTTTCGAATTAAAAGGGAGATTTCACAAGTGAGAGTTGAGGTAGATTGTATTTTGGATAGTGTTGTACCTGTGAATGTCAGGATGAGCTCCACTAATTTGATATCACTACAGAAGAATTGTAAGTGCAAGTTTAGGAAATAACGACGAGTCTTTTTTTGATGGATCGGCTCGAAATGTTGTATATATCGGCTAGTAGCAGAATCACTAACTAAGACACATATTCAAGATCTTCTTCATATACTTGGATCTATCACGACGAGCAATGGGTTCAAATACCTTGTGCTAGACCAGACCACCGAGAACTTGATCAACTTGTTGATGGAGAAAAATGAACTATTGAAACATGTCACTGCCATTGAGAGAATCGACCAGGCTCGGAAACCACAGTTGTCGATAGAACTGATATATTTATTGGAGCCAACGAGATTCTCCATCAATTGTTTGATCTCCGACTATTCCATTCAGCCAAACAGATACAAAAGGGCGCATCTCATCTTCTTACCAGGTATGACCAAGGATTTGGAGCTGTTGTTGTATAGTAATCCATCTTTGAAACACAACACCGCTAGTTTGCAACACGCATTTCTCACAATGAGACCATTGGAGCAACAGTTGTTTATCACAAACAACGTCAACGCCTTGAAAGTGTACAACAATCCACAATGCTACGACTTGGTGCAGAAACAGATCGACAATACCGTCGACTGCTTGATCAATCTCTGTCTCATCACTGGAGAATATCCCATGGTTCGATACTACTCACCTCCAAGTCGTATGGAAAACGGCCAAGAGAAGAACTACGAGTCGTCTGCACTTTCCAAGATGATAGCCACGAAATTCCAACAGACCATTGACGATTACGCCAGAAGCCATGACAACTTCCCTCCTCCTGACAATCCAAGACCAAGACCGATACTTGTCATTGTGGACCGTTCGTTGGACATCCTTGCCCCGATATTGCACGAGTTCACGTACCAGCTGATGTGTTTCGATCTCTTGGACCTCCACGGGAACGAAAACGGCAACTATGAGAACGAGTTTCGATACGAGGCCGAGAACGAGAAAGGTGAGTTGGAGGAGAAGTCCAGTAAATTGAACGACAACGACCCTGATTGGGTGAGTCTTCGTGAGTTGCACATCTTGGACGCTTCGGAGACCTTGGTAAGTAAAGTAAACGACTTAATTGTGAAAAATCCGTTGATGGTGGACAGGGCCAATGCCACCAACACCACGGATTTGTTGTATATCGTAGCACATTTGAAAGATTTCGATGAAGAGAGAAGACGTATCACCGTGCATAAGAAGTTGATCGACGAGCTCTTGAAGATCAACGGCGAGAGATCGCTTGCCGAGCTGGCAGATTTCGAACAGGACTGTGCTGCCAACGGTATCAATTTCGAAGGTGAAAAAGTGAAAGGTGGAGTCATGGCTGGTAATTTGTTGGAATTGTTGCTGAACAATTGCTACAAGGAAGGGGACAAGTTGAGATTGATCTTGTTGTATGCTATTTATAGAGGTGGGATCGTAGAAAAGGATTTGACCAAGTTGCTCTATTTTGCCAATCTCGTGGAGCTTCGACCTGTGGTATTGACGTTGTTCAAAAGTTTTGAGAACATTGGGTTCCCGCTTTTGAAGCCTGATCTCAAGAGCAAGAAGTTCAAAAGGACAACTTTGCATCAAATCGACAACGAGGGCTCTTTCAACACCTCTCGTTTCAAGCCGGCCATGAAAGAGGTGATTGAAAAATCTGTAAATGACACTTTAGATGAGACCATGTTCCCCTACGTAAAGGACAAACCTCTCAGTCTTGAAGAGTCCAACGGGTCTGTGACCGATCTTGGAAGCTCGTTGAAAAATCCACGGCACAAGGCCACATGGGCCAAGTCGAGACTGACCAACTATGTGGCTCCAAGACAACGGTTCTTCTATTTTGTAGCTGGTGGATTGACTTACTCCGAGTTGAGAACTGCGTATGAATTGTCTGATTCGTTGAATAAAGATGTCATCGTTGGAGGAGATGGGTTGATGTCTCCTAGAGATTTCGTGAACTCCATGGTGGAGCTCAACGCCGATAGAAGACATTTGAATTTGTATCTGGATCAGAAGGCTGCTATGGATCTGAGAAAGGCACCAGATCATTTATTCAAAGTTCAAGCTACAAGTCTGGGCAAGATGGCCAGTGTAAACCAACCTGTAACTAATAAGACCCAGCCGGAGTCACAGTCGGGTCAACCTCAGTTAGGAGCCAGATCTTTGTCGTCTGCTTCTACTGCTTCTTCTATTACTGCTAGTACAGATAAGAAGGAAAAGAAACGTCATAAATTTACTAAATTTCTTAGATAGTATAATATAATAATCAGTGTTGAGAGTAGATGTATAAAGTATTTGGAGATATTCTATAAGGTATTTGGACATATTCTTGAAAACCAGTAATTATGATAACTAGTGCTAATTCATACCTATTATACCTATTATACCTATCATACCTATTATACCTATTGTACCTATTATACCTATTGTACCTATTATACCTATCATACCTATTATACCTATTGTACCTATTATACCTAATATACCTATTATACCTACTCTACCCATTATACCTACTCTACCCATTATACCTATTGTACCTATTTATTCCTATTTATTCCTATTTATGTTCACTTATTCTCATTTGTACTCATTTACGCTCATTTACGTTCATTTATGCTCATTTATTCATTTATACCCATTTATTCATTTATTCATTTATTCATTTATTCATTTATTCATTTATTCATTTATTCATTTATTCATTTATTCATTTATACCCATTTATTCATTTATACCCATTTATTCATTTTTTACCCATTTATTCATTTATTCATTTATACCCATTTATTCATTTATACCCAATTATTCATTTATACCCATTTATTCATTTATACCCAATTATTCATTTATACCCATTTATTCATTTATACCCATTTATTCATTTATACCCATTTATTCATTTATACCCATTTATGCTCATTATGCTTATTCTTCGTGCATATCGCCGATGGCCTGAAAAATATTTTTTTCAACTGAAAAATTTCACTAACCCTTTTTACTAGCCATTCAACCTAAGTTCAGTTGGTTCTTCGGAGTGGTCAATTTGAGTCTGGAGTACACTTTTTCTATGAAATTTGTTGCGTTAGTAAGCGGAGGCAAAGACTCCTGCTATAATATCATGCATTGTCTTGTCCAAGGCCATGAACTTGTGGCCTTGGCAAATCTACATCCTGCAGACGAATCTCGACAAGAACTTGATTCGTTCATGTATCAGACGGTGGGCCATGATGTCTTGTCCTATTACAGTGAATGTTGTGAGGTTCCCATGTACAGGCAGGCTATCAACGGGACTTCGAAAAACCAAAGATTAGAGTACAGTGAAACGGTGGATGACGAGACCGAGGATTTATACTTGTTATTGAGACAGGTGCTAGATCATCATCCAGATGTAGAAGGTGTTAGTGTCGGCGCTATCCTCTCTTCGTACCAGAGAACAAGAGTGGAGCATGTTTGTCTGAGATTGGGTCTTACCTCGTTGCTGTATTTGTGGCAAAGAGACCAGTTGCAATTGTTGACCGAGATGAGCCTGTCTGGAATGGATGCAAGAATCATCAAGGTGGCAGCCGTTGGGTTGAACACCTCCCATTTGACCAAGTCCATTCTGCAGATGTTGCCCGTGATGAAGAGGTTGAACGAGATGTACGAAGTGCATATATGTGGAGAAGGTGGAGAGTTCGAGACGTTGGTCTTGGATGCCCCATTCTTCAAGAGAAAGAAGTTGCAAATCGTTGACCAGCAGACGTTCAGCGACTCTGCCGATGTCAGTTACGTAAAATTGCAAGTAAAAGTGGTCCCAAGGGAGTACCAGGAGGTCGACTGGAAAGGTAACCCGGATGCTGTAGTTGTTCCTCCAATGTTGACCCAGGATTTCCAACTCATCCACGACCAGTTGGACCGTATTTCCGATATTGAAGCTGACAAAAACGGTTCCAAGAACCCAATTGAGCATCCAATTCTCAAAGAGGCTCAAATGTCTAAAGTAAAACTTCTCGGTAACAGACTTTTCGTCTCCAACCTCACAGGTCCAAGTGAGAACTCTGTAGAAAACCAAACTATGGACATCTTTGCTCAGCTATCAGAGATATTGACCGATCATTCTTTAACTTTCGAGTCCATTCAAAGTTGCCAACTTCTTGTCGCCTCGATGTCTGATTTTGGCCTCGTAAATAACATCTATAAACGGTTTTTCGAGAGACCATTACCACCTGCTAGAATCTGTGTTGAGACAGTCTTGCCAGAGAGAATTTTGGTGCAATTGTCAGTGACTGCTCTTACAGATTTGAGATTTAAGAGAGGCGTGCATATCCAAGGTAGAAGTTACTGGGCTCCTGCCAACATCGGGCCGTATTCGCAATCCATAGTCGACGTGGAGAGCCAGGTTGCTGCCATCAGTGGGCAGATCCCATTGGTTCCTCTGACTATGGATTTGTGTCCAGACTTGGCACTTTCCTCCGTCTTGTCTTTACAACACTTCGATAGCGTCAAGAACATTGTCAACGTTACGCAAACACTTTCCACTGTGGCTTTCATCGTAGATGAGTTGCTTTTGGACACAGTCTTGAAGACTTGGACTGAATATGACCTTCAAAACCTGAAGAAGCTCATTGTAGTTCAAGTTACAGCTTTACCTAGAAATGCCAAAGTTGAGTGGGGAGGACTAGCATACAAGGAGATAATTTTGTCAGATTCGGAAGATGAAGATGAGACAACATCGAGATTGAAAACTACAGAGTCAGAGCACTCTTTATGCAAAGTAAATGACAAATACTTTGATAACTACTTCTTCAACAGGACAGACTTTAAGAGTTTGAGTTCCTTAGTGGGAGAAATGAAACAGAAATGTCATTTTGTACTCTACTGTGATCCTGCAACCATACAGGATGAACACTTGCAATCCATTTTCGACAACGAAGACATTTCGCAAGAATTGGTACCAACCCTCAACGTTTGGGACTATGAAGGCCATAAGTATGATCTCCTGATGGTAATCAGAAGCGTCTAGGGTTGCTAGCCCTGATGAAATCACGTGACTATACCACGCACTCACCTTTCTTTTTTCCTCTCTTATCTCTCGAGGACAAACCCTTGCGTGTGCATCCGATTGGGGCTGTCAAGTATGACTCAATCGAGTTGATTTTTTTTTTTTTGCCTTGCCGCTTTTTTTTTTTCTCTTTTTTGGTGCTTTAAAAAAAACCAAAAGGCAGTTTGATATTCTTTTCTTACAAAGAAGCCCAAGTGCAAATTCAAGTTAGTTAGTTTGGTATTATTATTTATTATTAGGTTAATAGATTCTGTATCGACTACACTATTTGTCATCAACAACAAGAACGGCAACCCAATAAACTCCAAAAAGCTCCCTCTTAACAATGTCTAACCAAGCTCCAAAGTGGTACGAATCCCAAGATGCACCAGTTGCAAAGAAGACCAGAAAGACCGCCAAACCACAAAAATTGAGAAAATCAATTGTTCCAGGTACTGTGTTGATCTTATTGGCTGGTAGATTCAGAGGTAAGAGAGTTGTCTACTTGAAGAGTTTGGAAGACAACACTTTGTTGGTCAGTGGTCCTTTCAAAGTCAATGGTGTTCCATTGAGAAGAGTCAATGCTCGTTATGTCATTGCCACTTCTACCAAGATCGATGTCTCCGTTGACTTGGCCAAGTTCAATGTCGAATACTTTGCCAAGGAGAAAGGTTCCAAGTCCAAGAAATCCGAGGCCGAATTCTTTGGTGAAAATGCACCAAAGAAGGAGATCAAGGCTGAAAGAATCGAAGACCAAAAAATCGTTGACAAGGCCTTGTTGACTGAAATCAAAAAGACTCCATTGTTGAAGCAATACTTGGCTTCTTCTTTCTCTTTGAAGAACGGCGATAGACCACATTCGATGAAATTCTAAGGAGTGTCATCGTCCACAACATTAGTAATATCATAATTATACCAGACTGGACTTTAGTATATTGCTCATACTGTCAACTAATTCATAGTTGCTGAACTTTATAATCTATCATATACTACAGTTTCAAGAAAGCAGTTGTGAATTGAATGCTGTGTATTCAATTAGAATCATCCTCATGCTGCAACTCTAATTATGATTTTATCTTAAACATTTACAAGAGACCAATCTTGATTGGTTCTCGAATACAAGAAAGTCCATCCATTGGGACTTTAGGGGTACATTTTGCTTTATTATATAGTATAATTGAAAAGACATCTTGAATGGTGCTCTCTTCGAATAAATATTTGGTTTTGTGTTTGTCTTTTTTTTTGATCTTGCCTTGTAGTGACACTTGTGTTCGGCTTATGCGTTCGTATCCCTTTTGTAGTATTTCTAATCTTTTCTTGTCGTGTTTTATTTTTCCTTCTCTTCGTTTTACTTCTTTCTTCTTTCGAGTGGGCCCCTTTTATCATTTTGATTGTCATAGACTTGGTTGTTGTATAACCCTTATTGATAAAGGGATTTCTGTGTATAGAGTAGAGAGAGCATAATACAATAATTTACGATATAAGATTGAACAGAATATTGGAGAGAACGTTGCAGAAAATATCTTGGTTTGAGTAGATATTTTGAGTAGGCGGCTTCTAAAGACAAATATATTGCAAAGGTCAATATCACATCAATTACATAATTACCTCCTACCCTAATTGATAGCACTTGTAGTCCATTTTTGTTATCGCCTCAAAAAAATCAATTTGATTTGATCTCCAAGTATTTTTTTTTTCCTATTGTCAATTTTTCTTTCCCTGAGTTGGAATACAACCCAGTACCACATAGTGGCAACGAGCAAGAACAGGGAAAAGACGCAACGCATTGAAAGATCACCACATATGCCCAAAAGACAAAGAGTTGATGCAGTATCTGAGCAAGGATCAAGTGCAGGCGGAGGTGTGGCACCAGCTAAAAGACAAGCACAAGACAGACCTAACATCCATCTAATCAGCGATAAGCTTTACTCGTTGCAAATCGGTGACAAGCTTTTCAAATTGAGCGGGGCTTCCTTGTTATCGGATTCACCTTCATATTTCACAACCTTCTTCTCTGATGAGCTCAATGCAGACAAGACTCTCTTCATAGATAGATCAAGTGTAGTGTTTGACAAGATATATTTACATTTGCAAGGCTATTATATCGACATTGAAGATGAATATGAATTCGTTTACCTTTTCGCAGACGCCCATTATTACAAATTGCCCGGATTGAAGCATTTGCTCTATCACAGTGACATCTTCACAAGAATTGGAAATAAATCTTTCAGGATAAGCAAAGATCTTATAACATCGCTGGGCAATTTCCCAAATTACTTCAGTGTCAGTTACAATGCACTTTTCCAAGATCCGAAATCCATTGAGGCCGTTAAGAATCGGTTCAGACCTCCACATTTGCAACCTCCTACACTATCCAATCATTCCCCTGAATTGTTCGAGCAGTTGCTTGGAATATTACAAGGTAAAGATGTGCCAATAAAGGACCTGCAGCATAGAGAGAATTTGATTAAAGAATGTAGATATTTCAAATTTTCCGGCTTGGAACAACGATTGATACCTCATAAGATTGTCCATAATCCCTTCACACACGAGGAAGAAATAGTGTTGAGGATCAAAGACGTGAAGATTAAACAGATGAAGATTGAGTCGGACCAATTCACTACAAAAGTGATGAAATACTCAAGACCTTATGTGGATACAGGTGTGTACAGAAACTTGATCTTCCAAGTTGATGCCTCTGCAGGATCTTCGATATTCATCAATCGAGGCACTGGACTGGCGTTACTTGATTGCTCTGGGGGCTTGAAGAGGAAGATTCAGCAGATGTTGGGGCCATGGGTGACCGACGATTTTTTCAAAAATTATGACGATGAGGTCAATTTGCCCGTGATCGTGGACTTAGATTTCTGTTCTTGTAGAATTAATGAGAGGGAGATGGTGACAGATTGGAAAAAAAAATTGGTTCAATCGGAAGATGAAAAGCCATTGGAGAAAGGGGGAGATAAAGAGGCACAGATCGAGTTGAAAGTGTTGAAAGTTCAGCTCAGATTATTGCTCCTAGGCGATAAGCCCTGGCTTCAATGTGTGTCTTTGGAAGCGGTCACGGATTTTCCTTCGTATCACAAGTCAATTGGTTTTTTGTAATATATGTTTGAATTAGCCTGAGTTAGCCTATTATAAGCCGTATCTTGTAGTATGTAATAGCTCTATGCCTCTAGGAACCCTCCCTCAGCCCCGAAAGTAGTGTGCCCAATACTGCCTAGGGTCATTTTACAGAACAGAGAAAAAAAATAAAGTCCAAGAGACTAAAAAAATAATATTTATTGGGGCGAATTCTTTTAGGTGTCTATTCTCTAAGTGATTGATCTTGGTCTTGATACTAATTTGAAGTTGGAAAACGTGGATTCAAACGCGGGAAACCATTTTCAGAAACACACACTTGGGGATCAATAGTCATATTCCAAAAAAAAATACAGCACCCGACACAAATGCCGAGCCTTTATAGTGGAGATCTTCACAAGAGATACTGGTATTTTCAAGATACCACGAACAACGCCAGATGGGCCGCTTTTGTAGTATTCATATTGGTAGTGGTGTTCTTCATGATATTATTGTTGCGAACCAACAAGAAAAGATTGCGTAGCGGGTCCAAGCCCATTGCAGGCACATCCTGGATGACACCGCCATCTTATTTCCAATCACAAGCGCAGTACAACGAGCCATTGAACTCCAATAACGTCCCACCTTATTCGGCCAATGCGTTGCCCAACGATGCTGGTTACTACGATGTCAATGGAAATTTCATTGCCAACCCGGGCTATGAACCACAACAGCCTCCAAAGAACGGCGTTGTCAACGATTACACTGGCGACACATCCAACATCCCGCCCCATGATATCGATGCCGAGTTCAGAAGACCTTCGATGCCTCCTCCAACGCAGGCCCATACCACGGGTAACACTATGAACACCACCCCAGATGTCGAGTACGGTTTTACCGGACTGCAAAGAGGCTCATCCAGCAGTCGGAACAATAACGGGAACACTACAGATGAAGAATTAGAGTTGCATGATTTTACAAGACCTGTTGGGCCACCGCCTACCGCGACAAAAAAGAACTGAGACCCCGGTATGATCATGAGTCCATCTTTCCACTCCGACAAGTCTGTTTCTACCTCCTCTTGTGATTTTTATTACGTTAGTCTGTATTTTCTATCCATTTTCCTACATCAAAAGCGACACTTGTACGAAGGTCCCGTTGATTTCTTTGCCCATCTTCTTCGTTCTTTTTTCAGTTCCAATGCCTATAATTTCATTTATAGAACCACACGAAACTTTCATTCATACCACTAATAAAAATAAGTTAATTTTTTTTCCGCATCTCTTAACTATGGCTTAGATCTAATGAAAAACCATGCACCTTTTTCACTAGCATAACATTTGAATGATACTACTTGCATTTAATAGTAATCTTTTTTTAAATTGCTACATTCTACTCCCAAGCCTCGGTCTCGATCTGTGACAAGTTCCTTGTTTGTTTTTCGTTCTTCGTTTAGCTCTTTTTTTCAAGCCTCTAATTCCCTGTAACATAGAGTGCCAATAACAAACCATAATAAAATGCTAGCTTTGGCTGGCCTTTTTTTCCCTATATATTTAGTAGCCAGGCCTTGAATGCACTATGTTTGCATAATAAGTACCGGCCAAATTGCAAGGAAGAATTCAAAACCCTGGGTCTTATCTAAGCCAGTTTTCCAATTTGACTAGGTTTCGCAACACTGCTCACCTTTCTTATCAGCACAATCACCACTTCCTTCTTCTTCTGTTCGCCGATAAAAAGCAGACGGAGGCTAAATAAAAAAAAAAAAGGTCTATAAATAGAAAGGAAAAAATAAAACTGCCACCCCCGGGAATCGAACCTGGGTCTCCACGGCCACAACGAGGTGTACTAACCACTATACTAGGATGGCGAATTCATGGTATATAGCGAAAATTATACGTAGATGACACCAGGTTTTCACTAATATGGATTGGAGAGATTCCTCCAGTATTCAAGCTTGGGACTTGTAAAATACCTTAAATCTGAATTTTCTCAGCCAATTGATACTTCTATAGCTCCAGATTCCTTTTTTTGAAGCTTGAGTAAGTTTCAGAGAAAAATGAGACCTTTCATATTTCAGAACCTTTCTTTGTTAGAATCCTCCCGGTTTCTTTCGAAGAAAATTCCTCATAAGTCGCGGTCGTCCTATCGAATCTTTTGTGATCCATTTGAATCTCTGAATTTCGAATTAGTAAAAAAATGAAAGAGAGAACAAATTGTAAGATCCAGAGTTATGTCTTTATAAATGAAAAATTTCTCAACTATATAAAAGATATAAATTCGTAAACACAAATTTTATTCTGATTCTATTCGCCATAAAATCTCACTCCACGATTCGTAGCTTGAAACAAATACCGAGCATGGTCTCCAACTCTCACAGAGAGTATTAATGCTCCTTCTCATAACTTTTACTAACAAAAGAAGTCAGTAGACCACGATGTGTCCTTCAGGATTTTATTGGTATTTTGAGCAATTTACGAAACATAAAATGTATCGTGCTAGAAAAAAAGATTACTAATATTTCTTGGATCAGATTGGACACCTGGAGATCATACCCAGGCTTGACTTTGAAACTCTTTGGACTAAATCCAACACCTGTTGAAACTGAATTTCTTTCCAAGGACCCTCATATAGTATGTATTGTGAGACGCGATCGTACATATTTAAATTGAAATTTCGAGGTACTACCACCAAGTAGAGGGTTACATTGAAAACCTCCGACACATTTTTAAAAATTATCCGATTTATTTCAAACTTTCACCCAAAGATACAGAAACTTCTAAAGATTATCTGAGTTCACTCCAGCTTGTTTTCCCTTCGAACTTTACTATATAAATTTCAATAATTACCAAATTTCACAGAGAAAGGGCTCCTAAGTCCTCTTGTCCCCGAACAATAAGCATATTTTACCGAATCTCATCTTGGACCAATTATTTTCTCTTAATAGTAGGTATCTTTTGCCCCATGCAAAGTCTTGCCTACATTTCTTTTTCTTTAAATTTTTTTTTTTTTTTTTTGAATTCCGTCCTTAAAATTTGGACTCACGCAAAACAAATATATAGACAATTCTCGTTTACATAATTTTTTTTTTTTGAAAAAGAAACAAGGCCACTGAGCACGCTAGAAATTTTTTGGTCAAAGCAGAATTGCCAAGACCGATTGTATTAAATACCTCGGTTACCTATTCCGATTTGTAGACCGCAAAGATTTAGAGAGTCTCCAACCATTATTAAACAAATGTAAGGGCGAGCATCAAACAGAAATCAACTGTTATTATAAGCGAGATATTGATCTCTTTCTGGTTGTTGGACTCTTTGACTGCTACATTGAAAGATTTTAAAAAGATTCGGATTTCCTCATTTTCCTCACTTGAGTTGACCTTTAGTAACATTTCTGCTAGCCCAAGCTGACACTTTATAGGCTCCCTGGCTTCAGATCATCTATCACTAACTTGTGGAGTGAATTAAAACCCGAAGTAGAGGTTAATGGTTCTTGTTTGCTACTTGTTTTCCAGAAGACTGTGCATGCCTTCCGTGCATATTTGCCCATTAAATGCCCCTTCAGTTTCCCGCCCCAATCTATTTTTGTCGTTTTGCTCTGATTTGTCCTTAATGTTCTCGATTTTGGGACTCTTCGATACGGACTTTTACCTTGAATGCCTTGGTAATACGCGGGAATGAGAGGCCCTTCATCACCTTATGTTTTTAGGCACCTTGATCAAAATCTGTTAGAAGTTTAAGGCTAAATAATCCGGGTCAGATTTCAGAACTCCTTTGGTTGTCTTGCAGAAACTGGGTTGTGAATGTTATACTACTGTGCTTGAGATACTCATTGGTTCTTACTCAATTAATCGAGTTTTTGGGACTTGTATCTAAACCTCTACGATCGCGCAGAAACAGAAGGGTTTTTCCTTTTATACTGAGGTGAATGTAATAGCGGAGTAGCACTCTAAATATCTCAAAAGAGGGGCTAGCGAGCGACATTTAGCTCAAGCCCTAAAAATTTATTACATTATATGATCTCTGGAAGTGAGTTAAGGCTCCTAGGGCTAACACTGATTACAAATAAGTGGAGATATCAGATTCTCAGATCTAGGCTCCCAGGGCTAACACTGATCACAAATAAGTGGAGATATCAGATTCTCAGATGGGTAGAAGACTTGAGTTCACCGAACATTGTCGATTCTTTTGTCTTTGAATACGTTTCTTTACAATATACTTTCTTTTTGTGGACAAATCTTAAACGAACTTCGGCTGAAAAAAGTTACTAACAGAAAGAAGTTGGTTCAAATTTCTCATTAACGTGCTCTAGACTATGAAGGAGAGGACATATGACAATGCGGTCTCACCTAAGGCTTACAGCTATCTAGAACCAATAAATGCATTGAAAGTTTCCATCTTTTTTTGTTTGAAAAATGAATCGACAACGTTCTTTTGCTGAACCACAAGAGGTTCTAGTGAATGAATAACAAAATACTAAACCATTGTAATTGTGCGAGAAAAACCAAAAACCATGAAATAATCTAACTTCACCTTACATAGTAAGGATTACAATTTCAACTATCATAGTTTAATAGAACAAGAATTGAGTGGAATAGTTGAATATGATGAGCCTCTTCTCTCAAAGTGAGGCACATTAAATCAATAATAAGAGGTGGGACTACCTTGTTCACCTTCTCCAAATATAGTCCTTGTCCGGTGAATGAAAAGGGCAGTTACTTGCGGTGTGGAGCCTAAAGATCACAGCGAAATGGCCATTTCTTTTTTTTATTTTGATAGGTGAGATGCATAAATAAGAAAACCAGCCGATTTTCATGTTGCAGAGCTTTTTTTTGTCTATGCCTCCAACCATCAATACTTGCCATAACGACAAATAGATTCCCGCCTTATGTTTTGTTCTTAAAATATCAAGTTTAATTACGAAAGAATAACTGTTTTTCCGTTATTTAGGCGTGACTTAGAATATAAGCTGCACAAGTACATAGCTGTCGCAAACTTCAATCGTTGTAACTCTTCAATTTGAGATGTTGAGATATATTTAGCTAGTACGTTCATGTATATACTCTAAAGTAGGAATGTGCATAAAAAATTTGAATAGAAACTTAAGAAAAGGGGCGTCAGCTAGGGCCTAATTTTGTCTCTTGAAACTTATTCTATGAGACATTTTTTGTGTCAGCCAAGTGAAGAATTGAAAATCACGACTAGTAGTCATAACAAACACAGAGAGCACTTGTTGCTAGTCATGATTCTTGGTTATTGTTCTGATTTATTCTGCATTAGTTTTAAGACTTCGCTGAAGGATAAACTCAGATAGCTCTAGACATAAGCAACAATACAGACAAAAATTTAAGTCATATCTGAATTCATTGGCTCTAAAGTCCAGATTTAGTGTAAGTGCTTCAAGTATTAGTATCCCTGCCTAGATCCATAAAAAAACTTTTATTTAGCAAGGGGTAAAATGAGATACTCAGTGCTGCAGCAAAAAACTAATTCATGTTGTTGATGTCCAGAAAACTCGATCTAAATTTCCAAAAGTGGTTTATTTTATTTGAGTTCTGATTACTAGCACATAACTTTGGAACTCTTGCTTCTTTGAATTTAGTACGACTACAATGAAGTATTATTGGAAAGTGTTATGCTCAAAATTATAATAACACAAATAACTTAGATAGTGATATTGAAAACTATATAATTATGAAAACGCTGAGTAAAGCAGATAAATAAATTAATTTAGAAAAACTCCAGAAACAAAATAGATAAAATATCAAGAAACACAATAGCAGATTGTACCTGCTAACCAGTAGATTAATCCACCTTGTACTCTACAACACCTCTCAAAATTTTGATGTGACCAAATTCGCTATGGTACATCTCGTCATGACTAAATCTGTTATGTTTAGATCTGTTTTTGTGTTCAGTACCTGGAATTGGCCAAGTGCAGTTGAGTCCCAATCTTGAACATTCTGTACATCTTGGTTTAGTTTCACAACATCTCTTCTTTCTATGACGACATGTCAAACAGCCTAATCTGGATCTCTTAGATTTCTTTTTTCCGGTGTTGTCATCTGGCGAGAACTTAGAGTCAGGACTTTTCTGTGACTCAGCTCTAGAGTTGAATCTAGCAGGAACAGAAGTAGTAGAATTGGCTCTTGAAGTTCTGTAAAGTGACTCTTCCCTTACAGAAGGTAAAGAAGAACGTACCTCTATTTGTGATTGTTGTGGAAGGACATAGCGTTGTAAACCTGCATGTTGCTGGAAATTCAATTGTGGTAAAACAGCTTCTACCTGACTATTACCAAGAAAAGATTGGTTATTTTGATAATTGTTATTTTCAGCTGCTGAATCTTGATGCAAACCATTTGGGAAAGGATATTGCTGGTTACCCATATTATATAAGGTTTGCTGATTCGACTGTTGAGGAATCGACACGTTTGGAACCAGAGGTGATCCTTCATTGTAAGAGCTCCTTCCACCACTTGCGAACGAATAGAGTTGTTCCCCATAAGGAACTTGGAATCCTGCAGCACCATTGGAACTGTAAAGATAGTTGTTGGTATTGATATTATTATTGTTGTTATTATTGTTATTGTTGTGTGTGCTTCCAACTGTTGTTGACGCGGAACTATTTGGCGACTTCAAGAAGTATTTCTCATTTCTTCCTGTAGCATTTGTACCGATATCCATCATGTCTTGATAAGGTTTGGCTTGTTCTTGGGTGTACCTTGAAGGTTTCGAAGAAATCATCTTGAGAATATATCTTTTGGCGATGTAAATATATAAATATAGGAACTTGAAGCAACGATTGAAAAGTGGGAAACTTTGTTTAAGAAAACTCTGTTGAACGGCTAAAATCAGCTTTACTTAAATTTGAGTTTGAATGTTTTCTAGCCTCAATAGGGGTTTGTCTGATTTGGTGATTTGAGTATGGTGAACTAAGGGGAGGTAAAAGAGAAACTAAATGGTTTACATAAGACAGAGAGGATTGAAGGGTATATTTATATCGGAATAGGATTCAGGGAGACACAATCGATTCTTGCTTAAGCGGAAGTTCTATGACAAAATTTTGGGATGCATTCTTAACGGTGTGAATCAAATCAATTGTTACAACTGATGTAGGAATATGCAAGCTGCATGCATGGAATTTCTTATATATTTTTTTGCCCTTTTGAAAGATGCATAAACCTTAATTTCCAATTGTTTTTTTCACTCCTTTTTTTTGCCCAGGAAAAACGGAGAATGTTTCCATGAAATAATACTCCCCTCCTGAGGAAAAACAAAAGGAATCTTTCATATGATATTTGTTGACTTGATAGTTGCTGAACAAGGGGTCAGCTTATTGAAGGCAAACGAGTGTGAGGAGTTAGCAAGAATAGGTGGATTACTCAAGCGCGAGATTCTAGTGACGAAAAAGAACAATAATACCAGCAAGTGTCAAATCAAGATGGAGGAGTAATACTGGACGAGGCGGAATATCAATGTCGTGTCAATTAGGTAAATGCCTGATAAGGAACCAACATCCGAACTCTAAGCCAACGCCTAAGCTACACACAGGGCGAGAACTGAATATTGAAATAAAGAGGCTTTTTCTTAACAGAAGGCATCACCTTCACAATTAGGAAGGTATTGCCTTATGATAAAATTTTTTCTAATCCAGCATTTACTGAGTACAGATTTGCCAAGTGAATCGAGTGGTTTTTGACATGAGTAAAGTTGTCACGAGCAAATTATCAGCAACCAGTTGTCTGCAAACTTTCAAATGAGGGGGTACCAGTACATGTCATTATGATGGTCACCTCAATGATTAAGCACTCCAGCGCGTTATTTTTGAAAGGTTCAAAAGACAAATAATACGGATTTCTTGTTTCGCTTTTTTTTTGTGTAGTCAAAAATAGAGGCAAATTTGAAACGCAGTAGGGGGAGCTTTTTCCTTGGCTAAATATTGAAAAAGGGCAGGCACATCCGGCTTGCATGAAACGAATCGCTTCTAGAAGCCCCATCAAAAAATGGAAGAAACGCCTATAATATAAGCGTTATTCTCTCAATATAACGTTTTATTTTTGGTAACTGGACAACTTAAAATAGAGTTCAAAGCTAGGTTCTTTTTGGAACAAGCCAGGAATGAACTAAGAGACCCATTCCAAAGTGAAATTTATCCAAGAACTTATCAGTACAAGACAATTGGAACTAACGATATAATCACGGAATATGAAAGAACTGATTGTTAAACGCAGCTAAATTCTACTCACTGTGGATGAAAAACCAAGAAAAAAAGACAAGCAGAGTCAATTGAATTTGAGCACTTTTCCATTTACACACAAGGCAAGCAGGTATATTACATAACCTCCTTAGCATTTGATTTGTGACATATTGTAAATATTGTAAATGCGGTAGGAATATACCAAGAAAAACGGTCCCTTATCATTAGCCTATTATCTTTTATGGTTGATTGATACAAACTTAACACCTGAGAAAGCAATCGTAGTATATCTCTCACTGTTCGTTCCATTTTCCCGAAGGCAGGGGATATGATACAATGTTTAAGAAGATCTGTAATCGTCAATCATAAACCAAAATCTTATCATGTCGTATCTTTGTGACAATATGAGATCAGTGTATGTAGCACGAGGATCACACACTAAAAGCGAGCAAAATATGACGTCTTGCCTTTGATTTTTTGTCCCCGTTTTTTTTGCACAAAGACAATAACCATAACCAATGCCCCAATTTGGTTATTGTTTCACGGGTTGTTTTGAATCATACACAGTTTCAAGGAAAACGATTCTCACAATCAGGATTGTTAGTTTCATGCATTTTTTAGCCTGACGGAAAACTTTAATTTTTTTTCCATGGGAAAACCATGGGAAAAAAAAAAGACAAAAATAAATACCGAGATTTTTTCATTGCTGGTATTTGAGGGGATTTTTAGATATTGATAATCAGTGTTATCAGGACACCCGGAGAGGAGGGGAGAGGAGAGGAGAGGGGTTTTATGGGCAAGCGAACTTATACGATATAGACAAATGACAAAACTTTGGAAACGTGTTCGAACAACTTTTGAGCACTTCATTTCGCTCAAGAGATTTGATCGTTTTCTCTCTTTTGTTCCCTTGTGTTTTATGATGAGTCTCTATTCACGCACCTCTTCAAGGTGCGTTATTTCATATATATGGACGTAAGATGTTCTGTTTTTTAGTATCTTTTGCTTCAGATGATATGAAAACCTATCTGATAGTTGGCGTACTTAAGATAGGTTACATCAGGTGAGCTTATGTTTAATACTATTGTTTCTTTTTCGCTCTGTATATCAATATTCCATGCACTTTTGCCGTTAGACGTTTTGTTAAGTCTTTTGGGAAAGGATAGCTGTTGATAGAGTAAACAAGACAGGACATGTCCTCTACAGTTGGCGAACAATAGGCACCGGATATGAAGTACCGTCTATTACCAGGATTCTCAAAAAAACGGCAATCTTCTGGGGCCAGATTCTCGATTTAGCAATTAACTCCTACCGTCACACTCGCAATTTAAAATCCTCACTGTGATAGGAGATAACAACAGTAATTTCGGGAGCAAGGGCTAAAAAGTGTGTGAAAATTTCACCTGAACAAAAAATAATGCACGACCAAAAAGACAAAAACTACAACAGCAAATGTGTTTTAGTATAGAAAAAATGCGCATGAATTTAAGAGCCCATCAAAAGCTGCCCACAGCGAAATCTGGGCAAGCAAAAAATACATACTACAGAATCCACCAACATCGTCACACCACGGTATATGGCCAAAAATGACATCGAGCCAAAAAAATATCACACACAAAATTTGCAAAAAAAATTTTTTGTGATTTTTTTCTTTTCTCATTAAAAATTTCTCGGTAAGAGAAGGGTGCAATAGGTGATGAGGAGTATTGCAAAGCGCCATGTCCAAAGAAACCCCAACTTATTGTTGTGCGCCAGATTGCGGTAAAGAGACCGAGTCCACATTAAAATGTCCGATTTGTTTGAAACAAGACATCACCTCCATCTTTTGTAATCAAGTTTGTTTTAGAAGAGGCTGGGCGTTGCACAAGGCCATTCACAAGAAGGAAGGCGAAGAGAGATACGATCCCTTCCCAGATTTCAAATTTGCCGGTGATTTGAGACTGTCATATCCATTGACCCCACGCCGCGAAGTGCCAGATAGAATAAAAAGACCAGACTATGCTCAAAATGGAGAACCTATAAGTGAGATCAAGAACGACCGTACTTCCAAGATCAAAGTATTGAACGAGGAAGAGATTAAAGAGATAAGGAAAGTAGCTGCATTGGGGAGAGAAGTATTGGATGCCGTGGCTAGACACATCAAGCCTGGTGTCACCACAGACAGATTGGACGAAGTGTGCCATGAAGAAACCGTCAAGAGAAACGCCTATCCATCTCCATTGAATTACTATAACTTCCCTAAATCGATCTGCACATCGGTGAATGAGATCATTTGTCACGGTATTCCTGACCAGAGACCTTTGGAAGACGGAGACATTGTCAACTTGGATGTCACCATCTACAAAAATGGGTTCCATGCCGATTTGAACGAGACTTATTACGTCGGAGACAAGGCCAAACAAGATAAAGAGAAAGTGAATGTTGTGGAGACCGCTAGAGAATGTCTTGATAAGGCCATTGAGCAGGTGAAACCAGGGTTGATCTTCAGAAATCTTGGAAATGTCATTGAAGAACATGCCACAAAGCACAACTGTTCCGTAGTGAAGGCTTATTGTGGTCACGGTGTCAACCAATTGTTCCACTGTCTGCCAAGTATTCCTCATTATGCAAAGAACAAGGCCGTCGGTGTAGCAAAAGCCGGCATAGTCTTCACCATTGAGCCAATGATCAACGGAGGAACTTGGAAAGATCTCACATGGCCGGACAATTGGACCTCTTCAACTGCAGACGGTAGACCTTCTGCTCAATTCGAGCATATGATTTTAGTCACTGAAGATGGCCACGAAGTATTGACCAAAAGGAACAAAAAATCTCCAGGTGGTCCAGTTAAGAGAATAGAATGAATGTCATGTTCAACTGTAATAGACTTTTTTCGATCATAATAAAATTCAATGCCTTAACCTTTTTACTACGTACTCAACGATATCTATGCCTTATAATGACTCAGTGGTTCACTATCTTTAAGTATGAAAAAAAAAAAATTGAAAAAGAAAAGAAATGAAAAAAAATGGCGACAACGGCAGGATTCGAACCTGCGCGGGTAAACCCAAAAGATTTCTAATCTTTCGCCTTAACCACTCGGCCACGTTGCCTTTTGATGTTAGTGATGGTTGGATTTTTGTAACATATGGTATAGCTTGATGTGCGGTGTAGATTTCTATTTGGCGAGATAACAGGACAAACTTTGGCCCCGGAACATAACCGATTTGCCTGAATAGTTATTTTATTATTGATAATAATTTATAACTGCTTATGTAAGCCGTAACAGTTGAGCAAATCAAAGAATTGACTCCAATACGATATGGTTTTCCTTCAAAGGGCAAATTCCGATAGTGAAAGTTTAAGCGATTGTGCATATCCGGTGTTGTTGAGGTCTCGTAAGTCAAAACAATATTCTTTGTTTGAGACAATAATGGTTCTAATTTTGATCGCAGCCTCATGAATCGAAGAGGCAACATAAATGCTGTGCACAGTAGAGTGATTCATGTAGATGACATAAAAAACCCCTCTCTTTGCTGCATAGGACTAGAATCACGTCAGAAGTTGTCATGATGTTGGAATCTCAAGCGAATATTTTTAAGCAAGAGATAAACATTTGCCCCAAACAGTCTTGAAAGACAGGAGTGCTTTCTGTGCACTCAAGAACTCTTTAAAAGAGCACAGAAAATCCACTGTAATCACCAAAGCTTTCGCTACATTTTTTTACAAATGTGCGTCTTCTGCTTGCCCATATTAGGCACCCTGGCCTATTATATTTAAGTTTATCAATACCATCTAAGAAAGGAAAAAAATTCCCCCTTAAATGAGCGGTATTACATGGTTTGAAGTAAGCTAGCGTTATGCAACAATATTCAATACTCGCTACAGCATTACGAAATTATCAGGTGACACTTTATGTAACAAAGGATACACACAAGGCAATAAAGGCCACTGCACAGACTCTAATAACGAGACTTGGCAAAAATTTTTATTCAGACATATTGAAGCCATGGTTACTCCGTGCAGACATTTTTCAACTATCGTCGAAGAGGTCCAAGTGTAATTACTAACCCCTAGTGTCTGTTCCTATAGGAGACAAGATATAACGGAATATTACCGAAGAACTACTTTTTAGTCTCAAGCAAAGCAACTTAAAAGTGACGTCTTATGTACTGAATCATAAAAAAACAGTACTTTTGACAATAGCTAATGTTTGATAAAAGAGCTAGTGCTTGAAGGGCTGCCCCACTTTGTGTGACCCTGAGTTTCAAATAGTTCTTCCTCGGAATAGTGTTTGTTGAAGGTTGTACTATCTATAGAGGTCGAGTGAATACCGTCGTGCTCTGATAAGAATGTGGCCAAGTGAAAGTGGATTAGCAACGATGGAAGTATAGATTGGCTATGCTATGATGGTAGGTTTTGCGGGAATTTCATACCGCAACGGGAAGCTAGCTTGATCGAATACAATAGTTGAAAAACAATTACCCCCTTTCCTGACAAAAATAGACTTTTAATGTGCACTCAAGAAGGAAACTCCGCACTGTTTCAACATAGCTGAAATGAAGTTAAGGATTTCTAGGTAAGTCAGAAGAGAAGAATAAAGAGATGCAATTTCAAAATACGAATATCTAGAATCACATTTGGAATTGGAAGAAAGGCTAGATCTTGAACCTTCATTCAAAATTCTCGTGAAATTCATGTGGATCCTTTGTAAACTGGACCCCGTGTTCATAAAGTTAGTCAAAAATCAAAGAATATCAGCCCTTACTCGATTGGTCCTTCATGAAATAAATCTCCGCTGACTTCTTTTGAATAGTCACAGCTGAAATAGCCTACAATGCTAACAGATTTCTTCTCGTTCGTGAAAACCCAAGCAGTAATAAGGAACCTATGACAAGGATTCATCCATTGAAAAATGAATCCCTTTTGATCTTCTGTAACTGGGGGTACAAGTTAAAATTACAGAAACATCGTCGTACGATATGATCACTACAAACAAATAAATTGATATAGCAATTGGAAGTACAGAATGACGTTTAATCAATTCTCAGTGGGAATACTGAATGAGCGTGTCATGATATACGTGATATGAACAACATTAAATCTACTGGCCAATCAAATATCACCCGGAAATCACTGATTGACCGAATCAAGATAAACTACAATCCAACCCACATCATCGATGATTCGGGAGATCAATTAGTAATGCTTTGGTGATTCGGAGAATCAATTTATAATGTTTTGATGATTCGGGAGATCAATCAATAACTTTGAATTAACTAAAATAAAGATTAGAAATAGATCTCGAATTCCCCCTAGATTGGGAGAATTCATTTCATAGATAAAGGATTTATCTATTGATCTAGTTTTATAATGGATTTAGATCCTTTTTACAAGCCTTTCCAACAATTGAATAACACTCGTTTAACAGTACACAATACTATTATTAAATTGACTGAGCGATAGAAGAATAAAATTCAAACGGCTACACCGATTTGAGCCATTTCAAAAACTCGTTAACCCTTTGAAATAGTCCCATAACTTATCCAAAGCAGCAAGTTGGCTTGTATCATATTATCATCCAATGGTATTCAATTTACTGGTCATTAGTTGGATCCTTCTTTTATATTCCAGGCTCAATAAGGTTTGGTATGATTAATTGCGGATCATGTATATCACAGCGCATCACAAACCACAAAGTAACTCACGAACCAATATACGGACAAATCTGTGCCCCTTATATAGCTAATCGTATCAGTCTTAAAGATCAACCTGTGAACTTGCAGCACGAAAAGCCAATCAAATAACTATCGAGACGTCCCAATCAACTTTCTCCTCGATAAGTGCCCTAAACTTCATATAACCAAAATTACCCATTTTGAACGTATATTGGAGGGTTGGCCGAGTGGTCTAAGGCGGTAGACTTAAGATCTACTGGACAGTTGTCCGCGCGAGTTCGAACCTCGCATCCTTCATTATTTTTTTTAAAATTTTTTTTTTTCAAAATTTTAGATGAGATGTAGGTGAGAGTAGAAGACGGCTTACAACGAATAAACACAGATAATAGTACCAAATGAAGTAATAACAGAATTGTATTGTTAGAAATGAACAAAGAGCAGCCGAAATGAAATATCAAGAGAAGAAAAGAACCAAATTAGTCAGACCATTTCTTGCCCGTTAAGGCCTCGTAGGCCTCTACGTACTTTTCCTTTGTTCTGATAGCAATATCTTCGGTCATGGCAACACCTTCGACACCGTTCAACTTATTTGAAGTCAACCAGTCTCTCAAGAACTGTTTGTCATAAGAATCCTGGGATTTCCCAACTTCATAAGTGGCTTTGTTCCAGAATCTGGAACTATCAGGAGTCAATACTTCATCCACCAAGACTAATTCGTCTTTATCGTTCAAGCCAAACTCGAATTTGGTGTCGGCTATTATGATTCCCTTTCCAAGGGCATATTCCTTGGCCTTTGTATATAACTCGATGGCCTTTGCAGCCAATTTATCGGCCAATTCTTGACCAACCAATGCAGCCAGTTGCTCCGGAGAGATGTTCTCATCGTGTTCACCTTGTTCAGCCTTGGTGGAAGGTGTGAAAATAGGGGCTGGGAACGGCTCACTCTCTTTCAACTCTTTGTCGATGGTCAAGCCGTGAACGGTTTTCTTGGTCTTGTACTCCTTCCAGGCGCTTCCCGTGATGTAACCTCTGACAATGACTTCCAATGGCACCAATCTCAACTTCTTGACCAACAATGATCTTCCCTCTAATTGCGATTTGTATTTTGGCTCGCTCAATTCCTTTGGCAATTTCAGAAAGATTTCTTCGTCTTTCAGCGAGATTATATGGGTTTCGATAGTGCTGGAGACAAACTCGAACCAGAACAGAGACAATTGAGTCAAGATCTTGCCCTTGGATGGGATGCCGTTGGTCATTATAACATCGTAGGCGGATATTCTGTCGGTTGCAACGAATAACAAAGAATTGTCGTCTACTTGGTAGATGTCTCTGACTTTGCCTCTTGCAATTAAAGGTAAGATGTTGTCTAAATTGGTTTGTGTTAACGACATGGTTGTTGTGGTGTAATGGAGTGCGGTCTTGTACGATGGACTGTGCTATCGATCCTTTTGCAATCTATATATAAAATACTTCAAATCACTGGGAAAAAAATGTAGTAATGAGCTGAGAGGTAATTAATTTTTTTTATTATATTTTGACTCCAGCGAAAATGAGGAGTCAAAAAAATGGGAGGAAAAAATATGTTATGCAAAGGTGAAGGTGTGTAGATTGGGGGTGATTGGATAGTGAGTAGCAGTTGCTGGACAGTAAGCGAGTATTGAATGATTAGTGAGGAGTGGTAATACAAGCAGCATATAAGTATGTTGTAAGAGCATTTTTACTTACTTCATATAGTGTCTGTATGGTACACTGCAGTTGATACTCTATGCAATAATTATACAATCACTACTATATATACAATTATGAATATATTTAGTGGTGTCTATATGATTTGTGTTATCACTATTATTTGTACTATCTATAAACTTGATATACCTAAGTATTTACTAGTATCTGTAAATTTGATAGTATCTATATATATATACTATTATATACATATTTACTAGTATCTGTAATTTTGATAGTATATATATATATATTTACTATTATCTATATATTCACTATTTTCTATATATGATATCTGCAAATTTGATAGTATCTACATATATATACTAGTATCTGTAAATTTGATAGTATCTATATATATATACTATTATATATATATTTACTAGTATCTGTAATTTTGATAGTATCTACATATATATACTATTATCTATATATTCACCATTATCTATATATTTACTAGTATCTCTATATTCACTATTATCTCTATATTTACCGGGATCTGTAAATTTGATAGTATCTATCTATATATACTATCATCTATATATTCGCTATCATCTATATCTCTACTATTATCTACATAATTAATAGTATACAAACTTACTATTATCTACTTTGCTACCATTATAAAGACTCTCCATTATCTCATAGGCAATTTTCTACTTTCGGTATATTCACTATTATCTATATATCACCCCTATTTTATTTCACCACTATTAGCTGCTTATTCACGATCGTCTTTTTGCTATCTTTGAGGTCTATCTTCACTACCCAAATTTTACTTCACTAGCCCTATATAAAACTACACTACAAATACACAAAGTCAAAATCCCACTTCCACAAGCTGATTTCTTCTATCAACGCAGAGAGCATTTCCAAATCCATCATACAATCGCTTTCCACTCTCTTCTCATCAACACTGTCATTTCCTCCCCATTCTCTTCCTTTCCTTTTGCTTCCCATTCCCTTCCTTTCCTTCTCCTTCTCTTCCTTTCCTTTTACTTCTCATTCTTACTCTTTTTTTACCACTGCGCACAACACGCGTAAAAATAATGTGAAAAAAAAAAAACAAGAAAAAAACATGAAATAAAAATAACAAAGATCAAACAACGAACAAGACAAAGAGATACCATTGCACCATCCAACTGCAATACGAACACCAAATACACGCAGAAGTGCCGTATCCCACTCACACCACCACCAAAATGACAAGCAACCCTCAAATAAATCTAGACAACTGTGTGAAATCGATCTCTTCTTCCAATCTTTTACTCGAATCCTCCATCTCCGTCTTACAGGCTTCCACAGATGACTTCCCAAGACTTGCAACGGTATTGAAACAGAACAAAGTGTTCACTGTAGTTCCCGAGATCGATGTCATACAGACATCCAGCTACTTGAAGAACAAAATCGAACCTCAGATCAATTCGTTGCTATTGAAATTAGACTCAGATTTGGAGAAATTGACCAAGAGGAAACAAGCCTTGACCCAGAAATCGGATATCCAAAAGATAAGATTGGACACGTTCAATAGGCTAAATAAGATCGACGGCACCGATAAAGGCCCTGCCAGGTCTTTACAAGATCAAATTCACAACGGCGAGGTGAAAATCTCGGGCGACGAACTGGAATTACAGAGATTGAAATTTTTAAAGACAAAGAAGGAAAGATTGAAGTATTCATTATCAAGATTGAACTTACAGGACAAAAAGAGAAGGTTGAGCATGCTCCCCATGTGATTGGCACACCGGCACTCAGTTATCGTCGATTATCAATATCAAATTCTCGTAGAATTTCATGATATTGTTCTCCACACTGCCCAACTTGGTCGCCACGCTCATCAACAATGGGTCCCCAGTGCTGATCTCCAAGTTCTTCTTCACCATAACAACGCACTTCTCGTGTTTATTGTTCTCGTACGTGACACAGTTCTCGATGAACTTCAAGTTCTCCTGTTTCTTGAATGCCTGATTCTGGAACAACGATGTCAACGACGAAGTGAAAGAGTGGTGGTTCGAGAAGGGCGAGGTCAAGGAACCCTGCGAGGACGACAGCGAGGCAGACTCGGACCTCAACACCTTCTCTTGCTCCTCGTTGATGATGGTGTTCACCGATTTGCGTCGTTCTTTACTGATTCTCAACTTCAACTCGTCCACAAACGACCTGCCCGTCTTCTGGTCGACCAAACTCCACGGCTTCACTTGCACATGCTGCAACTCGTGGAATTCCAAGAACAAGTCGTTGTCGTTGACGAAGAATTCCAATGCCACAGAGTCCGGGAGTTGCGGCTGGAACTTTGTCGAGAGAGTCCGCTGCTTCGGGAAGAGATGATTCGGGTTCGGGGTCTTCAAATAGCTCAACGAGCTCGATATCGATATCAATAAGTTGTGTAAATCGTCCATCAATCGTGTGTAGTCTTGGTAGTCATGGCCGTCGCTGTTCATGATTTGGTCGAATTTTTTCAAGCTCTTCAAAATAAACTCGTCGCAGTCGATCAATTGTCGTATTGTGATCTCGTTATTCAAGTGATTTGTACTGCTGCTGCTGCTGTCTGTATTTAGCCTTATCTTACAATTTCTACCATGGTTCAATGACTTCAAGTTCTTCACTATGATCTCCAAATTGACTATTTTGAAGCCTTTCCTTGTGATGACCCCTTTGATGTATTCCGATTGGTATGAGCTCAAGGGCAACTTGATCTCCTGACCAGAGGTCAAAAGCTCATGGCATTGGATCAACGTGTCTTTAAGCGAGGGTAACTCGGGCTTGATTATTTCTTCGATCAACCATTTGATTTCGTTTTTATATACTTTCTCATGTCTTAGTATTTCTTGGTGTTTTTCGATGTGTGGGAAGATTTCAAAACTCATGGCGGTGGTGAACTCAATCCAGTTGAGTATTAAAAGGAGGTGTAGAGTGTGACTATGGTGACTTTATAGTGATTTTGTGGTGACTAAGTACTGATTATGCTCTGTCTATGATATTGAGTATGGATCCAACTAGATTCAATCGGTTTCAGTTTATTTCCAATATTTCAATCTATTCTCATTTAGTTCAAGTTATTGTGAATCTATTTATTTCAGTTTTCACTTCTCCCTTTATTTTATTTCACTTACTTTTCAAAAATATTATCTAGTTTTTTTTTTTTGATCTTTTTATTTTTTTCAGATTTCTCGAATTTGCCTGACTCTTTTACATACTTAAGTTAGCTGAATGTATAGATGTGGTTGAATATTTAGCACACATCACTCAGTGTTTTGCTTTATATTTGCTCTATTCTGTTATCCCGTCATGCCTTTTCTCGTCCCACCTCTCTATATTCAAATTAAACCGACCCCACTTCAATTATCCAACCTTCTTCCCTTCCTTCCTCCTCTTTGCTCCTCTCACCTAAATTTTTCACTTCTCAAAATGGAGCCATTTTTTCACCACTCAAAAATTGCGAAACTCACCAATTCCACCATATAGTCCTCCATTTGCTTGCCCATTCGAGTAGACAATGATATCGCTTCAACGAACAAAACTAGCCTGCTCACTGAAACACACTCAGCCTGTCATCTGCTCCAAAAGATCATTTGTGTTACCTGCCATTGTCGCTGCAGCTTCCCATTTTGTCTTTGGAGAAGAAGCCAGATTGGCTGATCAAATGAGTCTGGGCAAATTGCATATGAGAAAGTCGTCCTTCCAATTGGAACAAGAGCTGTCGAGAAGAAGCTATATCCCAGAGAGACCGAAACCAAATTACCCGGGCCATGTCCATTTGAACGAGCTAGAAAAACTGGTATTGATCGTTGGCTCTTCCATTGGAGCCTTCTTGGCACCACAGAGGAACGAGTTCATTGTCGGATTGGGCGAAAGCACGGCATTCCCATATTTCTTGAAAAACTTGAGAAGGCAGATGTTGAATGACCCGGTGGGAAGACAATTGTTGAAAGAGAGACCGAGAATGAACTCTGAATCTTTGAATTTGGACAAACTCCGGCTCTTGCCCGAGAACTCGATTGGACATTCGTATGTCAAGTGGCTCGACAGAGAAGGGGTCTCCCCAGACACTAGGGAGCCCGTCAGATTCATCGACGACGAGGAATTGCTGTATGTGTTCCAAAGATATAGAGAATGCCACGACTTTTATCACACGATAACTGGATTACCAATTGTCAGAGAAGGTGAGATTGCTTTGAAGTGCTTCGAATTCTTGAATTTGGGGATCCCAATGACCGGTTTGGGTGCCTTGTTCGCTCCATGGAACACCAGCAAGAAGCAAAGATCGAGATTGTTCCATATTTATTACCCTTGGGCCATTTCGAACCTGAGCACTTGTAAGCCGTTGATAAATGTGTACTGGGAGAAGATCATGGACCGCGACATTGATGAGTTCAGGGCCGATTTGGGGTTGTCGAAGCCTCCAGATATGAGAGAGTTGAGGAAGAAGCTGAAACTGAAGGCAAGCTAGTCAACTTGAGCTTTTGTATGTTTAGTTATATAGTGTAATGTGATGACTTGGAGAAAATGACGACTCGAACGAAGAGTAACACAACGAGTAAAGACGGTAGGAAGGCAGTTCCATTATTATTCTCACTGAAATGTAGCATGTTACGGATGAGGAACATTGTCCAAATCGTAATAACCCATATTTGGCACTTGTGACAGTTAACAACTGTCAAGGCCTTACAATGACAGGGATCCATCTTCGGCCTTGTTTGTCCGTCGGAAAAAATTCAGGGCCCTGCCTATTTCTCCAGCGTGGAGAAATGGACGGAAAGATAAAACGATAAATGTTTTTTCCCTTATATAGATAGCGGTTTTTCTTGAAGCAGTTTGTTGGAGGCCGAAGACAGTTTTAACAGATTCCACTGAAAGAACACCAATTGGACTTGTGTATCACACTGAATTTAGCCGAATACCAAAGATGTTGAACGTTTTAGATTATAACAACATTGAGCCGCCATTTTACAGCGACCACAGCGAACTCGAAGACAGTGTCTTTGAAGAACTCAAGAGCAGATGTTTGAAGTGTGAGTAGAGATTGAAAGACAAACGAATGCACGAAGCTAAATACTAACTAAATGCCGTGAATTGAATAGCCAGAGATATGGCATATTGCCCATACTCAAAGTTCAGAGTCGGTTGTTCCATATTGACAGAGGAAGGTGTCTTCATAGACGGGGCCAACGTTGAAAATGCCAGTTATGGAGCTGCCATCTGCGCAGAGAGAACAACTATAACCAAGCTGGTGAGCAGCGGGTACAAGAAGTTCCAAGTGATTGCAATTTGTGCTGATTCGAAGGAAGTGATCACTCCTTGTGGGATTTGCAGACAAGTTATCAGAGAATTTGCTTATCAGGATGATTTGATGTTGCCTATTTATTTATTCAACGAAGATGGTAGTTTGTTCATCAAGATGTACGTCAAGGACTTGTTGCCTCTCAGTTTCGGTCCAGGATCTTTTTAACTCATGTCGGATAGTAATTTGTTTATAACAGGTACTTGTTGTTTAGATCACTTTTGTTGAGGACTTCAGTTTGCCTTCTGTTTTATCGATATTTATTAGATCACTATGTGTATTTATTCCACCTCTCCAGTCAATTAGGTTGGAAAATGGTGTAAACAACTAACTACCTAATAAACGAGGTTGGTGATAATGTAAGAAAAAGTCTAATGTGCTAATCAATGCAATGTGGATTGTTATTGATTTTTTTAGATTATCAGATTTATTTAGATATATTTAGATTTATTTAGATTTATTTAGATTTCCTTTTGATTCCTTTCAAATTAATTTCTTTGAACCTCCTTTAATAATTCTTAGATCATTTTTATAAAATTTATTAACCCTTCATTGATATATCACGGATCAAATTTTGAAGTAAAATCGAAATAATAACCTAAATCAATTATTCCAGAGATGAATCCAATAATTCTATTTGTACAAATTAAATCAATCTAAAACCCTTGAATTGATCATTATTCTATTCTTTCAATAATATGCTACAATAATAAATTTTGATTTACTAATTTTATTAATCAATTTAATTTATCAATTCAACCTATCGATTTAACTGATCAATTTTAACCTCATATTCAATTCCATCAGCTCAATTAATTTTACACACATCCAATTAACTCAATTTCTAAACTTAAATTCCTTTCTAATCCCATCACAATTCCACTATTTTTCCCACCTTCGCTAATTTTTGCTTCTGTCACAGCTAAAAAATCACGTTTCTCCACCGTTTAAACAGCACATAACTCACATATCCACAGTCATACAACTCGAATCATCATACCTAACTAACCCATCACTCATGTCATGTACAAATCCAACATATCAACCACGTTTTGTCTTTCCAAGGATTTGAAATTACCGTTCAAACTCAAGATTGGATCACTTCAATTGAATACCTCTTCCCCAGCTTTAGAAACACTATTCATATGTATCCAATTGATATCATCTAATAGGCCATTGACAACACCTTTGACACTATTCATCAACAACAACGCCAACAACGATAGCCGATGGATAGAATTCCCCATCCATTACAGTCTGTTACCCTTGGACACCAAGCTATCGCTTTCATTATACACATACAATTCCATGGGCCACAAGACATTTGTAGGGGAGAGTCATTTGAATTTGTTCAACATCGATGCGGGATCTGATGAGAGCGATAATTATACATTAAAGAAAGGATATCAAAGGGTTGAAATAATTACCAGTTCAAGCATCAACGGCGTTGGCAATGAGACTGACAATCTGACTTTATTAGATCAAGAAAATATTATGGAAAACTTGAAGAAGAAGATCAAATTACACGAAAATGGGGACATTCTGACGATTGACTGGCTAGATCATTTGACTTTTAGAAGAATCGAACAGATAAACAAGTCAACAACACCGGTAAAGAGTAACTATTTGCAATTAGAGCTTGCCCAATTCGATGTCCCCATCGTTTTTTCTGACGTCAAGTATTCCATAATCAACATCCCAAAATACTCAGATTTGAACAATGCCAATGATGTCCTGGCAAGTGTGAGCATTATGGAGTCTTCAACTGCCTTGTCAGAATCGTATCGTCCCATTTTTGACCCTGACCAGTATAGAGATTTCAATGACGATGACCCAATAGACATGAAATTCCGTAAATTAGAGAGAATTCACCAGTCCTCCATCTTGGATAAGGACATCAAACCAACTTTGAAAGTGAGATCAAAGATATTCGAAGTCTTGACAAAGCAGTTCTTTGAAAAATTGAACTCTCAAGAGAAGAATTTGATTTGGAAGTTTCGTTTTTACTTGTTGAACAACTTTTTATCAAACAAATCGTTGCAATTCAACAATTTTGTGATCAATTTCATCAAGTGTATCAATTGGGATGAAGAATTCGAGGTGAACGAGTTTTTGAATATCATAAATGAGGTACAGAATCAACATAATAAGGAAAATCTTTTCATCCAAGAGTTGGAAATCGTTGACTGTTTAGAATTACTCAGTTATAATTACCGTAATCCTATAATTCGTAAGTTGGCCATTGAAAGGTTGAAGATGGCTAAGGACGAAGAATTGGAATTGTATTTTTTACAATTGGTGCAAGCATTGAAGTATGAGAGTGATACTGGAGAACCCTCAGAGGATGAAGATATGAATAATTCTACAATCACAAACACTTCAAACAATGATTTCACTTTCATAGACAGTACAGAGCTCAGTGATCATTCCCTCTTGGCCACGGGAATAGCTACACTCCCCTGGAATAACAATAGTAAATTGATAAGATTGAAATCTCCTCTTCTGAACTTTTTAATCGAAAGGGCAGTGGAAAATAAGAGATTGACCAGCTTTTTCTACTGGTATGTCAAAGTCGAGATTGATGGCGAGAGGAAACGCCAAACACAATCAAGACAACCACAACACGACAATACCGAAGTGGACGATGGTAATGTATTAGTAGATAATCATGAATCTGAGAGACAGAAGAACCACTCTTGTAAATTCATAAAGGACGACAAGATTTTCTCAAAGACGATGAATAATTTTATTGTCACCTTGTTGAAATCTCCCAACGGTCCAGAAAAATTGAGCATTCTTTCCAGGCAGATTGAAGTGTTCTCTAGAGTACGTGAAACTGCCAATAATATCAAAAGCGTGTATAGGAAAGAGCCAACTTCTAAGAAAGTTGAAGTGTTGAGGAAAGTGTTATCTGAGAAGGAGCATAAGAAGAAGAAAAGACATAACAGCAGTGCATCGGCATCGTCTCTTTCCTCGGGTGATAATAGCCATGACACTTCCGTAAGTTTGTCAAGATTTGATCCGATTCCCTTACCTCTTGATCCGGATATCGAGATTTGTGGAACAATCCCACAGGAGTCTAGTGTTTTCAAATCTAGTTTGGCGCCTTTGAAAATCACATTTGTCACTACTGACAATAGTAAATATCCCTTGATGTATAAGATCGGAGACGATTTGAGACAAGATCAATTTGTGATACAGATTATGACCTTGATTGAAAAAATTTTGAAGAATGAGAATTTGGATTTGAAATTAAAGCCTTACAAGATTCTTGCCTTAGGAGAACTGGAAGGTTTGATCGAGTTTATCCCTAACGAGGCATTGTCCTCGATTTTGTCTAATAACCAAGGCTCGATCTTGAATTTCTTGCAAAAGCACAATCCGGACCCGAATGCCCGTTTGAATGTGAATCCAGAAGTGATGGATAACTACATCAGATCTTGTGCTGGTTATTGTGTAGTGACGTATTTGCTTGGAGTTGGTGATAGACATTTGGACAATTTATTGCTTACCAAGGATGGTTACTTCTTCCATGTGGATTTCGGTTACATCTTGGGAGAAGATCCTAAGCCTTTCCCACCTTTGATGAAATTACCTGCACAGATCATCGAAGGAATGGGAGGGTTGGTGGATGAAAACTATAAACTTTTCTGCAACTACTGTTTTATCACCTATATAACGTTGAGGAAGAACAGCAATTTGATCTTGAACTTGTTCCAATTGATGATCGACTCCACCATCCCTGTTTTGCAGACGATCAATGGAGACGAGTTGGAGAAATTCGAATTGATATTAAAGGTGAAGGAGAAATTTATGCTTGAATTGAGCGAGGAGGAGGCCATTTTGCATTTCCAGAATTTGATCAACGACAGTGTGAATGCGTTCTTGCCTGTTGTCATCGATAGGTTACATAGCTTTGCCCAGTATTGGAGGGCCTAATAAAGACGAACTTTTTTAAAAAAAAAATTGAGCTGAACATCGTCACACCACCTAGGAACCGAGGCACCGTGTTGCCTCATATTTAAGCAACGGTGCCTTCGAGATCTGTTTATTGCTTAGTTCTGCTCTCGGACCCAGATCCGCTCCACCTTCCGTTCACAGCCACTGACTAAAGGCCCCACCGATAAGAAAGTCCCACCTTATCAGTGGCTTATCGGTCGCGCACAAAGGAAAAAAAAAAAAAAAAAAAAAGAAACGAAGGGAGGATTAAAAAATTTTCAGCTCGGCAGAGTGAAGGGCAAATTTCCGAAGGCTCTTTGCAAAGTCTCGGAAAGCTGTTTCTCAGTTTCCTTAGTGTGCAAGGGGGGGGTGTAGTGGGAGATATGTGGGTAAGAAAGGTGCATGGGGGAAGGCGGTGGAGATATATAAGTGAATGGATACCCATGGATTGCTAGTAGAGATTAAGTTTAGTTGTGTTTTACAGTGGATCTACAAAAGATATGGATAGAGCCCATTCAGAGCAAAGAGAATGAAGTTTTACAACAAGAAAGAGGAAGAGCTGAACGAGTCGCAGGTGGAGCGAGACGACAGCAGTTCCACCGAGTGCTCGGACATGGAGAAATTCGACGACTCCACAAGACCACAGAAGAGAATGTTGAGTTTCTTGTTCAACAAGAAGGTGCCTCCCGTGCCACTGCCCGAGGAGAGGATCCTGTATCCGATGAAGCAGGCCAACCTTGTGTCGCGGATCTTCTTCAGCTGGTTGGTGCCCTTGATGGTGACCGGGTACAAGAGGACCGTGGTGCTGGACGACTTGTACTACCTCGAAGGCGACATGAGCGTCGACGAGATGACAGATCGGTTCTACCACCATTTCAACAAGAGGCTGGACAGGGCCAAGACGCGGTACCTCGAGGGCAAAGGGCTTGCCGTGACGGAGGAACTCAAGTTGCAACTTGACCTGCGGTCGAACCCGGACTTTGAGGACTTCCAATTGCCCAAGTCGATCGTGCTCATGTCGCTTTACGAGGCCTTCAAGTGGTACTACTGGTGGAGCATAGTGTTGAAAGTGGCTGGTGATGTGGGCACGTCGTTGAACCCGTTGCTTTCCAAGGCGTTGATCTCGTTCGTCGAGGAGAAGGCGTTGCATCCGAGCATGCCTCTGGGCAAAGGGATCGGGTACGCCTTCGGGTGCTCGTTCCTCGTGTGGGTGCGGGGCGTCTTGCTCACGCACAACTTCCACGATGCCTCGATGATCGGGGCCCAGGTGAAGGCCGTATTGACCAAGGTGTTGTTGGACAAGGCGATGAAGTTGAACGGGCAGGCGAAGCACGACTACACCGCGGGCACCATCACCTCCATCATGGGGGCAGACTTGCTGCGGATCGACTTGTCAGTCGGGTACCAGTCGTTCATCCTCACGTTCCCGGTGCCTGTGGTGATCACCATTGGGTTGTTGATCGCCAACATCGGTCCTGCGTCGTTGGTGGGCATGGCCGTGTTCATCTTGGCCACGCTGCTCATCACTTATAGCACCAAGCGGTTGCTCCTGTACCGGAAGAAGTCCAACGTGTTCACCGACCGCAGGGTCAACTTGGTGAAGGAGTTGTTGAACAACTTGCGCATCATCAAGTACTACTCGTGGGAGTCCTCCTACGACTCCAACATCTCCCGCACCAGGACCAGCGAGATGCACTTGATCTTCAAGATGCAGGTGTTGCGTAATTTTGTCACGGCCTTTGCCGTCACCTTGCCGGCGATCTCTTCCATGTTCGCCTTTGTCGTGTTGTACCGCACGGAGGGCTTGAAGGGCAACGCCAAGATCTTCACCTCCTTGACCTTGTTCAGTGTGCTTTCGCAGCAGGTGATGATGTTGCCCATTGCGCTATCGTCTTCGGCGGATGCGCTTATCGGGTTGGACAGGGTGCGGGTGTTCTTGCAGAGCGGCGAGGTGGTCGCGGACAGCGACAGCGAGAGCGTGCACAGCGATGCGGCCACGTTGGACAACGACACGGAGTGCCAGCAGGCGGCCATTCGGGTGAGCCACGCCACGTTTGAGTGGGAAACGTTTGAGAGTGAGAAAGAGGAGAAAGTGGACCAACTGGACCAACTGGACCACCAGATGTTAACAGCAGTTTCTGGTCAGGACAACCCCCTCCAGGCCACGGCATTCCCAGGACTCAAGGACATCCACTTCGAGATCAAACAAGGCGAGTTCGTCATCATCACCGGTCTCATCGGCAGCGGAAAGTCGTCCTTGTTGAACGCCTTGGCCGGGTTCATGAAGCGGGTCGAGGGCTCCGTCAGCGTGAACGGCTCCTTGTTGTTGTGCGGGTACCCGTGGATCCAGAACACCACCGTGAAGGAAAACATCCTCTTCGGGGCTAAGTTCGACGCCCAGCGGTACAGAAACGTGTTGCACGTGTGTGCCTTGGAGAGCGACTTGGACATCTTGCCCGCAGGCGACCGCACGGAGATCGGCGAGCGTGGTATCACGTTGTCCGGCGGACAGAAGGCCCGGATCAACTTGGCACGGGCCGTCTACGCGGACAAGGACATCATTCTCTTGGACGACGTGTTGAGTGCCGTGGACGCCCGTGTCGGGAAGCACATCATGGATCACTGCTTGACGGGGTTGTTGGTGGGGAAGACGCGGATCTTGGCCACGCACCAGTTGTCCTTGATCGGCGCGGCCGACAGAGTGATCTTCTTGAACGGGGACAGCTCCGTGGACGTTGGCACCGTGGAGGAGTTGAAGCAGCGCAACGAGGGGTTCTGCAATTTGATGCTGTTCAACACGGAAGCCAAGGAGGACGAGGACGAGGAGGTCATGGACGAGGATGTCCAGGAGGAGGAGGTCAAGTTGATCCGGAAGCAGACCACCAACAGGAACGAGAACGACGGCCGGTTGACCGTTGCCGAGGAGAAGGGCGAGAACGGCATCAAGCTCAGCGTGTACACGCGGTACATCGGGCTCGGGTCCGGCATTTTTGGCAAGCTCCTGCTCCCGTTGTTCTTGTTCTTGGTGGTGATCTCCACCTTCTGCAACCTCTTCACCAACGTGTGGCTCTCCTTCTGGACCAACAACAAGTTCCCCGGCTTGTCCAACAACTTGTACATCGGGCTCTACGTGATGTTCACCTTCTTGACGCTTCTGTTCACCGTGTTGCAGTTCTGTCTCTTGGTGTACATCACCAACAGGGCGTCCCGCGTGTTGAACATCAAGTCCTTGAGCAAGATCTTGCACACGCCGATGCTGTTCTTGGACGTGACGCCCATGGGCCAGGTGTTGAACCGGTTCACGAAGGACACCGATGTCTTGGACAACGAGATGGCCGAGCAGTGCCGGTTGTTCATCTACTCCATCGCGATGATCTTCGGCACGGTGATCCTCTGCATCATCTACTTGCCCTGGTTCGCCATTGCCGTGCCCTTCATCGTGTTCATCTACGTAGCGGTCTCCAACTTCTACGCGGCCTCCGCCAGAGAGATCAAGCGGATCGAGTCCGTGCAGAGGTCGTTCGTGTACAACAACTTCAACGAGATCTTGAACGGCATGGACACCATCAAGGCGTACAAGGTGTCGCACTTGTTCTTGGCCAAGAACAGCTACTTCATCGACAAGATGAACGAGCTGTACTTCGTCAGCATCGCCAACCAGCGGTGGTTGGCCATCAACTTGCACTGCATCGGCACCGCCTTCGTCTTGATCGTCACGCTTCTCTGTGCGACAAGGCTGTTCAAGATCTCCTCTGCAGGTGTGGGCTTGGTCACCTCCTACATCTTGCAGGTGGTGGGCTCCATGGCCATCTTGGTGAAGACCTTGACCCAGGTGCAGAACCAGATGACCTCCGTGGAGAGACTCTGCCACTACGCCTACGACTTGCCCCAGGAGGCTCTGTACGAGATCTCCGAGACAAAGCCCCGTCCTACATGGCCCGAGCACGGGCTGATCGAGTTCAACAACGTCTCCATGTCCTACAGACCAGGGCTCCCCCATGTGTTGAAGAACTTGTCGTTCCACGTGGGTGCTGGCGAGAAAGTGGGCATCTGTGGCAGAACCGGTGCCGGAAAGTCGTCCATCATGACAGCTTTGTACCGGTTGGCGGAGCTCGACGTTGGAGAGGTCAAGATCGACGACGTGGTCATCGGCAAGATCGGGTTGCGCGACTTGCGGTCCAAATTGTCCATCATTCCGCAGGACCCGGTGCTCTTCCAAGGCACCTTGCGGAAGAATTTGGACCCATTTGGCGAGCAGACCGACGAGGTGTTGTGGGACGCCTTGAGAAGAAGCGGATTGATCGAGGCGGACCAGATCGACAGGGTCAAGCAGCAGAGCTCCTCCGACGAGAACTTGCACAAGTTCCATTTGAACCAGCCCGTGGAGGACGAAGGCTCCAACTTCTCCTTAGGTGAGAGACAGTTGATGGCCTTGGCGAGGGCCTTGGTGAGAAACTCCAAGATCTTGATCTTGGACGAGGCCACCTCTTCGGTAGACTACGAGACGGACGCCAAGATCCAGAACACCATTGTCAACGAGTTCGGCCACTGCACCATCTTGTGTATAGCCCACCGGTTGAAGACCATCATTGATTACGACAAGATTTTAGTATTAGACAAAGGCCAGATCGAGGAGTTCGACACGCCTTGGAACTTGTTCCATTTGGACGGAGGCATCTTCCAGTCGATGTGTGACAAGTCCAACATCGTGGAGGAGGATTTCTCCAGACGCGAATGAGTATTGCATGTAGTTTAGATAATGATAATAGAATTAATTAGAATGAGTGAGTGAGTGTAGTGATTAAGTAGTTGAGTGAATTAATGAGTTGGCAAGTAATTGAAGTGACATAGTAAATTAAGTGAATAAGTGGTCAAGTAAATTAGTGAGTGAGTTAGTGAATCATTGAATTCGTGGAAAGTGAAGTGAGTAAGTGAGTAAGTGAGTAAGTGAGTAAGTGAGTAAGTGAGTAAGTGAGTAAGTGAGTAAGTGAGTTCGTGGAAAGTCAAGTGAGTAAATGAGTAAGTGAGTAAATGATCAAGTGAACATTAGTGAATTAGTGAATAAATGAATAAGTAAACTAATGAAATAAATGAATAAGTAAATTGATGAAATAAATGAATAAATGAGTATATGGCCCAAAATAAAGTATAAGTGAAGTATAAGTGAACTAAGTAAGTATAACAGAATCATATATATGGCCATACCTGCCGATTTATAGCACCCCCACATCTGGCCGCACCACACCTATGCACCAAATAGCCACACTTTCGGCGAATATCGTCACACCACCGTATATGGCAAAACTACAACTTGAAGCTGCCACCAGAACATCTCGTGCCTGCTCAGTCCTTCTTCTCCCTGATGCTCCTGTCGTGAATCTTCTTCAAGACAAACACCCACACCGCGACAAAGAACCCAATTGGAGGGCAAAGCAAAAGTAATGTCTTGAATGCAGATGGAGTGATCTCGGCAAGGGCTTGATCCACTTGGGCATTCAACTCGTCGACACTAGACTCGTTCTTGATGATGATCTCGGACCTCTGCAGCTTCAAATCGGTGGACATCTGGTTATTGATCCGATTTTCCGCCTCTTGCAACGAGAGATCCGGGTCCCTTTTCAACAATCTACGCAACTGGGTCTCCTTGTCGCAGGTGACCAAGATCGTGGTGCCGCAGAACTGGTCCAATTTGCTCTCGAACAACAAGGGGACGTCTAACACCACGAGCCTCTTGCCAGTGAAATACCCGTAGAGCACTCTCTTCAACATGGTCCATCTCACCGCTGGATGTACGATAGAATTCAACTTGCCCAACTCCTGCTTGTTCAGAAACACATACGCTCCAAGGGCACGTCTGTTCAACGGCCCGTTCTCCGTCGATACCAAATCTGGCACTTTCCCGCCGAAGTAATTCACAATCTTCTTGTAACCGGCACTGCCTGGAGCCACCACTTCTCTTGCGATCTGATCGGCATCGATTATGTCAAGCCCATGCTCCTCTCTGAGCCGTTGCGACACCGTACTCTTGCCGCACGCAATTCCGCCTGTAAGTCCGACAATCAACATTTCCAAAGTTCCCAATGACTAATTCTGCGTTAAAATACACCGATTCCTCTATATCTTGGCCTGTTGTTGTCGCCAGTTCCTGTCGCCAGTTCCCTTCTTCCAACCCTCTCCACACGGCAAAAGTACCTGCGAGCTCGAGGCATGTGGAAAAAAAAAAAAAATTCAGCTCATCGAGGCCGAGATTTTTTCAGAGGGCGAAATTTCGCTAGTCAATTGAAAGCCAAGAGCATTGGCCAGACGGGAGAAAGAGGGTATTTGAGATGGGCGCTAAGTATCAGGAGTTGTTAGACTGGCTCCACAAGGACCCTAGCACGTTTATTTCGCCGAAATTGGTGCTGAGGATGTCGGAGACCAGTGGGAACTCCATCTATTGCAGTGAAAAGATACGAAGAAACGAGAAACTCATCATTATCCCTCCGAAATACAACTTGAACTTCGTCACGATATTGCAAGATTTGCTGAAATACAAGGACATGCCGCGGGAACAGCTGGGGCGATACCTGGAACTCGACTACGAGCATCTCGGGCAGTTGTCCTCGTTCCAGTTGATCTGTCTCTACTTGGCAGTGGAGTCCACAAGACCAGACTCCTTCTGGTCGCCGTTCATACAGATCTTGCCTGGTCTTGATGACTTCCAGTCGTGCCCCTTCACGTGGCTATTCGAAAGCGACGATCCACACGTCTTGCTGAAGTTTGAAATGTTGCCTGAATCGGTGAAACTGCACTCCAAGAAGCAGTTTGCCCAATTGACCAGCGATTTCCACACCGTCAACGAGTTCTTGACCACCACAGACATCCCTCTTGACGAATTCCGTCGATTCTGGTGCTGCTGTAACTCGAGATGTCTTTACATGACGCTCCCAGACCATTTGAAGAAGAACCACGAGGACAACTTCACAATGGTCCCCTACGTAGATTTCTTGAACCACGATGTAAATGAGAACTGTACGGTTCAAATCAACCGTAAAGGGTTCCAAGTCACCTGTGGTGTGGACTACGATGCTGGGAGCCAGATTTACTTCTCCTATGGGCCTCATCCGGACGACTTCCTCCTATGTGAGTACGGCTTCATGTTCCCCAGAGGCTATAATCATTGGAACCATCTCGATTTGTCGCCTCAGATCTTGTCTTTATTGGACTCACGTCCGTTTGCAAGGCTGTTTCTCGAACAGAACGGGTATCTAGGGGAGTATTTTGTAGGCAGAGATGTTTCCTTCCGGATAGAAGTGGCGTTGCTGCTGTTGCAAGAGCAAGAGGCGGATTTCCAGAGTCTGGCACCTCCGATCAGAAGATTGAATCAGTTCATCTTGGGCTACAGTTCAGGTGAGACGTATAAAAAAGGTATCAATGACAGATTAAAACAGATTTTGGAGAAGGTTGTGGAGGAAAGTGAGAAATATTTGGCATTGGCAGGAGGGGATAGAAAGGATGATGTGATCAAAAGGTTGTATGAGAATAGATACGATATAGCTTCAGAGCATTTGAGGAGTTTATAGTGAGTTTATAGTGATGAAATTTATAAATGAGTAAGTTATATTGATGGAACCGTAAAGAAAAGTAAAAGTGTCTAAAGAGACATCTTGACAGCTTGCTCGTCTCTATTTATGTGTAGTTGTAATTTCAGTTTCACCAAATCCACAATCATCTTATTATACGGCGTGAAAACATGGTGTTGCTGACCTTTCTTGAAGATATAACCATTGATGAAATCGATCTCGGTGTTGTTCAAGTGTCTGATGTCCTCTCTCATCGAGGAAGAGTTGTATTTAGTGGACTTGGCAACGTTCAAAACCACAGACAAGAGTCGCTTGTTGTCGAGCACCCGGAGGAAAGTTGGGTCCGATTGCAAGTCCACAGGTGCCGATGCCTTCAAGACCTGGACTGCTTCTCTGATTATACCGTTGAAGATGGTCTCTGTCTGGAAGAGATTCAACAACTCTCCGTTATTCGAGTCCAACACGGCAGTCAAGGGGTTTATGCAGCAGTTCACGATGAGTTTCTCGTACTGGAACAATAACAAGTCTTTGTACGGTAAGAATTTGGCGTTCAAGATGTCTGAATGCAAGATGTGTTTGATGATAGAAGGGGGCTCTGAGAGTTCAGATGCATCGGACGTGTTGCGAGTTGGGATTTGCGAGATTTTGAGGTCGCCCAACCCAACATGGTTGATTTCAAACGGACGGCTCTTGAAGACACCATGGTTTATCACGCCTTGGTAGAAGTTAGGTATGTTACTGTTGTTGGTGTAGAACTGGTCGATGATGCTTTCCAGCACTCCGAACCCGTTCTGGACCAATATGACATTGGATTTGGAAGAAAGGGACGGGATCACCTTCTCTATTGCTTTCAAAGTGTGATGAGATTTGGTGGTGACGATCAAATCTTGGATCGGTTGTGGTTTACCAGAGTACAACTTGGGCACGCTGGCCATTGCCTTGAATTGGAAATCTTGGATTATGGGGTTGCGGGGATTGGCCAAGTTCTTGTACCGTATTGTGGAGCCCCTTGTCAAGAAATTGGTGAGTCTCAGTTCGTTGTTGAGGAGTAAAGTGATTGGGGTCTTGGAGGTGAGCGATAGCTGGGTGGCTAGTAACCCGCCTATGCTGCCTGCGCCTAAGAGGTATGTTTGGCTCATGACGGAACGTGATTAGTGGCAAGTGAAGAGAAGCTCCTGACAGTGAATCAAATGAATGGAAATAGAGTGAAAATAGTGAAAAATTAAAGTAAAAAATTCAAAGTAAAGTTAGTGAAAAGAAGTAAAGATCTTAGTGAAAAATCAAAAGTAAAGTTAGTGAAAATCAAGTGAAAATCAAGTGAAAATCAAGTGAAAATTAAAAGTTGGAGCAAAAAACTAAAACCAAAATCAAAGCAAAAAATCATATTGAAGTTTGAATTGAATTTTAGGGATTGAGATGAGAAGAGCAAGGGTTTAGGTGATATTGTACAATCGAAATGCAATCATTTATAAATAAATCACGCTTCAAATATCCAAGTAACAATCATGATCAGACTATTTTGAAGCGCTCAAACGTTTAAATTCAAAATATATCCAAACTTAGTCATCCCTACTAATCCCTACTAATCCCCAATCCATCTCCCTACACACCAATTAAACATAAATATAATCATAAAATATATAATTGCTAATATACAGACATGATGAAATATTGCAAAGTACAAAAAAATAGATGTTATCTACCAAGACAATCAAAACAAAAAAAAACCTAACGGCCAGTGTGACTATGTACAAGTAGGCGCAGGACGCAAGCGACACAGAAAATCAGTATCGTCTGTTGTTACTTCTTCTGGAGTAACCTTGGTTGTCCCCATAGTTGTCGCCAGACGACTCGTCCTCGTCATTGCGCGAATAATTGTTGAACGACGGGATATCGAAGTACTTCTTCACCGTTCTCATGTCGAAGCCCATCATCTGAGCAGCTCTTCTCGACATGGAAGGCTTGTCTGCGGACTCTGGGTCCTCGTGCAAGTCTCTATACAACTCGGCACAACCTCTAAGATAGTCCTCCTTTCTGATAGGACCATATTTGGCTGGCAAGTTGTTGTAGATACCCAAGTTGGCACTGGAGATGTTCGAATAACTCATGCCGCGAGCAGACTCTCTTATCGACTGCTCTTCCTCGGCATTCTGCTGGTACTCCAACTCTTCTTCGAAAGTGTTGCCGTGCTCGATCAACTTCTTGACAAATGGGATCTCGAACTTGGTCGAGATCAACAACGAATGGCCCTCCTTGCCCGCTCTACCGGTTCTGCCGACCCTGTGGGTGTAATTGGACAAGTCAGGGTTCACTCCGATCTGGATGACATGCGACACATCCGGGAAGTCCATACCTCTGGAGACGACATTGGATCCGACAAGAATGGATCTCTTGGCAGGTCTCCCCCTGCTGGCCTCTCCACGGAATGTACGCTGCGAGTAGTTACGTTCACCTTGGGTCAACTTGCCGTGGATCTTCAACACCACGGGCAAGTCCTTCCTGGCAACATGCGTCTGTTTCTTGATGTAGTTCATCAACAACTCGTGGAAGAAGTCGACACTCACGGTGTTGGGCAAGAAGATCATCGGCTTGAAATTCGGGTCGTGGATCTGCGACTTGATGAATTGCAAAGCGGAGGCGTAACTCTGGAAGATGGACTCCGTGATCACCAAGGACTGCTTGATGTTGGTGTTCACCTCGGTGGTCTGGCCCTCGTTGGCATCGATGAACTCGTAGCCCTCGCCGATGACATCGTCTGCCAACTGGTACACGTTGTTGCTCATCGTGGCACTGAAGAGAAACGTCTTGAACTTGATCTCCTCCTCCTTCTTGTCGCTGATCTCCTTCAAGATGGTGAAGATGGTCTCCAAGTCCTTCTTGAAGTTCTGGTTCAACAACTCGTCCGCCTCGTCGATCACCACATTAGACACGTTTTTCATGGAGTCGATGAATTGAGGCTCGTTCTGGATCAAGTCGATGAACCGTCCAGGCGTGGCTACCACGATAGGAGGCTTGGATCTCACTCTGAACGAGGACAACTGCGCTCTCAGTGGGATCTTACCGGTGACCAAAGTGATGTCGTTGTTTCTCAAAGGCGACTTGACGTCTTTCCACACTTTCTGTAACGAGTTTTTCATCTGCACGGCCAAGTCTCTTGTTGGGGAGAAGATGATGGAGTCCGTGCCTTGGAGTTCTCTTGATTGAGAGCCCTTTTCTTTCAAGCTCTCGAAAATTGGCAATCCAAATGCAAATGTCTTACCTGTACCGGTCTTGGCCCTAACAATGATACCTCTTGGGTTGTTCAAGAAGTAGTTGATGGATTTCTCCTGACACGAGGTGAACTCGGGACCAACGTTTTTGATGAACGATCTCTTGATGTCCGGGTTCAAAGACGAGTCCAGCACTTGCGACGACTTGACGATCTTCTCGCTCTCTTCAAGCTCACGTAATGGAGGGAACTTCCTCTCTTGGAATGCATCGTTATCGTAATCTCTATCATTAGATCTGTTATTTCTTTGGAAACGGTTGCCGTTCTGTTGTCTATCAGGGTATCTTCTATTCTGGAATCTGCCGTTGTTGCCGTTGTTGTTGCTGTTGTTGTTGTTTCTTCTGAAATTATTGGATCTGTTGAACCCACCATTACCACTGCTACTGCTACTGCCTCTTCTGTTATTACCTCCGTAATAGTCGTCTCTATAAAGAATGGAGGAGCTGGAAAGTTGTCTTTTGGAGTTTATCAGCACTGCGTTCTTCGCAGCGAGCTGTCTCGCGTTGTTTAGAAATAGCTTCGTATACAACATGGCTTCTGACTTGGTATCTCTGTCTCGTTATAAAGGGTACAACATACCTGAAAAATTTCTACCTGAAAAATTTAAAGTGAGTGTGAATTTTTTTCCTCTCTATAAACCGCTCTCACTATGAAAGGGAAGAGAAGAGCTCTTGTCAGGAGGGCAATTTTTGCAAGTGAAAAAATTTTCACTCTTTGCACCGATTGGGAAGTATGCCGGAAGAGGCAGTTGTAGATAGGTAGCCGTTGGGTGAAAGGTGAAGTGGTTTCATTGATGTTGTTGAAGGTGAAGTTGTTCAAGAGTTTCTTCAAGAGTTTTGTCCGTTGCTTTCATTCTATCTCTTTTCATAAACATTTTCTCAACCATTTTCTCAACCTTCCCTATATTTTCACTTTTTATCTTGTCTTTATCTCTCTTCCCTCTCTTTCCTGTCTTTCTTTTCTGCCCTCTTTTCCTCCTTTCCTCCTTCCTCTTTCCTCTTTTCCTTGTCCCACTATCTTTTTCAGCCTCTGCACAATTTGTCCCAATTTTTTCCTCGACTCTTTTTAATCCAAAAATCTTTTTGACTTTTTAATTAATTAATCAAACTATTCAGTTAATCAGTTAATCCATTTAATACCATCAACACAAAACAAAAAAAGTATAATCCATCAAGATTACTTAATACCTGTATCGACTACTATAAAACCTTTTACCTTATTTTAGTCATACCCCCCTTTTTGTTTGTATTATTACTTTTTCAACTGTTTATCTGTTACTATAACACACATACTCTTAAATTAACTATTATTATTACTACTATTATTGCCCTTAAATATAATACAGACCCGTCCCACACCAGCAATATCCCAAGACAAAAGCTATAACCACCACTTGACATAGTGGTTATCGATTTCGAATATTGTTAAATACACTACAGTTGATTTTAACTGTTATGATCTAGTTTGAAGTTAGTTCGAACTTGACTTTACATTACTATCTATCACAATATATAACAGCCAATTTCCAAAGCAGCGAGACAAACTTGTATCTGATAGTCAAGGGTTTTCTGTGTGGGTTCATCATAGTCAACCATCTTTTCGATTGCAAGCGTAGATATTCACCAGACACAAACACAAACACAAACACAAACACAGCCCAAAATGGATGGCCAACAGCCCGATTTCAACGCAGGGTACTACCACCAGTTCAGTCTAGAACCACAACAACAGCAGCAGCAAAACCTCCCACTGCAGACAATATCACAGCACCAATCATCACAGCTGCCATTACAAAATGACCAATTTTTCCTATTGCAACAGAACAATCAGTTCCATAATATGATGCATCAGTCACTGTTAACACCCACGTTACCACAGTCACAGTCGCTACTTCAATCACAGCTGCCTCTTCCCCAACAGCCAGTTCCACAATTCCAGCACCAATTCATGCAAACGTCTCCTCTGATGTTTGCTGATCTGAACTCTTTCCCATTGTACCAGCAGTATGAGATGCCCCTTGGTGGACAATTCTATCAACAGCAGCAACCACAACAGCCACAACAACATGCTCAGTTAGATCACCCGTTCTTCTCGCAGCATCTCGTCAACCCTAGTGACCAGTTTGAGCAACTACAAGTGCAACAATTGCACCAACAGCTGCAACAGCTTCAGCCCATCCAAATGCACCAGTCAATACCGCAGCCCTCCCAAACACAACCGCATGATTCTGTGTCTGAATCTGCTAATGACAATGCTGCTGCCTTTGACGCTGCGTCAGCTTCTACATCTGCCAATGAAGTCTCCGATGATGACTTGATAATAGTGGATCCAAAGATGTCACAACTATCAAGTTCAGAGATCCAGTCCAAATTGGCCACTAAAAAGTCCCAAACACAGGCAAAGTTAAATATCAGCGAACAAGGCTCGATTTCGTTAGCTCAGCCGCAATCTCTGATAACAATATCGTCGTCTTCGTCGTCTTCCTCTCTGGAAGCCAAGAAATTGCCATTGAAGGGAGTGGATGGACTGAAAGAGTTGAAAGAGTTGAAAGAGTTGAGTAATGCCAAGATGCTGAGAGATGCACAGTCTGTAGCTGACCAAACAAGTGCGAAATATCTGAAGGACAAAGACGTAAAAGAGGTGGATTCCAAAATTTTGAAAGTTTCGAAAACCTCCAAGGAATCGAAAGACTCCAAGAAAAGACCGCTAAATTCCAAACCGGAGCCAGCTTCTGTTTCCAGTTCATCTCAGCTCAAGAAGAAGCTGAAAACGGCTCTGACTCTGTCCACTAGTAAATCCACCCCCGACGAACAGCTTGACAAAGTTTTAACAAAGTTCCAAAACGCTTTCGAGAAAAAGCAAGACGTGTTGGAACCTTTTACCACTTTGATCAAACAGAATGTGAAAAATTACAGAAATAACTACGCCAAGTTGTCTGAGAGACTCACCAAGATCTTCTTCATCATCCCAGAGTCTGTGTACCATGACGGTGGTGTAGATTATAGGTATAAGGGCTGGAGACTGCTGATTCTGGCACTTGATGATAAGACTTTTTGGAGTTTCTCTTCCATCCATGTAAAAAAATTCTTCTTGAGAGTGAGAAATTGGCTTTCACACGATTTGAAGTCCAAGGATTATGCAGGCGTAGAGAATTCGCTTTTGATAATGAAAGAAATCAGGCTTTCTAAAGACAGTTTAGAGACATACAAGATCTGGGAGGTATTGGTGAAGTTGAAAAAGCTTGAAAAATTCCCAAACATCATCAAGCTTGCGAATAGTTTAATGGGAATAGTAGAAAAGAGCAAATCCAGTGAATCCGGAAGTGGTTCCAAGGCCACCACTTCTTCAGTCATCAAATCTTTATCCAATTCTAAATCTTCTGACAAACTGGTTAAGCCAATTCCGAAATCCAAAATTTTCATCAATGATCCACATAAAAACAAGTCTGACCCTGCAAAGGACAAGACAAGTAATGGATCCAATGAGAAAGAAGGAGGGGAGCTGGTTCAATCAAAACCTCTGAAAAAGGTCTGGGTCTTGAGTGATTACCTCAAGGAATCCACACAAAAGCAACCTTCCGAATCAACACCTGCTGCATCGGATGAAACTGATGCCGATGAAAACGAAAGAGAACTTCTTGACAATGGATTATTTAGTATTTTGAGACGTAAAACCTCAAACGATGAGCCTAAAAAGAGAAGGAAACTGTCTGCCAGGGGGGTCAGATTCAAAGACGAAGATTTGGTGAATGTGAAATTAATCCCTTCTTCTTCTGAAAGATCATCGTCCCTGGACTTGTCTGACTCTTCTTCTTCAAGTATAGATCTGATCAATGGTAAAGAAGGCAATGCGTTGCTCGGAGTTACGGAGGACGAAGCTGTAGAATGGTCGACCCCTGTCTTGTACGAAGTCGCCTCTTTGCCGTGGTACAACCATGACTTGTTTATCGATAATCCTGTTTCTAGAGGAGGTTCGAATCCAATTGATAGTGAAGATCGTGATGCCCAAGATAGAAGAATCCTGCAAATCCCAGAAACCGTTTACGATTCTATCGCCAGAATACCTCATTCCCCGGCAGAGCCCTCCAACTTAAATATTCTACCACCAAGAATAGAGGAAGCATTGATGGTTCCGTTCGGCAGTGCCGGGAGGTGAAACCCGGCTTGTATAATTATAAAAGTAAAATAACCCAATTAATAAATAATTATTAGCATTTTATCAATTTGTCTATCGATCTTCTCAGTTTTCTTTTCTGCTTGATCAATTTCTTCATTCAGTTAATTGAGCATTTTACCAAATTTGACTAAAAAAAATATTGAACTCCCATTTATTGATCATCCATTAAATATTGGAAGCATTATCAAATTAACAGAGCTTTCGGTATAGTATATGATTTCCAAGTACAAGTTGGAGGGCAAGTAGTTTTAGTTGGCCCCTTATTTGATTGAATGGTTTTCGAACTTCAATTCAACTGAGTCATTTTGCAAAAAAATTGAAATACAAGAGTAATTAAGCGCCCTTGTAAGAACCCCATCTTTATCAGTCAACTGCCTCAGGATATTACAGCTCGAGCTGATTAACGAAGTCTGGAACTCTTTCAGGAAGGCCTTGAGTTGTGATTTACTCAACTCATTTCGCCTCAACTCTTGGTGTCTGAGCACCAAGGACTTCTCGTCGAAAAAGGGGTGCCACTCAAACAAAAGCAAGGAAAATGAATAACGATCAACTATCCATTATCGGACCCTACATGGAAGGTCCTTTTGACTCAAAACTTATCAATGATGAAAACCTACTATCTTCCAAATCCAATCTCAGACATGATGCTGACCCTGAATTTTCAAGCGATGGGCTCCCTTTCAGTAGTCAACAATACAGAGAAATCAGTCTCGAAGACTCTTATTCGAAATTGACCGGTGACAAAAGCGGCAAACTCAGAAACTTACAGCTAAATAGTATGCCAGCTAGAGTCCAATTCTCTGATATGGGCACGTCTTCTCCCTCCCATATGCTCAAAAGCTATCTGGATGGTTCGATGAGTCTTATACAAATTCTCCCGGTTTGCTCTACCACTCCTAGCTCAAGAGATCAAATGGTGGCATCATTGGAAAGTGTTCCTCCAAATGAGATGTCCTATTCTGAGGGCAAAAAAACTTTAAGTAAATATTGTCATTTTAGACCTACCAGTTCGGTGGAAGATTCCATGTTAGTATCTTCAAGTCAAAACTATATCAATTTGATCGACTCTGAGGCTAAGAATTTAGGTTTGTTACAACAAGCGGTAACCACTGTTTTAGGAGAACATATAGAGATCAAAGATGAAGTGAAAATCACTCAAAATGAGGCAGAAGTGATCACTTTCAACAATATTCCATCCTCTCCCATAAACGAGCTCAAAATGTCCAAGACGATTAAGCTACATTCAACAGAAAGAGTGAGTCCCTCTTCTGAGGGAACCTCCTTTGAGCAAATGTCCTCTTCAACTTCAGACTCAATTTATAAACCAATAGCAAAACGTAAAAGAGGAAGACCCAGTAGGAAAAGCCATAAAATCAAAAGCTTCAAATCTTCAAAACAATCAGGCTCTTTCCGAAGTGCAGTTTCCCGATCTAAAAATGGCTGTTGGACTTGTAGATTACGCAGAAAGAAATGTCCCGAAGAAAAACCATCATGTGGAGAGTGTGTGAGATTGGGATTACAATGCGACAATTCTGAGCAAAAACGACCGGACTACATGAACGATAAAAGAATGGCCAAGAAGAAGATGGATGAAATTAAAGAAATCACTAATCTGAAAAAAAAAATCCGTATGGCCAATAGAGTGCCTGGTAGATCATCTAAGGGTTCATCTTGAAAATGAAATACGTATCAGCTCGCGGCACAAACTTTTACACTTTTGAATTATATCACTTGAAGCCATATTGATGATAAGCATTGTTTACTTTTTGGTTTGGGTGATCCTGAGATGGTGGAGTGGACAGAACAGGACTGGGAGTGAATGGTGCTGGGAAAGGTGATTGTGGAAATGGTGGTTGAACGTAAGGCAGTGGTGGGTAAGGTGGTTGAGGGTGGAAGCTATTAGGCGGTTGTTGAGGTACTGGTTGATAAAATGTTGGATTCAGATATTGTGGGTGAAAACCTGGTGCAGGAGGGATTGGGATTGAAGGTGGATACACCCATTGTGGATTGATCATTGGCTGTTGGTTAGTCGCCCAAATATTAGCCCGAGGGTCCGATACTGTTGTCGGCGTTGGATCGTAACGTGCCGGTGCCGTTTGTTGTTCCACAGGCAAATCATTATTATGCTTGGAATCTGGCTCCATGAGCAAATCATCCACCATATTATTGTAACTCAAAGCATACTTCTCTTCTTTCTCTTTTTCTTGCTCATGTTTTTGCCCTTCTTGATTCGAAGAATTTCTAGTCAACTGCGATGTGGATTTATTTATATCTGAGTCAGTAATTGAACCTGAATCAGTCGCCATGACTGAGTCATTCAGCGACTTCTTTATCAACGACAAAATGTCGTCACTATCATCATGCAACACTCTGTATTTCTGGATTGTATCTTGGATCCTATCCTTTGTATCTTCATTAACGTGTAAACCAGCTTTTCTGGAATTGAGAGAAAGCTTCTCTGGTTTTGACTTCGATGTTGGTTCTGCTGGTTCACCTTTTCTCACCACATTCTTCGGCTGCTCCAGCGCACGAGTCTTTGATTTTCCCCGAGTCTTTTTCTTCGGGTTCTTCGTAGTCTCAGATGATGAAGAAGGTGTCGGAGTCGTTTCTCTCAGCCTAGAGGTTGGAATTGCAAAAGCACTGGAAGTTGGTTTAGAGATGTCGAACTTAATTTCCTCAGAATTAAATTTTATTCCTGATTCGATGCCTTTAGTAGAGCTGATAACAATCATCTTACCCAATCTGGCAGTAGAGAGTAATCTCAAAGCATTTTCAGCTATTCTCGATGATTTATGCAGTTGTTGTTCTGATTTCGTCAAATGACCAGTAAGTTTAAGAGCATTTTGCTCAGATGGAACCAACAAATGAGAATCATCAAAGTCGGTGAAATGATTCCCAATTGGAGAGAACTCCTTCAAAGATACATCTTCTTTGAAGAACCTCAATCTCTTGAATTTTCTTCCAAAAATTTCAGAGTTTGGCTCAAGTTCGAGATCCGGATTGGCTTCCAAGATGGCTGCAGAGACCTTGTCGAAAGAATTCGTAAGAATTTGGAACTCCACGTTCAATACCTTGCAGAGATGAGCCAATGGCTCTCTGTTCTGCTTCAAGTATTGATACCCAAATTTGCAAGTTTTCAACCAGCCTAAAATTATTCGAAAGACAGGCAATAGAGGCAACTGAAATTTCACATCTCTTGGGGACCACAAGGAAATGATGATATTGAATACTTGGTCAATAAATTTGAAGGTAAACTTCAAGAAAGTTCCAATTATTTTACTATCCTTGGCCAATCTTTGATCTTCAAAAGAATTAGACCTATCAGTCAAGATCTGGAATCCAGAGATAAGCATCAAAAACTGTTTTTGCAAGATGTCAGTGAAAACTTGTTTCCCTTCGAAGTTGCAACTCTCCAAATTGTCGAAAAAGGCCAGCTCTAGTATTTTAACAGGGACCCCGTTCACCATTTTGGAGTCACTCTGTGGGTCTTTCCAAAACTCTGGAAGAAAATGGAAATTGAACAAACACAAAAACTGCACTTTCAATAGTTCTGTGGTGTTGATCATACTTGGGTCTTCTACAGTGTTGATCTCCTTATACTTACGCAAGATGGAGTTCTCCTTGTGCTCTGTAGCTAACATGAGAATCAAGTTATCGAACCCCAAAGAGGATGGGAATCTGGTCATGCACGATCTGAGGAAGTTATACACGACACTGAAATGATCCTGCTTCAAATTATCGATGATTGCCATACGGTCGTAAGCATCTCCAAAGGAAGGTAAGATCAACATACATATTTTATAGAGATCCTTGGCCAGCGTGAAAGACTCGTCGGCCTTGGTCAAACTCTTTGGCGGTAGCACGTCTCTGGCAACCATAGATCTGTATCTTGACAAGTCTGCCATGGACAATATCGATTTATACACCAAATAGACCATTGTCGATGCCATACTTGAATCTTGTAGTTTTACTAATTTCTCTTCGGCGACCTCAACCCCCAACCTTCCACAGATGATGCTCGTTGGGATGTATTGGGACAACTCATAGTTGGTCAAGATATTACGTAGCAATTGGAAATAACAATCGTGGAAAGACTTGATATATTTGTGATAGCCATCGAATAGTTTGCGGACCTCCACAGGTTTCCGTTTATCTTTTGTTTGTTTCTTATAGTTCTTGAAATGTTTTTGGAAATACTTGATTACAGGGTAGTGGAAGTCCATCCAGAGTTTATCCAACAGCTCTGTTACAGTGTATTCCGAGGGACCATCAATATCTGTATCTTGCTTAATGACCGAGTCGAGCTCGTGCGTGATGAAACTGTAGATCTTATTTTGGCTGAAACTCAACGATCCCAATAACAAGGAGTCCTCGATGTAGGAGTTTTGCAATAACCGTTGGAGTTGCTTCTGCGAACTGGTTATTGTCTCGTGGATACTGATGGTCAGGGTGTTGCTTGTGGATGACATTTTTGTTCACGGCTTGTCTTGTTCTCTTTTGTGTGTGTGTGTGTGTGTGGTTTGTTTAGTCCGGGGATTTAAGCAGTCATGGAATGGAAACGGGCGTGCTTGTGCTTGACTTCATAAATAGTAACTCATACTTCTACTACTCTTGCAATTATCGGGACTCTACTGTTTCTCGTCAAACCTTGGCTCGATGGAATCTCTCACCAATGTGCTTTTGTGTCACAAAAAATGTGAAAAATTTTTTTAGACCGATTTGATGGATGGAATTTTTCGCTTAGGTTTTTTGGATCGGTCTCGGATCGATGAGTGAGGAGATGTGGAGAAATGGAAGGGAGTGAGAGAGAGGAATTTTGTGGGATTGGAAATAGAGATAGAGCTACCAAATTAGTTGTGGATCCGTGAATATTTATGTAGATAAGTTCAAGCATACACGTTTTAAGTGGAAGCTATGTATGTAATAACTGTAACCTTTCTATGTGTTATTTATAACCTATCTATGTGTTTGCTATAACCTACACAATTTATAAATTCAATATCTTTCATCCACCTATACCTATAATTCCTAGATCTGGCACATCTCAACTGAAGGGGGTACCTCCGGCACATTACCCAACTCAAACAACAGACCTTGGAATAATTTCACTACGTCCCCTAAATCGTTTATAGAACTGTAAACCTGATAGCCAGAATCAGCATTGGAATCATTTGTAGATGTTGTGGAATTAGATACGACTGTGGCTTTGGTACTTCCATTTGTTTGAGTCTGCAGTGCAGGCGTCAGTCCGAATGCAGCTGGCCCTGGTGCATTACTACTAGAAAATGGACTTGCAGTGTTATTACTGGTGCTATTATTGGTAGCCCCCAACGATCCAAACGGTGTCAGACCTGTTGACGGCTTCAGTGCGAATGGATTAGCGGTGGAGCTCAGTATACCACCAAAAGGTGAAGGTTTAGTCTGTGTAGAATTATTAGAAGCTCCGAATGGAGAGTTTGTAGCAGCAGTAGCGTTTGTGCTGCCAAACACAGAAGAAGTGTTGTTGTTGGCCAGACTCCCAAACGCAGACTCTGTCTTATTACCACCACCAAATGCGCTGAATGGCGAGTCTTTACTGGATGTCGTGCCCTGGGCACCAAATGGTGAACTTGTATTCGCACTGTTCAATCCACCAAAAGGCGAATCTTTGTTGGAGCTGGCTAAACCTCCAAACGGCGAACTCTTATTAGCAGTACTAGCCAATCCCCCAAACGGAGAGGCACCTTGGTTCGCACTGGCACCGAAACCCGAGGATCCAAACGCAGAATTGGCAGTGTTGGATCCAAACCCTGAGGAGCCAAATGCAGGAGCAGCCGCACCGGTAGTGGCCAGACCAAAGCCTGAAGACCCGAAAGCCGATGTGGCAGTGTTGGTGGACCCAAAACCAGTAGAACCAAATGCGGAATTATTGGTGTTGGTGGATCCAAAACCAGAGGAGCCAAAAGCTGCACCTGTTGAGGGCAGAGTAGATCCAAAAGCACCACTAGTTTTAGGAGCAGCCACAGCCCCGAATCCTGAAGACCCGAAGGCAGAATTGGCAGTATTGGAGGACCCGAATCCGGATGTGCCAAATGCAGAAGCAGCGGTATTGGAGGATCCAAAAGCAGAGGAGGTGTTAGAGCCGAAAGCACCATTGGAACTGCCGAAAGCCGAACCTGCGTTGGCCAAGGGCAGTCCAAAGGCAGCAGTATTTGACGAAGTAGCAAACGGGTTACTCAGCATTGCTCCTCCTCCGAAAGGATTACCTACCGGTTTAGCATTCAAATCGAGCTCAAAATCAACAAACGGCTTCATCGATTCTAAATGACCTTTCTGGGAGTATCTTTCTGCCACCACCTGCAAGAATCTTGTGGCTTTCCTCACATCTTTCTTCACAAAATTTAGTACTTTCTGGTAATCTTGCTGTCTGGCTTGTAACTGTTGTTCATAGAGCTGTGGATTTGCCAAGTATTGTACCCTAAGCTCTTCTACGGAGATATCTCTATTTGCGATCAAGTTCATGGGCAATGTGGTATTCAAGTTGTACGCTGAAAACGCTATTGTTCTGAAATTCGAATGCTCGTTCAAATCACCTCTCATCTCCTCGGTCTTGGAGTCCAACAAGTCGATGGACCAGAATGGTGATTTACTGCGATTCCCATTGTTGGTGTTTCTATTGTTGTTTTCGTAAGCATTTCCGTGTGAAAATTGACAGTTGTTTCCCTTGTTACACCTTCCTTGCTTGAAGTACTTGCAGGGTATTCTGTTTGACATGACTGTGGTATTGGAACCTCTGTGATGCTCTCGATCCTGGCCCTTCTTGTTTCTTTATTTCCACGTTTTTTATCCTTTTTTTATTTTTTTTTCAGTTTATATAATTTATATAATACTGATGAAAAATATCTGGAAGAAGTTAGTCGGGGAATTGGAGATGAGATGGGGAGGAGTTTGAGATTGTGTTGTATAAGTGATATTGAACGATCGAGATCCTGAAGAGGCGTTTTGGGGCTAAATGACAAGATATGAATTGACCCACCTCGTCATTAACTATTTCTAAGCTCTGTTTTGCATCCACAACCTTCACTTGACAGGCACAAAGACCTCGATTCTTATATGTGCCATTTCATCACTCCATCAGTTCAATTTGTTCAGTGCGAGTTTTTACACAATTTTCATAATCTGCTCATTTCAACCTTCGAGCTTTCAAAAATTCAACTCTTTTTTTCGATGCCATAAAAAAACGATTGCCAAAGGGTAGCCAAACAAAGACGTTGCCAAATCAATGAGCAAATTACTAAAAGCTAACAACTGACTTATTTTTTCAAATTCACATTTTTTTTTTTTAACTTTGATTGATTTGGATTCCAATGCATCATCTCAAAAACAAACACAGATCTTTGTTTTTGGTTTGTTTTTGACCTACACGATGCTCATATAATGATCTGTATCGAATGCTCGCACCCTGTGAGCTCCCTTTATATCAAATACTCCGACAGCAATATCCGATTATCACGATGTGCCAACTGTGGCCAGCCATGCGACGTTTACGTTGAATACGACAAGGTGTTATTGGCCATCGACTTGCTTCTACTGAAACCGCAGGCGTTCAAACATTTGATCTACAACAAATTGATCGACACAGAAAATGTGCGAGGCCTGAGAAAGAACAGCGTTTTTCTGCAATATAGGCAACTCATAAGGACTTCCTTGGTGATCATGCTCTTCAAAGTGTATTTGAATTGGGCCTACGAAGAGAAAAATCCTCGTTCCAAGTACTCTTTCATCCTCAATACCCAAAATATGTTCTACCAATATATTTTTTTCATCACTCAGACAATACTCCAAGATCTCCTATACCATTTGCTCATTCATTTGGGGCTCAAATGGTCAGGCATCATCAAGTTCAATTACGATTTGATCCAGTTTGATGGGGCCAACCCACTCGATTTCAAGATTCTTCATACAAATAACCTAGCTCTCGCTCCGAAATTATTGCAAGACGATTCAAAGAGTTATCATTACCATCCGAGCTTTGTGATAGTATCGACCATCATACTACTTTCCAGCATCACAAGACTTCTCCCAGTATTGATCATAATATGGCCATATGACAATTCCACGTTAGAATTGATCATGTCGTTGATCCAAATCACCAATAATTATTTCGTCTTCACGTTGATAAGGAGTTGCTTCGGAGGTTCTTCTTTCAAAATAATATTGGTTCTATTGATCACCAATATGCTAGTATATTTCACTACAGAGAAAGGTTTACTTGAGTTGGTGACTATAACTTTTAGTTAGCGCAAATACAAATCAGCTTCATTTGAATCTCATACTATTAAACTGTATATACTTGACAAAAACACACAAAACTTATTGAACAAATACTAGTAATTCTCCCAGTCTTTGAACACCCTTTTCTTCCTGATCACTCCATTGAATCCCTCAGACATCGAGATATCTGCCATGATAATATCATTTCCATCTATCAATAACCAAGGTCCGTCGAGTGGTTCCATCATATACGGATATCCAAAGGTTTGGTTCTTCTCTCGTCTCTCGTCGATTGTCTTGACAGGCAGCAAAGAAGAAGACCGACGAGATCCATTTATAGGGCCACTATCTTGGGACAGTGTCGATGTCGATGTTCCTGGCTCATCACCATGCAGCAAGTTTTCGTCTGCGATCGACGTTAAAGCGATGAAATTATTCAAAGGCAAGTAGTGTCTTTGGAAATCAAAGAGGAACCAAAGACTTAGAATGGGAAGAGGTGCCAAAAAAGATGCGAGAAGATATGCTTTTTGCAAAGCCAAGATGCCCACCATCGCCAATTGGAAAATCAACAACCCCAACACCAATCTCCTGAAGATGATCGGCCATACTTTCCCCGTGGAATGTTGAGGGTGGATAGAGCAGTAGATTAGTTGGTACTTGTAGACGTAATAACCGATAATAAAGTACAGCAAGCCAGAGGCCAAGATCTTGGTAGAGATGACACTATATATGATGGTAATGATCAAGATCAAGATTGGCTGGGGCAATTGAAGCCCGAAGTTGAATAACGGTGGGGCATACAAATCGTGGATTTGACGCGGAGTCTTGGCCAGTTTCTGCAAAATGGGGAACTTCATCAATTGGCTGATCAACAACAATTTGAAAGGCATCATCCCAATACCTTGCAAGATGATAAGATCCACATAGAAAAGAGATAGTTCTCGCAAGGATCTGGCCAATTGATATGCTATCTTGGTGGTGTCACTGAGGAATCCCCAGAAATTGGAGAAAGTACCTGCCAAAGTGAACACCAAGAACAAATTTACAAATATATAAAAGAAGTTCTTGGAGACAACAGACAATTCCTCCTCACTGTGCGAGATGAAACCCTGTTTGGAAGACAACCACACGTATAGGAAAGGTATGGCGAAATTCAAAAGCGTGAAAATATAAGTTGGCAACAAGCCCGTGACCAGGTTCTGTGCCCACTCGTTTTCCTCTAAGAATTGACCCAAACTGGGCCAGAATTTACTGATGGTCTTCAAATTCAATAACAGTGCAAGATACGTCACGGGGACAATGGTCAAGACGCTTATCACTGCAATGACAAAGGTTATGTAGTACACTTTCAAGTATCGTTCTTTACTAGGCAAGCAGGCATTATCCCAGATAATGTCGTTCGGTGAAGGGGCCAACCTTGTGATACAATGATTTACTTCTGGGTCCAAGACGGACTGGGCCACCAATTGCGCATTGGCTACAGATTTCATGGTGATGAACAGTGTTGGAGTCGGTGAATAGTGTCTCTCTCTGGCCTCCACTATGGTCTTATCCAAGGCCTGGAGCTGTTTAGTGTAGTAGTCGATGGCATCGACTGTCTTACCAAAGAGGCCGAAAAAACCTTTGATCATTGTGGGTCTGTTGTTTCCTACGGTGGTGGAGATGCTGATCAACGATTGGGAGATGTCGTCGTCGGCATTTTGCGCAGCATTGACCACGGCAGCTTGGCTCTCATCGCCCGTTTCGTCGTGGTAATCACCGTACTGGTTCTCCTCGTCGTCGACAGCAGAGTTGCCCTCATCTAACCGATAGGAATCTGGGATTATCGACCGGAAGTTCAAGGAATTGCCCTGGATGTTACTGTTGGCTATATAAATGGACCAGTAGTTCTCCAACTTTTCGATGATGTGCTTTCTCTGCTTGAACAACCAGTTCAAATTGTTCCATTCTCTACAAATTACGATACTCTCCACTTTGCCTATGTTCAAAGACTCGATATGCTTCTTCAATACGTGCTCGTTACGCAAAGACGGCGGGATCCCACTGATTCGGATCGTTCTGTCGGTGATGGAGTTCTGGTTTCCTAGGTACTTTTGACGCACTTTGATCACTTTCTCTGACATGTTTCTCAAGCAATAATGTGTGATGACCGTGAACAAATAGGTGAACGCCACATAGGTCCAAAGATACGATTTGTACTGTTCCGGGGTGATAAAGTCACCGCTGGAGGCATCCTTTGAGTCGTAGTCATAGTCGTCATCATCTCCAGAATCCTGGTCGTACTTACCGGTGAAGTGGTATCTGATCGGCGAGATGACGGTCATTGCCAAGATGGTGAAGCTCGCCAACAACCGGATGGACATCTTGAAAAAACTCAAAAACACATAGGCGTCCAACCCACCACATTGTAACACTTTGGAGTCGTCAATGGACACCAATACACCTATCCAACTGAATAAAGTCCTCGGGAGTCTTGGCGGGAGTAAATTTTTGTTCACATTGGTGTAATGGTTGAACCTGGCCATGTAAATGTCGGGAAATCTGAGTCTCAATATGCAAAAAGACAAGAAGGTGGACAGGCCCAACACAATAGCAATGATCAATTGAGCCTTGGCCAATCTCGGGGTGGGTTTGATTTGAGGCACGTCGCCGTCGCCGTCGCTGCTGCTCTGCAGTTCTGCCAATTGTGACACTGTCCTGGTGGCAGCATCTAATATGATATCTCGTAACGTATGGCTTGGCATTCTGCTCTCTTTCACTCCTACTCACCATACACTTTCTCGCATCGCCGTACTCAAATGTGGTTTGAGTTTATTTTTATTTTTTTTTATTTTACCTTCTTATTTTTTTCTAACGGCTCTTTTATTTGAAGATAAGTTATTTTCACATTTTCATGTGATTCTGAGACAGAGTATCTGGAGTTGGAATGTGGAAGGAGGCGAAAAAGGAGGAGTCAAAAAGAAGGGATAGTGGATAGATTGGATCCATACAGAAGTATGCCCTGAGCTGGAGCTTATCAGTAAACTACCCACCAGTTGCCATTGCTGATAAAAAAAAATAGCAAAAAATAACTGCCACCCCCGGGAATCGAACCTGGGTCTCCACGGCCACAACGAGGTGTACTAACCACTATACTAGGATGGCGTAATTGTTGGAAAGAAATGGGGCTTCTGGGATGAGCATCTGAGACATCGATGTGCCATTTATTAAAAGTTTCGGTTGCTCATGGGTGCTGTGGAACGCTTGCCATCGATAAGTAGACGAAAACTGCTGATCTGATGGGTTAAGTAGATGCATAGTTATTTTATTCCAGAATAGCTTCTGGATTTGTCTGAGAGTTTGTAAATGATGGTGTGTTCGTAGTTCGTAGTTCGTTCTGGTCTGGTCTGGTATATGGAATGGTTATCGGATTTTCCACTCAAACCTGACTTTATTCACAAAACCCTATTGTACTGCTCTAAATTGGAGGAAGATACTTTAGTTGCAGCTGTGTCACTTAATTAGCGTCACTATCTAGGTTCTTTAGGGCAAAGCCATGTCCATTTGTACCATCTCTTAGCTTTTTGGAGTTCTTATTCGATTTCACCTGAAGAACTCGACTTGTTCTTGATAAATCTAAAACAACTATCGAGGTTCCCTTTAGTGGTTCATCTGAGAGCCTGCTACTGACCAGAATCAGAACAAGCGATTCTTCTACTTCATTTACTTCCCCTTGAACCAGTCTTGTTTGATCAATCGTCGGCAAATTACCCCTTAGTTTTGACTACAATTATTTCAACACAGGTATATCAGTTCACGAAGACGCACAACTTCCTGATTACTGAGTCTCCCCATGGTTTTGCACTTTCCACCTAGATGAGTGGTTTTGATCAAGCTCTATACACTTACAATATGTTATGCAATGAAGAGCAATCAAAAAGGCGTTATCAGTAGAACTTTTATGGCAATTCGGAACTTATCGAACTTGAAATCCTCCCGTACCCCCAGTTGAAGAACAATTCCATATCGTAGCGATTTTTCCATCTCCGAATACTGCTCAGCCGCTTACATTCAGCTGGAGACAAATGTGGGGACCCAGTGACAACTCATATCTCCAATGAAAGATTGATCCTATTGGCTATCATTCTACAAGTCAGTGAATAATTCCCCGTAAGACGAGAGAATGGAAATTCAATCCTATTGGCTATTCATCTACAATTCATTGAACAATACCCCATAAACAAACAAATGGAAAATTCAACCCTATTGGCCACTTGTGGATTATTCGCTGACGATCAGTACCCCGTAAAGAGTGAAATTTTTTGATCTATCTCCAAACTGTATTTCAGAATCCCAGCTACTCACAAGAACCCAACCTAAATTTCCGGCAACTTGTAGTTTCTCCGAGCCATTTTTCTCGAATGTCCATCCCATTTACAGGCTTTATTCTAAACTCCAAGAGGTCATCTGCTCAACAAATCTAACGAGTACACCCCTCTCCAGCTTTTCGTTAAGAGAACTTTAAATGGATCGAGAAAAAATTCAGAACAGATGACCCTTCTTTTTCTGTTCCCCGAACTAGATTTAAGGGGTGGGGGGTGTAAAAAGATTTTCCACCTTCCCGAGCCTTGATTTCAACCCCGTTGCCAGAGTTTGATAGGAATAGGGTTAAGCACTAGAGGTGACAGAGGAGCAGGGTTAGTGCTATTCAGAACTGGAGGGGGATGAAAGAAATGATGCTTATTTTTTTTGTCTATTTTTTTCTACTGCCTACTTCTTCACCAGTGCCTTGTTAATTACATTCGATATACTCAACGATCATGTAAGCACACTTATTCTTGACCCCTCTTAAATTCCATTTCACCAGATTAATTTGTGAACCAAGGAAATGTGATTGACCTCTAATTGAACTCTTGTTATAACCATCAATGCCACTCCGATGATAGAATATAAATAAGCCGTTATTCTCTGATCCTAGCTCTGTTTTATTAAACATTATACAATACAACACTGTATAAAATACTGAACGTATTACATTACAACACTAGTATCAAAACTAAACCACTAAAACTACTCTAAAAAACTCACCACGATGGTCACCAATTCTTCAGTCTCCCCAAAACAAAAAGTGGCCTTGGTCACAGGTGCTGCTCAAGGTATAGGTGCTGCTCTTGCTATTGGATTGGCCAAAGAAGGTTTCGTTGTTGCATTGGCCGACTTGGGCTCTCAAAAAGACAAAGCTGCCGACACAATGAAGGAAATCGAACAAGTCAATCCTGGCTCGAAGCCTATTTTCATACCAACAGATGTGAGTGACCGGTCGCAAGTGTTCAAGGCTGTTGAAAAGACTTACGACACCTATGGCTCATTCGATGTGATGGTGAACAATGCTGGTATTTGTATCATCAAGACGTTGTTGGACACCACCGAGGCTGATTCGCAAAAGATTTGGAACATCAACGTGAACGGTGTCTTGTTTGGAATCCAAGCTGCTGCAGAGACTTTTATCAAGACCAAGACTGAAGGTAAAATCATCAATGCTTGCTCGATCTGTGGTTACACCACAATGCCTACTATGGGAGCCTACTGCGGCACCAAGTTTGCCGTTAAAGCGTTGACGCAAACCGCTGCAAAGGAGCTCTCCAAGTACAAGATCAAGGTGAATGCTTACTGTCCTGGTATTGTCAACACACCAATGTGGGACTTGATCGACAGCAAGATGGCTGAGATTAACAATGTCCCAATTGGAGTTTCCAAGAAGGCATATGTTGACGGTATTGCCTTGGGCAGATCGGAAGAGCCAGAGGACCTTGTCGGGTTGGTGAACTTTTTGGCTGGAAGCGGGTCCGACTATATCACTGGACAGTCGATCATTGCCGATGGAGGAATTGTGTATTCTTAAGGATTGTATTAATTTGGTATTCTTGAGGGCTAGGAAGATCATTGAGTGATCTCCCCATTCAAGGCTTAATGCAGATAAGCCTGAGATTTTTCACTTTACTGTAGTTGTACCTCCTTTTAAGTATGGTTTGAAATGAATTATACTATGCTCTCTACAATCCAAAAATCTTTAAATTTCAAAACTCTCTCTCTCTCTGCATTTAAAGGCTCTCTACACTCAATGCTGTTCTACGCTGATCCCCGTTGATCCCCGTTGATCCCAGTTAACCCCACGTTTATCCTTCTACTTGGACCCACTTAACTGTCCACGCATGCAAGTATTGGCGTTTATTCTGCGCATGCACCTCGTACTTTTCGTAGTTGGAAAGGGAAGCTATAGCCTACCAAAGTAACCCCCGGCGGGTGTTGTAGATAAATTGACTTGAACGATATAAATACTGAGAATGAAGGAGGGTTGCGGAGGAAATGGAATAATTGAAACATCGAGGATCGGAACAATTCAAACATCAAGAATTGGAATACTACAAATAGTTAAAACAAGTATTATGACTTCGACTGAGAAGAAAGCCGTCTTAGTCACAGGCGCAGCTCAAGGTATTGGCGAGGCCATTGCAACTGCCTTGGCCAAGGACGGGTTCAATGTTGCAATTGCCGATTTGCCAGTTCAAGAGCAAGCTGCAGCCAAGGTTATCAAAAGAATTCAAGCTGAAGCTCCAAATTCAAGGAGTATTTTCATTGCCTGCGACGTCACCAAGCGTCTGGAAGTGTTCGACGCCGTGCTGAAAACGTATGCGGAATTCAAGTCTTTTGATGTTATTGTCAACAATGCAGGGTCTGCCGTGATTAGGACCATCTTGGAAACCACAGAAGCGGACTCGTGGAAGATGTGGAACCTCAATGTGAACGGAGTCTTGTGGGGCATCCAAGCTGCTCTGGAGAAATTCATCGAATTGAAGCATCCGAACGGGAAAATCATCAATGGCTGCTCAATTGCCGGCTACAGGGAAGCTGAGGGGTTGTCTATGTACGGGCCTTCGAAACATGCAGTTAGAGGCTTGACAAAGACCAGTGCCAAGGAACTCGCCAAGTACAAGATCACGGTCAATAGTTATTGTCCCGGTATCGTCAACACCCCATTATGGGACAAGATCGATGAAGGACTTTCCGAGCTGATGAAAGTGCAAAGAGGTGTTCCTACACAATGGTATTTGGACAGTATTGCTTTAGGCAGATTACAGGAACCGGCAGATGTCTCGGGCCTTGTATGTTTCTTGGCCAGCGACCGGTCGGACTACGTCACCGGCCAGTCGATGATAGTGGATGGAGGTATTGTGTTCAATTAAAAAGACACTAAAGAGCTTTAACACTAAGTAGTTCAAACACTAAATAGCAAAATACTAATAACCGATTCCAAACACTACCCTACAAGCCTTATAGCTTAGCTATACATCAATACAATCTCCTTCAGCAATTTACGAATTTAATGCCCCCGCCTTGAGCTCCACCTCGAGGCTTTTTCTCCTGCGAATTTTTAAAGTTTTTCCCTTGAAAATTTGCGATGCCTTCGACAGACACAAGTCTTGAGAAGAGGTGGGTATTGATGAGGGTATATGAGTGGTATATGAGTGAAAAATGAGTGAAAAAGCCGACAATAGACTGGAATCCAACATCTGGCCAGAAAAAAAACTCAAGCCGAACAGAAACCTAAAGTTTAAGACCTCTGAAGTGTCTTTTTATTCCACTGATTCCAACTTGGAAGACCATTTTGAAGATGACAGAACCCTCCGATACTACGACTGTCCCCGCTTGAAGAAGAACGGGAAACCGATCTATGACTTGGCAAGAGGCTACGACAAGTTGAAGCCCTTTGTTTACAGCAGAGATCAGCCAAGAAACAACTCATTGCTCAAGGCCATTGCCCAATTGGAATCTAGAAGCGGGCACAAAGTGCAAGTGGACATCATCAGCAATCGAGGAGTACTATTGAAAATTGTGAACCTCACAAATTCTCTGGTAGCTGAGCCATTCACATATAATGTTGTGCGGTTTGACGACCAGATCTTCATAACAGATACCGATTACAGAGAAAACGAGATCGTGTACGGGAAAAATCATCTGAAGGCCATCTACTCAGGCTATGCTTTTGAAAAGGTCGTCACGAGCCTGGAATACGGCAAGAGAGATGCGAAAATAACGACGGATAATATCTTGAATAACAATGCGGCGTTCAAGTCGATTGTGCGATTGGAGTTGGGCAAGCATAGTGTGCTAATACGATCTGAATGTGATTGTCTGCTCAAACCCAAAACTGAACTGAATGAGTTATCCAATTACTTAGAGTTAAAGACGCAGATAGACAAGCCGAGCAATTTGAACAACTATAAGAACAAGCTTTTCAAGACTTATTATCAGTGTAAGCTTTCAGGGATGGACAAGTTTGTAGTGGGGTTCCGGAACTCAAGTTTCAAGTTGTTGCATGTCAAGCTATTTGAGATCAAGAATATTCAAATCTCTCACCATTTGCAAAGAGGTGAAGACTGGTTAAATTATGTGCTTGACACGGTGGTGGAGAAGGTGAATGAAGAAGGTGCGTTTTGGAAGTTGCAATATAAAGGAGATTCTGAGTTGGTATTGGAGAAAATAGAAGATCCGGATATGAAAGCTGAGATGTTTGCTAATTCGATAGGGAAAGAGTTTGAGATGCACAGAGAGAAGTTTGGCGAGAGAGAGAAGAAGTCAATGGGAGAAGAAGAGTTGAAGGAATGAGACAAAAGAAATAAGACAAATGAGGTTTTGATGGATATGGTATATCCGGGCATAGTGTTAATCTATGAATTAATTTTGTATTAGTACTATTATAAGTATAATTATAAGTATGAGTTATAAGTATTAATATTGGTATTATATTAGTATTGTTATAAGTATAATTATAAGTAAGAGTTATAAGTATTATTATTGGTATTATATTGAGTATTGTATTATTATTGGTATTATTGCAAGAATTATAATTGATATTGATATAAGTATTAATTGTAGATAATTATACCTGTTGCCAATAAGTATTAGTTATGACTGAATATTAATTGTAAGTATTACTATAAGTATTGATTACAGGGTAATAATTGCAATTTAGTAATTACAGAATAGTAGTTACAACTATCAATCACAAAGAAGTAAGTATTAATTATAAGTAGTATCAAGTACTAATTATAAGTAGTATCGATTACAAGTACTAATTATAAATAGTATCGATTACAAGTATTAATTATAAGTAGTATCGATTACAAGTACTAGTTATGAGTATTAGTTGTAAGTATTAATTACAGACATTTATTGTTAGTTTTTGAATATTAATTACAAGTATTAGTTACAAGTATTAATTACAAGTATTAGTTACAGGTATTAATTACAAGTATTAATTACAAGTATTAGTTACAAGTATTAATTACAAGTATTAATTACAAGTATTAATTACAAGTATTAATTACAAGTATTAATTACAAGTATTAATTACAAGTATTAATTACAAGTATTAATTACAAGCATTTATTGTTAGTATTAATTACAAGTATTAATTACAAGTATTAACTACAAGTATTAATAACAACCATCAATTACAACCACCAAGCACTATCACACTTTCCAAGCACTATTACACTTTCCAAGCACCGCCGTACTCAACTCCACTTCATCTCATCTCCTTCCCTATTCCCCCTTGCGCGTCACAAATTTTTCACTTGACTCATCGTAGGCTAAGCTCCCCGCTTTTTTTTCAGTGGATATCCACTGATAAAAAGACGAAGGCTTCCACAGTTTTTCACATAAGGATCATAAAGACAGAAACCAATTGCCAATTAACGTTTAAGTGATATCTACTGACTTTTTAATGCCAAGAATGAACCAAAGATGCCAGAATATACGCACTCACAAGGATCTTCTATAAGATCTAGTATCGATAGCCAAGCCGTCTCCAATGAGTACTTACCCGAAACCTTGCTCGAGTCCAGTAGGCAACGTACCAGTGGTGCCAGAAGGTTTTCCACAAGCTCTGGAGGTTCCAGAGCGTCCGGAGTGTCTACAAGGGTCTCGAAGATCAACAGTATCGTGGATTCCGTGAGAGACGAGAACTTTCAAACCCACTTGGAGGAGTGCGAATTATCAAAGACCGCTTCTGGGTTATTGAGGAAGCAATGGACGTTGAACGACGCTTTGAGTAAATTGGACACCCAGGGGAGTCGCAAATCGTTTGGGGACGATGAGGAGAGCTTGAACGAGGAGCAAGAGATGATCAAGAACATGGGTTACACCCAGGAGGACCTCATGGACCCTCCACCAGACGGCGGAGTTAAACTGTGGACTAACGCCGTATGTGTGGGTCTCTTGTCGTTGTCCACTTGGGGGATCAACAGTTCGTATGGTGTGTTTTTGAGTCACTACATCTCCACAGACTATTTTCCCGGTGCCTCGAACTACGATTTCGCCTTGATAGGCAGTATAGTGGTCGGGTTGTCGCAGATCTCGTCGCCTTTTGTCATTATAATGATGAAAGTTGTCGGCTTCAAAGAGACCTTGATCCTGGGCACCCTCTTGCAGACAGCCTCCTATATATTGGCGAGCTTTGCGACCAAATTGTGGCACCTCTACCTCACACAGGGTGTCATGACCGGTTTTTCCTTCCTGTTGGTCTGGTGTCCGGCCACCATGATCATCCCGACGTGGTTCTTGCGTCGTAGAGGCTTCGCCAACGGCATTGGCTTGTGTGGTTCGGGACTTGGTGGTGTTATCTTCTCTTTAAGTGTCAACAAGCTCATCCAGCAGACCGGCAGCCAGGTCTGGGCCTTGAGAATGTTGGCCATTGTCGGTTTCGTAATTTGCTCAGTGTGTGTTGTGTTCACTTCCCCAAGAAATTACAAACACCCACATGTAAGTGTACGTTCTCTTCGTAATGTTTCTAGTGCCATCTTCGATATGTCGGCCTGGAAAGAGCCCGCTACACTTCTCGTGTCGTTTTGGTTTGCTACGGCCAACATGGCTTACACCATCTTGTTATTTTCTGTAAGTTCGTATGCTGTAGCAGTAGGTTTGACCGCCAAACAGGCCAGTACCTTGACTGCCTTGTTGAACGCGGGTCAAACTTTGGGTAGGCCTTCTATTGGATTGTTTGCCGATAAATTTGGCAGGATCAATTTTGCCTTTGCCGGTCAATTGATCACCGTGATCTTGATCTTTGCCTTGTGGTTGAACGCCAGAACCTACGCCAGCTTGATCGTGTACACTTTCATTGGAGGAGCAATATTGCCTGTAGCCAACACTTTGAACCAGCCGTTGATGTCCGATGCCATCGAGCCTTCAAGGTTCCCAGCTGCGTATTCCTTGGTGTTTTTCAGTTTGGGTATCTTTGCTTTCCCTTGTGAAGTTATTGGGATGCAATTGAGGTCGCCGGACAACAAGAGATTCCCGTACTTGTATTGTCAAGTGTTCACAGGTCTCTTGTTTGTAATCAGCAATTTGCTGTTAATACCCCTTAGACAGATCAAGATCAGAAAAATGATTGAAAACAGGATGCAGACCACCAAGCTGAGGATTAGAAAACTCAAATCTAAAAAATCTGAGCAAGATGACGTTGATGAGGAAATGGAGCTTTTAGAAAGTAGATTGGAAAATTACAGGAGGCTATTGAGTCCTGGTGCTAAAGGTTATATGAGAAGAGCATTTTATCCTATCAAGGCGTGAATAATGGGTGGTGTAGTCCACAGTAGAGGGGGGAATTGATCGAAGAGTGGTAGATAATGAGGGGTCAGCATTTGGCGGATCAGTATAGACGTTTTTTTAATTTTAATACACTAATATGACTACTACCCTGACGATTTGAATACACCAAGAAGTTCTTGGAAGCATTCTATCGTGATGTGTGATTCATTTAGATCAAGTTTGAGTAAGATCCAATTGAGAAAACAGTACCATGTCAAGTCATGAATACTCGAGATATTCAAAAAGGGAATTGACAGTTTGGATGCATAGCCAGAAATAATACTCTGCCATATCAGGTGATACATACAACATCAGATAAGAAATCCTAGATGTAGAGGGAGTGGGAATTGTACTAACGATTTCAAAGAGAGCATATTAAACCTCTAATAAATATAGAGGGTTCAGGCAAAAGCGGAAAATGATTAGAATTATGGAAATGAACCGAGAAGTGTGTTAGTATATATCTCTAGAACCGAGTAAGCCTTGAAGGGCCTCAAGAATCCGTCAGCTAACTTTGATCACAGGATATAGCAAGTTAACTGTCACTTCCCCAACCTGTTTGTCATGATACATTCACTGAAACCCTTCAGACCTCCAACAAATACGCCATCCTAGTATAGTGGTTAGTACACCTCGTTGTGGCCGTGGAGACCCAGGTTCGATTCCCGGGGGTGGCAGTTATTTTTACTTTTTGCTAGTTATTTTTTTGTCTATTTTTTGCTCTTGGTTATTTTTTACTTTGTTATCCTTTTGCTTTGTCACATTTAACTAGTATATCAAATACTCTGCACTACTGAGCCAAAGCTCAATCTGAGTATACAGATGATGTTCAATCAGAAATGGTGGTTTTGCACTGGTATTCCTATCTAGTTTGATCATTATTCCACCGTATTGCCTCCACTACCACACTATCTTCATTTACTATATCAACTCACCTCTTCATCTCAATTTTCCCCCTTTACTAACCCTCACCCCCAATCTACGCGTAGGCGTGCGAAAAAAATAGAATAAAATTTTTTTCACATTTTTTTTCCTTACTAAATTTTGTTGAACGAGCGAAAATGGAGAAAAATCAAGAGGCGAAAGAGAAGATTGACAACTTGGAACGATATTGGCCAGATTGTAATAAGTTGTATTGTTGGAATAATATTGATATTGTATTGAAATAGTATTGGATTTACAGTGAGATTGTATTGAATTGCGTCGAATTGTATCAAGAACATAGTATAACCATCTAATCCGTTCAATATGTCATCGATCCAATTATTAAATCCAAAGGCTGAGTCCTTGAAAAGACAACAGGCGCTCCAAGTCAATATTGCAGCAGCCCAGGGATTGCAAGGAGTGTTGTCCTCCAACTTGGGACCAAAAGGCACGTTGAAAATGTTGGTAGACGGGTCGGGCAACATCAAGTTGACCAAAGACGGCAAGGTGTTGTTGTCCGAGATGCAAATCCAACACCCCACCGCGGTGATGATTGCCCGTGCCGCTGGTGCCCAGGACGAGATCACCGGTGACGGTACCACCACGGTGGTCCTCTTGGTCGGGGAGTTGTTGAAACAGGCCTACAGATTCATCGAGGAAGGTGTCCACCCACGAGTCCTTGTGGACGGCTTTGAGATCGCCAGAGAAGAGACGTTGAAATATTTGAACTCGTTTGTCACAAAGCCGCCAGTTATAGATAGAGAGTTGTTGTTGCAAGTGGCCAGATCCTCGTTGTCGACGAAGGTGAATGCCGACTTGCTGCAAGTGTTGACACCAATCGTCACCGATGCCGTGTTGCAAGTGCAAGACTTGGACAAGGACACCTTGGACTTGCATATGGTGGAGATCATGTCGATGATGCACGAGACCGCCAAGGACAGCCAGTTGGTGAAAGGTTTGGTGTTGGACCACGGGGCCAGGCACCCGGACATGCCTAAACAGCTGTCAAATGCCTATGTGTTGATCTTGAACGTGTCGTTGGAGTACGAGAAGACGGAGGTGAACTCTGGCTTCTACTACTCGAGTGCCGAGCAGCGGGAGAAGTTGGTCGCCAGCGAGCGGAAGTTTGTCGACGACAAGTTGAAGAAGATCGTGGACTTGAAGAACGAGGTGTGCGGGTTGGACGGCAAGAAGGGGTTTGTCATAATAAACCAGAAGGGGATCGACCCGATGTCGCTTGATGTCTTGGCCAAGAACGGCATCTTGGCCTTGAGACGGGCCAAGAGACGGAACATGGAGAGATTGCAGTTGGTCTGTGGCGGGGAGGCACAAAACTCGGTGGACGACTTGACCCCAAGCATATTGGGCCACTCCGGGTTGGTGTACGAGCACACCATCGGCGAGGAGAAGTTCACCTTTGTCACCGAGAACGAGAACCCAAAGTCGTGCACCATTTTGATCAAGGGTGCGACGAACCACGTGGTGCAGCAGACGAAAGACGCCGTCAGAGACGGGTTGCGGGCGGTGGCCAATGTCATCCGGGACAAGTCGTTGATTCCGGGCGGCGGGGCCTTCTTCTTGAGTGCCTCGAACCACTTGTCCAGCAATGCCTCCAAGTTGACCAAGGGCAGAACCAAGACCGGGGTCAATGCCTTTGCCGATGCCTTGTTGGTGATTCCAAAGACGTTGGCTGCGAATGCCGGGTTCGACCAGTTGGAGACCATTGCCAATTGCCAGGACGATTTGGAGGATGGCAGAGTTGTTGGTGTTGATTTGCAGAGTGGAGAGCCAATGGACCCTTCTATCGAGGGAGTTTGGGACTCTTTCAGAGTGTTGAGAAATGCCATTGCTGGGCTGACGGGCATTGCTTCGAATTTGTTGTTGTGTGACGAGTTGTTGAAGGCTGGTAGAAGTACTTTGAAGGAGGGTCCGCAGCAGTAGTGTGTAGGTAAGTAGGTAAGTAAGTATGGAGAGTAAAGTATGAGAGATCATGAGAGTAAGTGTGAGAGTAAAGTATGGAGATAGTTAGAGAAGTCATCAAGATTTAGTATGGACAATCTGGTAGACAGTGTCACTATATATAAGTGTTTGTATGGCTATTGTCACAATGCTGTGTGGAAAATACTTAACATTGTCTTTAGTGTAGACAATGTTAGTATAGTGAATGTTAGTATAGACAATTGATAATATAGAAACTTGACTATATATAGTCAATTCTTTGTATAGTCAATTCTTTGTATAGTCAATTCTTTGTATAGTCGATTCTTGGTATAGTCAATTCTTAGTATAGTCAATTCTGAATATAGTCAATTCTTAGTATAGTCAATTCTTTGTATAGCCAATTCTTAGTATAGTCAATTCTAAATATAGTCAATTCTAAATATAGTCAATTCTTAGTATAGTCAATTCTTAGTATAGTCAATTCTTAGTATAGTCAATTCTTAGTATAGTCAATTCTGATATAGTCAATTGCTATTCAATCCTAAACGATCACATTGTGACTGAGCCTACAAGTACTTTTCTTATTGGTCTGGCCACACCAGCCAAACCCCCAAAGCCAGGCCAAAGCCAGTAATTTTTCACTTGCCGATTTTTTCACTGCGTCTGAATTTTTCAGCCGAATTTTTCAGCCGAGAAAATTTTCGAAAAACTCAAGACAGGGTCTTTGAAGGTGTATCGTTGACGATTGACCGTTGAAAGCCGACCGTTACACATCAAAATGAGCTTGGAAACTGCTCGGGAGTACGACGCCAAGTACCGCACGTACAAAGAAGAATTCAATATCCCAACTTTAGGCTCTCTAGGCATCGAGTCCTCCACTCCAGAGAAGCAGTGCATATATTTCTGCGGCAACTCATTGGGGTTGATGCCTAAGGAGACCAGGAAACTGATCAACGACGAGTTGGACGCATGGTCTGAGAGGGGAGTGGAGTCCCACTTCAGGCACCGTGGCGATCCAGACCAAGGCAAGACCAGCTGGGTCGATATCGATCTCCCTGTGGTGCCATTGTTGGCACCAATTGTAGGTGCCAAGGAGAACGAAGTCGCCTGTATGGGCACCTTAACCATGAACTTGAACGCCTTGCTCTGTGCATTCTTCAAGCCTTCTGGCAAAAAGACCAAGATCCTCTTTGAAAAATCCGCTTTCCCAAGTGATTTCTATTCGTTCTACAACATTTTGAAGTTGAACCATCTCGATCCAGAGCAAAACATGATCCAATTGAGTCCAAGAGCCAAGGAATACACCTTGCGGACGGAGGACATCATCCGGGCTATCGACGAGCACCACCAGGAATTGGCCTTGATCTTATTGCCGGGGATCCAGTACTACACGGGCCAGTTATTCGAGATCGAGACCATCACTAACTATGCCAAGGCCAAAGGCATCATTGTCGGATGGGATTTGGCCCATCTGGTGGGCAATGTCGAGTTGAGATTGCACGACTGGAATGTGGACTTTGCCGTCTGGTGCTCCTACAAGTATTTGAACTCGGGTCCCGGTGCTATTGGCGGAATCTACGTCCATGAGGACTTCACCAGTGCCAAAGAGACCAAAGACTATATCCCAAGACTTGCTGGTTGGTGGGGGAACAACGGGGCCAAGAGATTCCAGATGATTGAGCATTTCGAGCCTATAGAGAGTGCCTTGGGGTTCAGACAATCAAATCCAAGTGTTATAGATGTCGTTTCCTTGCACACTTCGTTGAAATTGTTCGCCAAAGTTGGAGGCATGAGCAACTTGAGACCGAAAAGTGTGGCCTTGACCAACTATTTGGAGGAATTGTTGAAGCTGTCGCCTTATTATGTCGAGCCTGGTGCTTCTTTTGAGCTGGATATCACCAAACCTTGTTTCACCATCTTGACTGGTGCCCTCAGAGGTTCTCAGTTGTCGCTTTTGTTCCTTCCTCATAGAGACGAGCGGTCGGAGAATGTCATGGAGTTGGTCAACCACAGATTGAACAAGGAGTTTGGTATTGTGTGTGACGAGAGAAGACCCGATGTGATCAGATTGCTGCCGCTTCCGCTTTACAACACGTTTGAAGAGTGTTACCACGTTGCCAGTGTGATGAATCTTATTTTGGGGGATTTATAGTTGAGCTGAGTGCTTGTGTTTCTTGTGTATGGCTATAATTGAGTAAGCTTTTGGATGATTGTAGGAGTTGGGGAGTTAGGGGGATTGGAGGAGAGACGGAAGGTAAAAAGTTGTAAAAGGCAATGTTAGGAAGTGTTTGGAAGTTTCAAAGGTACTAATGAGTAAGTTTCTTACTTTATTCAGTGTTTCGTGTCTTTTTTGAGCTCAATGTATCAAGTTCGACCTAAGTAGATGGCTTTGATATCACAAGCGCATTATAAGATCACAAACCAGCGTAAGCCATCAAGCACACGACCACAACCACGAGGCACACCTGGCCCCAGTACCTGGCCCCAGCACCTAGGCCAGTCGTGTCTTGCCAATCTGCACAAGATTAAATTTCTGGCCCAGACAAGCGCGCCAGGAAAAAGAGAATTGTCGCGGGGAAAAAAACGTTCGGCAGGGGAGTCGCTGGGCCTGATCTGGCCTTGATTGGAACTCGAACGGCCTTGATCTGGAGCTTGAGTTGCAGGTTAATACGGCTCAATTGAGATCCATTTCAGCCATTGGCACAAGAAAAGCTCACATCATACCACCCTCGCTGGTTCCCACCTATTCCCCACCTAATCCCCATCAATTCTCCACCTAATCCCCACCTTTTCCACCCACCTCCCTTCAAGCTTCGCAACACCCCTTTCCAAACAAGTGAATGTTTTGAACTTGACTTTGGGATTTTTTCATTTTTGTTTCTCATATCAAAAAAAAATACGTACGAATAAAAAAAAAAGTCACATCACATCAGATCAGAGGGCGGGAATTGGTAGTTTGGATGGATAAGTCTACGAAGGAGATATATTATTCGTATACTCAGATACTCCTATCGTAATAGACACATCAAGATATCATATAAACACAAAATTGACACATAATACATAATACATACCACACAACCACAACCCCATACACACTGAACACCCAACTCACACCTATGTCTTTGTTCAACCAGGAGATCAAGACTCGCAAGAGATCGTCCTCCAAGACAAAATCCAACTACAATCCAACCAGTTCTCACGAGCAGCAGCAGCAGTCGCTCAGAGCCTCGAATGCATTACATTCTTTCCAGCAGCAAGTGCCTTCGTTGGACCAATTGGTGTGGGTCCTCAAATTGAAATCCCTAAATGGCACTTTTGACTCCAAGACCTTGATCATCCCAGAGACACCCGAGACGTTGAAATTCGGGCGGCCTGGCGGGTCCAAGATCCAGAGCAAACCCACCAATGGCTTCTTCGACTCCAGAGTGCTATCGAGAAACCATGCCGAGTTGTTCATCGATGCCATCAAGGGCTCGCTTTTCATCAGGGACTTGAAGTCTTCCAACGGTACCTACATAAACGGCAAGCAGATCGAGCCTTTCAAGAACTACGAGTTGAAGATAGGCGACAAGTTCGATCTCGGCTCCAACTTGGAAAATCAGACTGCCCACAAGAAGATCAGCTGCGAGATCTCGGATCTCTTGTTGATGAACTATCGTAAATATAATGAGTTGTTGTACCAGACGGACATGAACGACAAGGACAACGAGAAGGAGTTGTTTAACAACATCATGGATGTCTTGATCTACGGGGACGTCATCAATGACATGTACGAGGACAGTTTGTTGAACCTATTAGGGGACGATTCTGTCAAGAGCCCCGCCGGCACAAAGAAACTCGAAAACAGCTTCCCCATCAGCGGGCTTTACCCTTCGTCAAACATCAAGAATAACTCGAAATTGGAAGACACAATATCGCAATTGCTCATCATCATCAATAACGAGACGTTGCAGAATGAAAAATTGAACAAAGTCAACCGATTCCTCAACAGATTCAATGAGAATTTGGACCAAGTCGAGCAAGTTTTCCAAATCGAGGCCAAACTGTTGGAGACGACGGTGCCAAAAGAGGAGTATAATGAGTTGCAATTGAAATATAGTCAATCGCAGGCGGAAATTGAGAAATTGAACCAAGAGATTTCCAAGATCTCGACGGATTTGCAACTGAAGGAAACACAAATTATCGCTAAAACGCAGCAAAACGACAAACTCGAAGAGAATTTGATCTTGAAGGATATACAAATAGAGCAATTGAATGCCAAGGTCGAGGAATTGGCAAGAGATTATGACGCTTTGTCGAAGGAGAAGGAGATCATCATCGAATTTAAGAATGCCGAGATTGAGAGATTCGAGGATTCCTCTACAGAAGCCCGGCAAAGGGTTCAAGATGTTGAAGATGTGGATTCGAGTAGTTCTGTAGACGTAGAAACAGTAAAAGAGATGAGTTTCCGTGAGATGGAGCAAGATGTGGACTCCGATTACTCCAGCGAGGCTCGTTTGAAGCCAAACTTGAGGACTAATCTGAAGCTAGATCAATTGAACAATATAAAACAGCAAATAATAAGCCAGAAAGAGTTTGATAAGAGCTTTAATTCGTTTGAGCAAGGACCGGGTCTGAGATCGGGGTCCGAAGCGGAAGAACTTTCGAATGAGATAGAAGTTCCAGTACCGCAGGATTCTGATGAATTTAATAAAGACAGGAGCGATACTCGTGTTAATACAGGTGGTACTGTTCCCACTACCATAGCCACAGCCACCACTACCTCACCACCTTTACGTTCCAATTTGTTCCATGCTACTTTAGTATTGCTGGCAAGCTTGGTGATAGGTGCAACGGTGTACCAGGCAAAATAATATTAGCAACATTTATATAATGAATAAAATTAATAATGAGAATGAAGTGTAGGGAAGTGGTGAAAAGTTGATTGAGGGGTTGTCATTGACTGCTGGTGTGATATAGTTGAAAGCCATCATAGTTATATGATTATCTATTATCTATTATCTATTATCTATTATCTATTATCTATTATCTATTATCTACACTTCAACTGTTATCACCATAAATATCTTGTAATGACCACATATCTTCCTCATGCCTCAGTCTATCTCATTCACCAAATACCTATCTAATATCCCAACATTCTTCTCGTCAATGGTCTCATCCACCTCATAAGTCTCTACCTTTGCAAAACCCAACTCTGTGGAAAGATCCTCTACAAAAATATCACTCAACTTGTCCAATGTGGGAGCCTGCTTAGGAGCAATGAGCTCAGCAATCGAAGTCTGCATGGTACCAGGTAATCCACATATCACCAATCTAGGATCGTTGAAAAAAGACAAGTCTGGGTCATTGTTAAGACTAACTCCATGGGAAGTGATGGATCTTTGGATATTGACACCAATTGAACTGATCTTGGTTGTGGCATTGACCCAAACCCCGGTGTTTGCCGAGTCTACAGTGTCTATCAGGAACCTCGAAAGGGTCTTCTTGACGCTACGTTCGAGGGTATCTATATAACATTTGGACTTCAACTTCAACGAGGTGAGGTCGATGATAGGGTACACGACCAACTGGCCTGGCCCGTGGTAGGTGACTTCACCACCTCTTGAAGTTTGGATGAAGCGGGCGTTTTTCAGTGATTTCAAAAGCTCATGGTCTCTGACTTTCTCTCTGCGGCCTCCAGTGTATACGGACTCGAATTCAAACGACAATATCACCTGTGAAGGGGTCGGAAGTGCACGGTTTCGTCTTGCCTCGATGTGTCTATTGGCGATGAACGACTGTATGAGATCACCGTTTTCGTACGGTCTGATGGATTTGAACTTTAAGTGTTTTACAACTCCCTTGATGGGATGTATTACCTTGTTGGAACAGCTCATGGTGGCACAGATCTCGACACTTGTCTGCTGAGGTATTATTTGTCAAGACAAAGTCATCGCTTAGTTTTTTTCACTTTGGCATAATTTTTCACTTGACTTTTTCAGTGAGCTGGTGTAGTGATGTTGGGGTGTGGTGGTGTGGTGATGTTGTGAGAGGTTATGGAAGGTTGGATGGGTGGGCATTGAGGTATGAGTTTGGTCATTAGAGGTGAATTGAGTTGATTATACAATTATAGAGTTTAATAGGGCAATAGGGCTTACATAAGGGCTTAACCAGGCCGAGAATACAGCTTAGTGCTTTAGCAGAGCCGGATAGAGCTTAACTAAAGCTGAGACAACGGTTGAATAGCAAAATGGTTTATATAAATTATTTGGCTTGAAGTTGAGACGAATTCAGTAGGCACTGGTCTAGGTCTAGTCTTGGCTCTGCACATTATTAGTCTGCTCAACAATTCATTCAAACAGCTCATTATCAAAGACTCATCTTCTAACTCTTTTAAGTAAACCGAGAAGGTGGTGTCCCGATGTTAGAATTGATTTTACAGATGCTCATTCCACTATTTACTAGTATTCGTGAACCTTCTTCACTTTAATAATCCCTTCTTCACTTTACTAATCCCTTCTTACTTTACTAATCCCTCTCTACAAACCACACATATAATATAATAAACCCATTATAAACACCTAAATGCCTCTAAATAAAGGTAGAACTAAAATACAAAATCTGAGAATAAATAGCAAAGCCTAAAAAAGCAAATCATATAACCCCGCTAGCGGTAATCTGGGATGTCAAAGTGGATGAACGGCGTGTCTGTTGGAATAGCAGCAACCAACTGGTTGTTCTCGTCCAAAGCCACATCCACATGGTTCTTCACACCCTCGATCTCCTCCTCAACGTCTCTGTACTGCTCACCAGAGGTTGGACGTCCAAATCCGGCAGCGATCAAACTTTTGCGGATCCAAGGCGACAACAAGCCACTGAAGTGGTACTCCACCTCGACCCCGGAGTAACGGTACACCAGGGCCCTCAAGTCGACCAAGGCCTGGACGGAGGTCATGTCCACAGCGGTGACGCACGAAAAGTCAAAGTGGATGATACGGGCAAAAGGCCGAGTGTCAACCTCCGTCGTCACGACAGAGTTGTCCGAGTCCCCGGCAACGTCCTCTTCTTCAACCTGCGCAGTGCGCGATCTCTTGAAGTCGCCCCTTAAGAGCCTCTTGAACCCTTGGACCACAGGCAAATCTGAAAACACCAACTCTGGGGTGTCGTTCCAAGGCCTGTCGCCGATGGTCTTGTAAATCTTGGACTCGTGCGTACGGGTCTTGGACTTGATCTCGTCCAAGATGACGTCGATTTGTCTGGAACTGTTAGGGTAGGTGAAGGACTCCGAAGGGCGGAAGACAAACACACCCGGAGGTGCTGGGAGCACGTCCACGGCGGAGTTGATCAACGAGGTGTGCACAAAGTTGGCCCTGTCTGGGAGCGGGACCCATCTGGTGTGGAACTGCAAGTCGTATTGGGGCTGGGCCTCTTGCGCGAGCTGCTTGTTCTCGTCGTTGTTGTTGTTGTTGTCGTCGTTTGAAGCAGTCTCGGACTCGCTAGGCGTCTTCACCTTGATGTTGACGGCCTCGGCGACACGCACCTTACCCAAAAAGACGCCGTTTGGCTTGGACAATCTCCACAACAACACGGCAACGGAGGCACAGACACTGAAGTAGATGGCGTCTTCAATGGAGGCAAAGACCGCGATGAAGACACCGACAATGAAGATGACAAAGTCCAAGAAACTGGTCTGGTACAACTTCCAGGTGACTCTCCAGGAGGCCACCAAGTCGCTGACACAGTGGATGATGATCAGGGACAACGCCAGCTTAGGGATGTAGAAGAAGGCCTTCGTCAAGGCGTACAAAGCCAACAACACCACGGCTCCGGTGAAGATACCGGCAAAAGGTGTTCTCACACCACACTTGGCCTTCAAGGCAGATCTCGAGAAGGAGCCGGTGGCAGGGTAGGCGTTGAAGAAGGTGCCGATCAAGTTGGTGACCCCGATGGCGATCAACTCCTGGTCTGGTATAACCTTATAGTCGTTCAATCTACCGAAGGACTTGGAGATGGAGATGTGTTCCAAAAGCAAGATGATCACACTCACTGGGATCTCAGCGGCAATCTTGGTGATGACATTGTGTGGAGGGAGCGTCATGGCGCCCGTGTCTCTCAACCCGGAAGGCACCTCGCCAATGATGCTGAACAACTTCCCGCCAGGGTGTCTCTTCAACCATGGGTGCACCACGGCCCACGAGATCAAGGTGGCCAAGACAATGACAACGGCATGACGCAACACCTGCAGGTAGAAGAAGACTCTCTTCCAGCGTGGGTACCGTTTCATGGCAAAGTCACAGCCGTACTTCCACAGGTACAACACGAACAACGACACCAAGCCAAAGGCCAGGTCCACGGAGGTGTCTGGCAAGTGCTTCAAGGTGTCGATGATGGTCAAGTAGGTGGCCTGACGAGTGTTCACGAGCTTGTTGTAACCCATCAACAGCGGAACCTGGCCCGAGACAATGTTCAAGGCGGATCCCGTCATGAAGGCAAACACCAGCGGAACTGGGATGTACTCCAAGATGAAGCCCAACCGCAAGATACCGAGTCCCAAGGCGATGGCACCACAGGTCAACGAGAGGAATGTGCCGATCAATGGGGCACTGGCGTCTGGGTACTCTGCTTGCACCTTGGCAACCACTTTACCGACTTGCATGGACATGACAGCCACTGGCCCAATGGACACGTCCTTCGACGTGGCAAAGAAACAGTAGATGAAGACACCGACAAAGGAGGAGTACAAACCGTACTGGGCGTCCAAGCCGGCCAATTGCGCATACGACATGGACTGAGGTACGACAACGACTCCGACAGTGATACCGGCAATCACATCGTAGGACAACCACTTCAAATTGTAGAACCAGAACCACTTGGCGATAGGGAACAAACTGGCCAAGTAGCGGGTCACTTTGGTGACCGGGTGCTCAAACACATTACGGGCATAGTCCACTGGGGTCACCACATGCTCGGTGTACTGGTCTATGCTATGGGTGTACGATGGGTAGTTGTCATCGGAGTCCAGGGTGGAGTTGTTGACCAAGGCCTCTTGTTCTTTGATGTAAGAGTCTTTTATGGATGACATGATATACTGGGGGTGTACTGGGTGTACTTTGTACTATATCCACGAGATTTAACCAAAAGATGTACTAAAGGATGTGTTGTGTCAAATGTACTTAAAGAAGAATTAGTAATGTACTTGTATCACTAACGCCCTTGTATTGATGACGTACTAATTCTCTGATTCTCTGATCCTCTGATTCTCAATCTCTGATTCTCTGATTTCTCAATCTCTGCTGTGACCAAAACCATCGGGATTCACTTTCTAATTATATGACAATCAAAAAGCACCAAAAATCATCTCTCCGACATGACAATGCAATGGTCTCATAATCCACACCTCTTGCTGCAGTCTTCTCCCTCCCACAGTTTCCTCTCATCTCCCCAATTACAGAAATCTTATGCACATCGAGTGAAAAAATCAGTGCGAAAAAAATTTCACCCTTGCGAAAATCCACAATTTTTTGATATCAGTTCACGTGACTTGGCATTATTGTGTGCCGATTTCGTCATTCCCAAATCTGGGCCTGCGCAGCTTTGGCAACTGTGGGAGCGATTTGCGCACGAGACCCTTGGACAAGGCTTTACCATTGATGTGGGAATGGTGTGCTTGGGGTCCACAGCGAGCTGCCGTTTGGAGGAGGGGAATGGAGTAGTGTAATGCAGTGTAGTGAGTAGTTACGTGGAGTAGTTACGTGGAGTAGTGAGGAGTTAAGTGTAGTTTAGTAAGTAGTTTAGTAAGTAGTTTAGTGTCATTTGTCTACTTACTGCTTTTTGCACCTTTTGTGCTTTTGGCTTAAGATGCCCCAGAAGCTAAAGCTAAAGGCGCTCTATAAGCTTATCTCTTTTTTATAGCCGTTTTGTGCTTGTCTTGCCCATTTTGCTGGTTTTGCATGTGCTCATATGTGCTCATATGTACTCACTTTAAAGTGCTCCCAAGCTTATCTTAAACCTCTTTCGTCTTGTCTGGTGCACTCTTTCTCTTGCCTCTATCAATTTCATCTATCAATTTCATCTATCATTCACCAATCAGCTGCTTCAACTCAATTTTTATCACTTCCACTTAGTTTTAAACAACTTACTTCTACTGCTTTAATTTTTCTCATCGCTTACTTGCTCCCATCGTTCTCCTGACTAACATTTCTGTCATTTTCAAAAAGATGATCTCATCAAAAGCTTAAGTCATCACACTTCAAAGCAGCCAAAGTGTGGTTACTAAATTTTTGAAATTCTTGTATATTGACTAACTGACTAACTAATTATGTCAAACTAAACGTTCTAGCCGTACCGCGGTAAAATTTAGCTTTCATTTTAGAGTTCATAAATATATTCTTATCATTTGATTTACATGTTTTGGTCCACCGATTAGCTCAGATTTCGCAAGATTTCGCAAAGATAATGCAATCTCTTTCTCATGTCAACACAACAATAGAACATCACAATCCCAATTCTTAACAATGTCCAACCAACACACCTGATGCAACCCTTCGACATTTCTCTGCTTCCACACCTCCAACATAATCTGCTTCGAAATCCAATTGTTCCCCACAAACTTATTACTGATCTTCCAAAATTCCACTTGCAACTCCGGCTCCGTTGCATCTGTACCACTGATGAAGAAACTCCAAAACAATGGCGAAATCCGTGTGTCCAAATCGTCGATCTCTATCAACCTTTTCAAATGCTTCAAAGAGTTCACTACATGATTCTGTACCAACGAAGGATCACTCTCTTTGATAATCCTCTCGAAATATATGCACATACTGTTGTAAAAACTCAAGATATTATGGTACAATATCTCATGGAACGTCGACTTGTAGTTCTGTCTGTTGTCGAACAAGTTCCATGTCAACTTCCACTCTTTTAAATCTTCTTCCAAGTCGCAACACAACTTGGGGTAATTCCGTGGGAACAACTTTCTTCTCGTGAAGTAGTTCTTGTGGTTCGAAAGGGTGATGATCTTGTTGAATAACTCGAGCAAAGAGAGAGGTAGTCCGTACATGTATTCTACACTTGAAAATTTGTTCACATCGTCCTCGACGTCTCCTACAAACACTGTCCCATTATCGGGAAGTGGAATATCGATCAATACAGGCTCGTTCTTGGTATCCTTTTTGGCGCCTGGCGAAGTTACACTCTCTTCTGTACTTACAACATCCTCTTCTTCCTCTTCATCTTCTCCTTCGCTGTCACTCTTATCGCTACTGTTATTGTTAAACTTGATCGTGAAGCTCGGATTACCGTCCAGCCGGATAAACTGCGGTTTCTTGATCAGAATGTCAAGGTAGTCGTTGAGAGTGTTGAAGCCGTCGTCGAATGTGAAGTCACCTTTGCTCAAATTGTAATTCTCCTCGATGATGTCTTGGAAGATCTCGTCCTCGACACTCAATTCGTAGGTGTCCATATCGATTTTCAGCGTGCTGAAGTAGAAGATCTTGATGAACCGGTACAATTTGATCAACTTCTTCAAGTTTACGAACTTGTCCAAGGTCAACACCTCGTTGAAACCTTTGCTGTTGTGTTTATTTAACATCGAGTCGTTGTAATTGTTCAAGACCTCGATCAAGCTGTCACTGAGCTTGAACCACCGCGAGAAGTTCTCCAAGATCTGGGTGAAGTAGTCGATCTTGATCAACAATATCAAGATCAAGATGACGTTTTTGATCTCGTAGTTGGTGATCAACCCGTGCAAGTAAGGGCTCTTGACAAACTGGTCCTTGTCGTTGGTCAATTTGAGGATCAACACGGTGGTCTCCAACATAATCTCCCGTCTCAACTTGATACTAAGCTCCAAGAGCGAAGCCTCTCGGGTGGCCTCGTACTTGAAAAGACTCGCCAAGCACAACACTTGCTTGATGATCAACTTCTTCAACTCGGAGCCCTCGTGGTGGCTGTTGACCATCATGTGTCCGATGTACTGGTAGATCAAGGGCATCACCATCGACTCGTAGATGTTCCCCTTGAAGGCAATGGGCATCATCAAGTGGATATTGCTGGCAAAATAGTCCACAAGCTCGCTGAATAAGTCGTCCATCACGATCTCATTTTTGACTAGCGACCTCGGCACTCGAGACGACTTCCTATACGTGGCTAGCAACAGGTTTATAGAGTACTCGTTCTCTGACTCGAAGTATTTGGCAAAGATGGTCCTATTTAGCTGGTCAATGGAGGCATTCTTGGTCTCTTTGCTCTGCAAATACCGATACGTCACTTTTGCCTGTTGTAGAAACCGATGGTCGATCCAGATTTCAATGTTGTCTTCCTCTTCTTCGTCGTCTTCCTCCTCATCACTACGCTCTACATCCTCTACGTTCGTGTCTACGCCTTTTCTACGTCCATTTCGGCCCTCTTCTACATAATAAGTCGACCTCAAGTCGCTGACATTGCTCCGTGGTACCAAGTCGGGCTCTGAACATCGAGACACCACGCCGAAGTACTGGCTGGTGTAAATGCCGAAGGGACCCTTGTTCAATGCCTGTTTCTGGTGCTTGACGAGGTTGTAAGCATTGCAAAAGTTCAAGTCGTGGTCGATCTCGTTCTGGTATTCGTAATTGGTCTTGAACCGCATGAATTCGATGTGCCTTCTCTTAGTGCTGGGGCCCATTTCGTCGACTCCAGCGTCGTTTCTCCTCGGGCCGAGCTCCAGCATCCTGTTGGACACCACCGTCCACGGCCGTGCCCACAGCAAGTTGATTCCATACCCTCCACAGACCAACTTCGAGTTCAGGCATCGGTCGCAGCCTGGTCTCTTGTTGTCACATTTGATCTTTCTGTGTCTACAAGTGTAACAGCCGGTGAAAGTGCGGCTTTTCTTCGCCCCGTTGGCTTTCTTAACCGAATTACTACCGCCAGCCATCTTCAACACGTGAGGCTCTATTCATCGCACTACTTTTCCGGTCAACTTCAGTCCTCTGCTGGTGTATTAGTATCAGTTTGATGCAGTGATGGTTTCCAAGATTTTTTTGCTCGTTCAGTTCTAAGCGAGGAAAAAGATGGCAAATCTAGCCGAGCGAAAATTAGTGAGATAGGATGAGAGTGGGGAAGCAATAAGTGTCAACGAGGTTGAGGAAATAGGTCAATGAAAAGGGGAATGAATAAGAACAATAAAATCAATGAAATCAATAAAATCTAATCGGTATCAAATCTAATCTATATCAAATCTAATCTATATCAAATCTAATCTATATCAAATCTAATCCGTATCAAATCTAATCCGTATCAAATCTAATCCATATCAAATCTAATCCATATCAAATCTAATCAAATCCTCTACGACCTCATTTATACATAAATCAGTCTTTTTATACAATAATGAAATACACAGTAAACAAAAAGAGTCAAAACACAACTACTTACTCGATCGACACTAAAAGACAGCACAATCTCAGTCCTTCTTCTTTCTGCCAGTCAATCCTTTGACAGCTCCAAACACTTTACCTCCAGCTCCGACACCAGCTCCGATTCCAGCTCCAACACCCTTGCCAGCCAAACCAGCTCCGGCCCCGATCACCTTACCACCAGCTCCGACAACTTTACCTCCAGCACCAAGAACTCCTCCTGCAGAAGACTCGGTAAAGGCAATGACGTAGTCTGGCTTGAATTGGAACTTCAACACAATCTCACCGGCAGGCTTGCCATCTTCGTCTTTCAAGTTCACGGCAAACTCAGAAGGCTTCAATGGATCGATCTCCGACAAGGGGAAGTCCAGAGAACCAAGAACGTCATCCTGGCCAGCCCCGAAATCCCAGTCGTGCACCTTGATGTGCAAAAAGGTGTTGGCTCTCGATTTGATTTGAATCGAGGTGGTCTCGTTCCATACAGGGTCCAAGGTCTTCTTGATGGTCTTGGTCTTGAAGAAGGAGTCCTCCTCGCCAGTGAGGTACAACTTGGCGAAGGGATCCGATTTACCATTACTGTCTCCAGCGGGCAAGCCCGACAGAGAAACTACAGTCACAGTCATGTCACCGGCGTTGGTGATGGAGTCCAGTGGTGGCAAGGCGTCCATGAGGATAGGGTACCAGGAACATTGGATCTCGACTCTTGCGGCAGCGGCTCCTTGCAATTTCAACACCTGAGGCTCTTTGAAGCAGTTCTGCAACAACTCCGCGGTGGAAAAGCCAGCTTCCAGAATCGGCTTCTTCAAGATATTGCTGTCCTTCTCGTGGGAAACTCTCACCTTGACCCTCGAGTAGGCCAACTCCTTCACGGTGTAGTCCCCGCTCTGGTTGACTCTGCTCTTTCTGGAGATTCTGGAGGACGAGAACTCAGGGAAGGCGCCTTGGTCGAAGAAGAACTGCACATAGCCCGACTGCCCGCCGATATCGGCACTGATCACCTTGTACACGAACACACCTTGCTTGTAACTCATCAACTCTTGCAAGGACAACTTTTCCTTGGACGACTCCTCGATAACGTCCTCACTTTGCAGCTCGTCCAGTTTCAGAGCACCGTCCTTTGCGGCGGCGACGTTCTTCTGGGTCTCTTCCAACCGCAGCAGCTCGCGCTTCTCCGCCTCCAGGATCTCCTTGGCGTCCATGACCGATTTCACCGGATAAAAGGACAAGCTGTACTTGACGGTACCCTTTGGTCCCTTTCTGCTAACCAATCTTCCCTCTCTGGCGGCCGTGTCCACGTGTTGGATGTACGCCCCGTCCTTGCGCTCGATCAACTCGTTCAATTTCACATCGAACGAGCCCAAAGTGCGGTCCTGCTGCGACCTCTCCACGTCCATGGCCTCGATGGTCAACTTCAGGTTGACCGAGGAGATCGGAATGTAAAAGGTCTCGTTGAAGATCGGATCCAAGGTGGAGTCCTGGGGGATGGTGCGGCCTTTTTGGAAGTTGTTCACCATGAGACGCACGTATGGGTCGATGGTGCCCACGGTTTCCAAGTTGCGCAAGCCATTGGCGCTCTCGATGAAGACACGCACCACACCGATCGGCTCTGGGTAGTCTGCGGAGCCGTCAAAGTATGGGATGTTGACCGGTTTCCACTTGGCAGAGATCTTCAACTCGCCGTCGCTCTTGCTCAACGGGTGCCAGGTGTTGTCCACCTCTGTGGCATCGACCAAGTTGCTCAACTTCGTCACCAAGTACGCGATCACCTCCTTCTTGCTGTTCTTGACCAAGATCTTGGCGGCGGACTTGCCCTTGTTGCCGATGATCTTCTCGAAATTGGCGCCGTACGACGGCTCCGCACCCTTGCCGGCCGAGGTGGTCAACACCAACTCGTTGTCGAGGTACAACTCTACAGTGGTGGCCAACTTCTTGGCCTCCTTCTCGTCACTACAGAGGTTCTTGGCCTCCTCGATGGTCAAGTTGACGATACCGGTGTTCAATTCTGGAGGAGGCTCGAACGAGCCGTCGATGGCCTTCTCGCCGTTCAACACGGGCAAGAACTCCACGTCAAAGTCGAACTGGCCCACGGGCTTGTTGTTGCGCAAGAACGGCATGCTGATGTTGGATCTCTTGGGCTCGTCCAAGAGATGGTTCAAGTCGTACAAGGTGGTGCCCAAGTTCTGGTCCTTCTTTGGGTCGTTCCAGTCGTAGATCTTCATGGTCAAGGGCTCGGCCACGTTGGTCACCATGAGGAACACGTTCTCGTTCCACTGCGGCCGGATGGTGTCGTTGATGGTCTTGGTGCGCGCCTGCACGGTGCCGCCGAAGCCAAAGGTGATGTACGGGTCGCATGTGTTCTCGATGGTCTCGAAGCCCTTGAGGTCCTTGGCGTGCTTGGCACGCACCACCAAGACGCCGATGGCACCCGTGATGGAGTTACCGGCGAGCAACTGCTGCAAGTTCAACTGGAAGGACAACGGCGAGATGAGCATCGGGCCGGCATACTTGACGATCATACGGTTTACAAAGGGGAGGAGCCCCGGGATGGCCATGATCTCCCAGTTGAAAGCTGCCGTGGAGAAGAGCTTGGCGACGAAATCGTACTGCGGAGGCTCCAAGAGCGACACGTTCACCGTCTGAATGTGCGGGAACGCGGTCATCATTCTCAATCTGACACGCACCAACACCCTGAAGGAGATTCCTTCCACCAAGACAGGCACGGTAAGCCCGAACAACTTGGCCTTGAGCACAACCGTTTGGTCCACGCTATTCTTTCTCTGTTTGACAGTGGCATCGGCCAACGTGTTCGGGGTGAACGAGACCCCCCAGTCCATGACGGTGACGTCGTCGCCGGTCTTGGGCAAGGTGCGCACGAGGTCGATGCGCGGCGGCTTGGTGCCTGCGGTGAAGGTGTCCAACCACAAGGCCTTGACGAAGGCAGGCAGCGGGCTCGCCGCCAAGATCGGGTTCACCTGCTCGCACACGATCGCCGAGATGGAGGGCTCGAGGAAGAGCCAGTACTTCTCCAAGAAGGTGTTCAACCAGTCCATGGACTCGTAGTCGTCCTCAATGCGCTTGATGGAGAACTCTCTTTGCAGCAGGTCTCTTAGCAAGGAGCGGTACTGCCTGATGGAGACCCTGTACAACAGCGAGAAGACGAAGATGACAAAGAAAAGCGCCCCCACGTTGAATCTGAACTTACCCAAGATCCACGAGAGCAAGCCGCCTACAAACAAGAGCCCGGCGTTGTGGTACCAGTCACCGTAGAACTTGGATGGCACGTACTCGTCGAGCAACGTGGACTTACTCAACAAGTCCATCAGCTCGTCGTCGGGGGTCAAGGTGTCTTTTTCCTGCCAGCCGCCTACTTCTTTCCATCCTCTGTACGTTGGATCGACTGGTTCTCTGGTCTTGGCCTCTTGTTCCTGTTGTTCGATGATGTCTGGAGACTCGGTGTCTCCAGGCTTGTCTTCGGTCTGGGTCAAGATATCAGGTTGGTTCTGGGAGAGTTAGTATGGAGATGGTGAATTGGCAAGGTGAATTGGCAAGGTGAATTGGGGAGTTAGAATTGGGGAGTTAGATTTGGCATTATTTGGCATAAACCGGCATTAATTGGCATTCATGAAACGTGATTTGCCATGACTTCGCAGTAATTAGCATGAATAAATACTAATCAGCATATATTAACACTGATTAGCATCAATCCACACTGATTAGCATAAATTAACATAATGAGCCTTGATAAAACATATTTTGCCATAAATTAGCATGAATTAGCATGAATTAGCATGAATTAGCATGAATGAACACTAACTAGTGTGAATGGACATTAATTAGCAAATATTAACACTAATTAGCATAAATTAGCATTAGCACGTATAGACACTAATTACCACTGGTTACCACTAATTACCACTAATAAGCATAAATTGACATGAATAAAACATAACTAGCCATGAATTGGCACAGATCAACACAAACTAACACGAATTACCATCATTCCCATCACTGCCATCACTACCATCAATAATAGGAATAGGGGTAAGACAATTAGACGCCATTACAATTCAACTCCCATCCGTTCACTCAATTCATTGTTCTATCAAAGTTTCCTTCACTTACCGCTGACATTATCACTTAAATCCACAGATATTTCAAGGATAATCTTGGTCTTGATCTGTTCAATCGATTGCAATTCCAACTACCTCCCACAATTGAGTTGCTCCTTAAAAAATCAAAACTAAAAAAAATAAAATTCCTTCAAAAGTTTTTGTTTTTTGATTTTTTTGATTTTTTCTTCGTTAAAATTTCAGGTGAAATTTCAGTTAGCAAGAAAAATGGGGTGGTGGAGGGTTTGGCCTTGCTTAGATGTAGATTTATAGATTATATCTGTTGAGTTGGTGTAGTTGAAGTTTATTTGGTTTAGATCAGTTATAGCCATTGATTACTTAGACCAGATTAATTAGGCCAGATTGATTAGACCAGATTAATTAGACCAGATTAATTAGACCCGATTCAATTATTGTTAGGCTATTTTCTTGAGACTTTGAGTTAGCCTGGCTCATTTGATTTGCTTATTTGATTTGGTTACTTCAATTTGTTTCTCACTTTTAACTAGTACCAACTTCTATGGCTTCAGATTCAATTGGCTACATTCAGCTCTTTACTACTCATTCCAATGGCGAAACTAGTCAACTATCAATCTTTTCACTGTCATCTTTGTCAGTCGAAACACCAGTTACTCTCGTACTTATTCTAACTTTTCTATCGCCTCTTATCGTTCTTCTCTTCACAAGATTTTCCTATTCTTTTCCTACTATTCTTTTCCTACTATTCTTTTCCTACTATTCTTTTCCTACTATTCTTTTCCTTCTATTCTTTTCCTACTATTCTTTTCCTACTATTCTTTTCCTACTATTCTATTCCTAACAATTTTCTCACAATATTTTTTCTTCACTTTTCAGCAAACATCTCCTAGCGGTATTCTCCATACTCTGTCTTCTTTTCTTGATACCCTTCCCTTGTATTCTACTCTTAACATTCCACTCTTGAAATCACTTCACCTTCTTCTTCACAACACTCTCTTTACTTCCTTCTCCGTGCTCTCTGTCCATCCTTTCTCCCCACTCTCTCAGATTCAATCACTAACAACTATCCTGCAACCACAAACATCGTCACACCACCTTGTTGCCTGAAAGAAAAATTACCCATTTTTTTTCATTACAAGTTCGCTTTGGTTTGGGGTATTCTTCCTCCAATGATTTACGACAAATTTTCATCACAACCCTTCAAATCCTCCCAAACAATAAGACATCTTGTGTACTCCGATTTCCTAAACCTTTTGTTTTCTTCCGAAGTTTCTTCCGAGGTCCCCAAACACCTGTTTATTACTCATATATTGACAATTTTTCAATTAGTATAAGCCTCTTAATAATAAAACTCCAACCATCGCCTTATTGAGGGAACGGCTAATCAGAATTTTTCACAATCACAACTCGAGGTAAACAACTGCAACTCTCAGCTTTTCGCCAAGCAATACCATCAAGGTATCCCTCGTGTCAAGAACACTAAACAACTTTTCAATTACTTTATTGGGGATGCAACATACTTCCTTTATAAATTCCTATTTGCTTATTTGAAACCCAATCTCCTCTCTTTTAACCCCCAACGCCTCGGGATCCTCTCCTATTATTCTCCCTCTCTGCTCCCCGATAAAAATCAGTAATGTTCTGCTAAGGCCGAACTTAATTTAGTTTTTTTTTTCTCTCCCAATTCCAAAATAGGACAGAATCAGTGCCCCAATCCAGCCGATATCTTCAATAAAAAAAGTAGATGCAATGGGCATCTTGGCAAGCAAACGGCATCTAGTCATGACATCGGGGTATTTACAAATGCTATTGGCTTTCTTCTTCGATGTTTATGGAAAAATAATGCAACATTTTTCAACCCGATACTTACGTCCAAACACCCTGACTATTCAACTAAATTTTATATAAATTGGATCCCTCGTCTCCTTGTCGTAGTCCTTCTGCTCTAGATTTGCTTCCAAACTTAATATTGTTCATACACTCGCTTAAATATCGCCCATTAAGAATGTTCACAAAAGTATCCCTTTCGCTCTCTGTTCTTCTGAGCTCGGCCTTTGCGGCTGCAATTGCAAATCCACAAGCTTTGCCAGAAGCTTTTGCTTTTGCAATGGCAAACCCAGCTGAAGCTTCTTATGAGTGTCATGCCTACTGTGGTTACGCTATCTTGGCCGCAAGACAGTGTTCAGAAAACTCAGACTCCACCGATTCCGGTCCATATGATAGCTCTTGCTTGTGTGATTCCGGAACCACCTTCATGTCTCAAATCACAGACTGTTTGTCCTGTGGTTGGTGCTTATGGGATGACTATGGGGAGTTCTTGGGCTCAGCTTTATCTGCTTGTGATTTACCTAGTGAGCCAACTGGTACTGCTTGTGCCGCAAGCTCCACTGCAACTGCAGAAGCCACCTCAACTGAAGAAGCAACTTCAACAACCCCTACCACCACTGAAGCAGCAACTACCTCAACTGCCGAAGAAACCACTTCAGCTGATGCTACCACCGCTGAAGCCACTTCTGAAGCTACTGCTGAGGCCACTACTGAAGCTACTGCTGAGGCCACTACTGAAGCTACTGCTGAGGCCACTACTGAAGCCACTACTGAAGCCACTACTGAAGCCACTACTGAAGCAACTACTGAAGCCACTGCTGCTGAGTCCACAACCGAGGAACTGACCGCTGCTCTGGTCACCGAATCAACTGCTGCCGAACAGACCTCTGAAGCTGCTTCTGAAGCAACTTCTCTGGAAGAAACTTCAGCCACTGAAGCTCCAGCTTCTTCTGCCGCTTCTGCTGTTGCCTCCGGAGAATCTTCTTCTGCTGCTTCTGCCGTTGCCTCTGGAGAATCTTCTTCTGCCGCAGCTTCTGCCTCAGCCACTCAGGCTACAGTTTCAACCTTTACTGGGGCTGGTAATCTCATTTCCGTCGGATTGAGTCCAGTCTTGGTCGGATTGGCTGCCATTTTGATCTAAGCTGAGACGGTGATTGACAACTAACGGGTAACTTACCTTTTTTACTACATTTTTCTTGTCTAGTATTTACTACTTTTTATATGATACTTTCGTTTCTTTCGTTTCATTAATTTTCATTTCTTTTTTAGCCTGTTGAACCACTGTATATCATTGTATATATCTAACGAACACCCGTTGAGTCACCAAAGTCTTGTTCAGGACTACTCAAAACTATAATTGGAATCTTGCAATAAAACTCCATCCCATTGGAAATGTAGTCCACGCCTCTATATAAAGATCCCTTTGAGTCATTATATATTTCGATGAACTCGTAATTGCCATCGAGAGCGTTCAGGTCCAGATCCAGCTCGGATTTTTTATCAAGCAACACGAATTTGAATAATACACAATACTTGACGTCTAGCAAATTACTTTTAAATTGCCCAGTACGAATAGTGTCATTTGGTATCAACATATCGTAACTCATTTCATCATTGACATTGAAACAACTGACCAAGACCTCGTTCAACCTCGTTTCAAACTCGAAATTGTTATTCAATTCGACATCAGGGATCATCTCATCTTCGTCCTTCAAGAAGTCAGAGTTATTGAACTTCTCGATCTTGAGCAATCTGGTTATTATTCCTGTTATCGGTACTTGAGAATGCTTGAAACTAAGGTGTATTTTCAAGGATTCATTGAAAGTGACGATCGATTTGGAGAGAGAAATGGTGGTGATCAACTCACCGTTTCTCTTCAAGATGAAATTTAGTTGCTGTTTTGCAGGGACTTGAGAATGGTACTCTTTAGGGTCGTCCTCCAGCAGTTTCAAATTAGCAAGATCCGGGTTTTCGTTATGTTTTTTGATCTTGGCCAGGATATTTTCAGGATTATTGAAAGCATTGATCAAATTTTCTTTTACATCTTCTTCGAACTTGTCATCATCGGTGTTGTTATTGTGAATGTTTTCCGATGATAAGAAGTCATTTTCGAATTTTTCTTGGATTCCGATCAAGTTTTGTACGTCTTTTTCATTCATTTCACGAAGAAAAGAGAAGAATTTGGCTCTTTCCGTTGTTGTTGACTCTGGAGTGGTAGTGACCTTACCATTGGCACCAATTTCGTTGTTGAAAGTGGAGGCCATTGTAGAACTGCGACGACGTTTTGGGGTAATGAACTTTCTCCTGATGTCTTTGAACGAACTATCATGCTCTGTGAGCTCAGAAATTGATGCTTTTACCTTATAACCGATTACAGGGTCGAGGAGATCGAACTTGGGTTGTTGGCCGAACTCATTTACGTAGGGTCTGATCTCCAATGGGAAGAATAAGATCTTGTTGCTCCATTTATGAGTCCTTTCGTCCATCACTTGATAGCCCAAGACCAAATTGTACTGTATTTTCAAGCTGGAAAGCGATGAGTAAGTAGGAGGCAAGAATTTGGGGAGTCTTATATTCATGTAGAAGGATTTTTCTAGCGGGGAGTCGGGCTCCTTTGGCTTAAATTCCAATTCCGGGAATAAAATGGACTGGGATGTGGAGAAAAATGGAACGATATCGTCTTTGAGGCCGGAAATGGAGGTTGTCGTGGTGGTGGTGCCATTGTTGTTACTGTTTGTCGTTGTTGTCGTGGTGGTGGGACCTCCAGTGCCGTTGGAAGGGTCTAAGTCAGAGGAAGTCTCTGGGATTATCGTGGTATTGAAGATATTGCCAAAGCCGGAGGCAACATTAGAAAGAAACCCGGCGTCCAACTTGTCGTCGAAGTCCAAGCCTGTGATTCCCGCAAGTTTTCCACCAATAACAGATCGTCTTTGGACGTCTCTGAGTCGTTCGGAATCAAATATCTGGTCGTTGTAAGTGTAATAGCCAAAGATCTGGGTGTAACCCAGCAACAAGGTGCTATTTTTGAACGGGTCTTCAGCATTGGGTCCGGCGCCGTTCTCGTCTAATGTCTCGAGCTCTTGCAAAAGCAAATTGCGGGTAGTATTTGAGAATTGGAGCGAGACTCTCTTGCCGAAACCGCCAAGCCAACTTCCTCCGGAGTCTGAATTCTCGGTGGGTACAGTCAATTGGTCTTCAGGGGTCTTTCTCGCAGTGAGAGGTGGTTGCTGAGGAGGTTCTTGCGTCGGTACAGGCCCGACGTATTTGAATTTTATAATGGCGCTCAACAGATTGGCCTCACCACCGACAAAGACTGGCGATTCTTCGTAGATCAATTGCAGTTGGATGTTGGAATCGTCCAAAGTCTGGGTGAACACGGCATGAGTCATGGTTGTGGTGGATGTTTAGGGGGATGCTTCGGGGAAATGCAAATGCAAGCACAATTGACAACTGGCAATAACCAAACAACGGGAATGATGACGGATGTGTGGTGTCTTGTTTGTGTTTCTTCACCCTTGATTCAAAGTCTTTTTGATATTTTTTCCGCTCAGGAAAATTGAGTTTTTGAGCTGGGCAAGGAAGGGCAGGAGTAGGGAATGTGGGAAGTGAGAGGGAGAAGACGAGGAGAAGGGTGATGGATGTGGTGGTGATGGGATGAACTCGCGTTGACTAGCATTGACTAGTATTGACTAGCATTGACTGGCATGGATTGGCATGGATTGGCATTTGGGTTAATCGTCAATTGTTAATTGGTCATTTGGTTGGCATCCTCTATAGTTACTACCACATTTAACGATTCATTTCTGCCCTCTGGCATTTGGCCCCTTTAAAACTATATCTCTATTTCTTAATCTATATTGATTTGTATAATGGATTTTTCCATACATCTCCTCATCTAGTTTCTGTCTCGAGATCTATAACTGTATTTTTCTGTATTCATTTACGTATCTATTTTATATCTACTTTATGTCTATTTTATATCTATTTTATATCTATTTTATATCTATTCGATATTAATTCAACATCCATATCTATATCTACTTCTATATCTCTACTGATCTGTAAATAGATCTTATCATATCTTTTCTCTCCAGAAATCTATATCTATCTCCATTTCTGTATCTATTTTCTATATCAGCTTGCTATATTTATATTTTTTATACCATATCAATTTACCATATTTATAACTACTTGCTAGATTTATTTCCACTAACCATATCGATTTTTTATATCCATTTACTGTATCTATAATTTATCTACTGACTATATCTATAATTTATCTACTGACTATATCTATAATTTATCTACTGACTATATCTATAATTTATCTACTGACTATATCTATACTTCATCTGTACTTTATCTAGCATTTATCTATACTCTGTCTATTTACTATATCCATGACTTATCTAATCATTTATCTACTCAATATTCTTCCTTCTAATTTTATTTTTACTATATCTGTAATATATTACTATATCTATAAGTATCCTATACATTTTATATCGGTACCCAAGATCTATCTATATTCAGTCCAATACTTCGTATCATACCCATATACGCATCCATCTACTTATGTCTTTACTAGGACTATCCTATTTTCTTTCCACTACCTCTTCTGTCTACCTACCACTTCTCATCCTATCTCGAACGATTTCTTTCACTCCCTCCTTTCCTTGCCTCCTACCTTGCCGCCTCGTCCCTTCCCTCGCCCCTTTCCTCCTTCTTTCCCTCGCCCCTTTCCTCCCTCTTTCTCTCGCCCCTTTCCCTCCCTCTTTCTCTCGCCCCTTTCCCTCCCTCTTTCTCTCGCCCTTTCCCTCCCTCTTTCCCTGCCACCTCGCCCTTTTCCCGTTGATTGCCCTGGAAATTTTTCATTCCAACTGAAAAATCCGCCGCTGTTTTTTCCAAACTCCAGCTTGTTCACCAACACAAAGCAGTGCCAAAGCAGCGTAGCCATCACATTCTAGTCATCACAACGTGCTAGTATCACATCCAACGATGGCTCTATCATTGTGCTCGCAAAGTGAGGGCCTAGGCCCCTTGTCCCCGGTGTACTCGGACTTGACCATCTGCTTCATCAACGCAGTGCTAGCAAACTTGACCTCGGCGTTTATCTTGGTCGCTGGAGCTGTGCAGATATTCCACCTCAAAAAACAGCCCGTGCTCTTGCACAAGACCACCTTCGTGTTCCACTTAAAGTTGGCCCTCGTGCTGTTGCAACTCCTCTTCACCTTGGTCGCCGGCGTCCATAGCCCGGACTCGGCTCTCAACACCATTTTAGCCGTTGCGGGCCTCGTGGTGGCGCTAGTGTTGCACTACGTCGAGGATTTCAAGTCCATTGTGCCTTCCGGGGTGTTGTTGTTCTACTGGTTGTTCACCGTGGCCATTGGCTTCCTCCGTGTCGAGAATCTCGTCGTGCGGTCGCTCTACCACGGGGCGTACTTCCATTCCTCGCTCTACGGAGCCATAAACGGCTTGTTTGTCTTGTTGTTGGAGGCCAATGTGGGTCCCCCAAGGGCTAAAACCGCGGTAGACTCGGTGTTGGTGTCCCCTTACGACAGGGCCAACGTCTTTAGCAAGATCACCTTCAACTGGATGACTCCCTTGATGAAGTTGGGGTTCGAGAAGTTCTTGCTTCTGGACGACTTGCCCCTGTTGCCGTCGTATCTCTGGTCAAAGACCTTGTCCGGACAGCTTGGCAAGGAGTGGAATAGGCAGTTGCTCACCACCACCAAACCCTCCTTGACCAAGGCCATCGTAAAAGCCTTTGGAGCGCCGTTTTCGCTCGCCGTAGTGTTCAAGATGGCCCAGGACTCGTTGCTGTTTGTGCAGCCGCAGTTGCTCCGGATCTTGATCAAGTTCGTAAACGACTACAACGAGTCGCCTGCAGACGACAAGTTGCCCTTGACTCGGGGCTTCATGATCGTGCTGGGGATGTTCCTCGTCTCTGTCGTGCAGACCTCCTTCTTACACCAGTACTTCCAGATCGCGATCGACATGGGCATGAAGATCAAGTCCTCGTTGACCTCCCTGATCTATTTAAAATCGCTCAAGCTCTCGAACCAGGCCAAGTTGGCCAATTCCACCGGCGATATCGTAAATTTGATGTCCGTAGACACGCAGCGGTTGCAAGACTTGACCCAGAACGTGAACTTGGCCTGGTCTGGCCCCTTCCAGATCACCGTGTGCTTGGTCTCGTTGCACGGGCTCTTGGGAAACGCCATGTGGGTCGGTGTGTTCATCATGATCATCATGATCCCGATCAACACATTGCTCGCCCGGTACCAGAAGAAGCTCCAGAAGATCCAGATGAAGAACAAGGACGAGCGGACGGGCGTGATCAGCGAGATTTTGAACAACATTAAGTCGTTGAAGTTGTACGGGTGGGAACAGCCGTACAAGGAGAAGTTGAACCACGTGCGGAACGAGAAGGAGTTGAAGAACTTGCGGAAAATGGGCATTTTCCAGAGTTTCTCCACGTTCACCTGGAGTTGTGCCCCGTTCTTTGTCTCGTGCTGCACGTTTGCTATGTTTGTCTTCTTGAACAAGGACACCCCGTTGACCACGGACATCGTGTTCCCGCTGTTGTCCTTGTTCAACTTGTTGGGCTTCCCTTTGCTGGTCTTCCCGAACGTAATCACCTCCCTTGTAGAGCTGCAAGTCGCCGTCACCAGAATCACCAAGTTCCTTGACGGCGAGGAATTGCAAGATCTGGCCGTCTTGAAGTTGCCTCCTGCGCTGAAGTTAGGCGAGGAGAGCATCCGCATCGAGAACGCCGACTTGTTGTGGTCCCGCGAGCCTTACAAGCCTCTGTTGCTCGGAATCAACTTCCTCGCCAGGAAGGGCGAGTTGAGTTGTATCTTGGGCAAGGTCGGGATGGGCAAGTCGTCGATGATCCAGGCCATCTTGGGCGATTTGTACAAGGCCCAGGGCACCATCGTCACGCATGGCTCCATTCTGTATGTAAACCAAGTCTCGTGGATCATGAACGCCTCCATCAAGGAGAATATCCTCTTTGGCAGCAGGTACGATCCAGAATTCTACCTGAAAACCATCAAGGCGTGTGCCTTGGAGCGCGATTTGGAGATCTTGCCGGAGGGCGACCGCACCCAGGTCGGCGAGAAGGGTATCTCGTTGTCCGGAGGCCAGAAACTGCGTTTGAACTTGGCCAGGGCCGTATATCTGCGTCTGGACATCTATCTCTTGGACGACCCGTTGTCTGCGGTGGACGAGCATGTGGGCAAGCACTTGATCCAGCATGTCTTGGGCCCAAATGGGTTGTTGAAAAGTAAATGTAGGGTCTTGCTGACGAACAACTTGAATGTGTTGCGGTACAGCGACCATATCTCGATGCTCCAGAACGGGAAAATCATCGAGGAAGGCTCCTTCGACAAGATCATGTTGGGGGACGCCAGTAAATTGAAGAGTCTCATCCTGGAGTTCTCGAAGAAAAAGAGATCCGATGAGGATCCAGAAGCTAGTAGCCTGCCTGTGTCTAGTGTAGCCAGTTCTGTAGACCTTCAAAAGGAAGTCAACACTGTAAATTCCGGGAACTCGGACCCTGCCCTTTACGACAACGACGACGACTCCAAGAGCTTGCGCCGTGCCAGTATTGCCACTTTTCGGTTGGCTGGTATCGAAGAGGACGACGAAGAGTTGAAGAAAAGGGCTGAACAACACCAGCAGGGCAAAGTCAAGTGGTCCATCTACCTGTTGTACCTGAAGGCGTGCGACTACCGCGGTGTGTTTGTGTACTTCTGCTTCCTCTTGAGTTCCATGACGCTTGTCACGCTGGGCAACGTGTGGTTGAAGCACTGGTCCGAAGTCAACACCGAGGTGGGCTACAATCCGCACGTATCCTGGTACATCTCCGTATACCTTGTCTTGGGGGTTGGGTCGTGCTTGGCCCTGTTCTTGCAGCTGATCACGTTGCAGATCTACTGCACGATCCAGCTGTCCCGGTACTTGCACAACAAGATGACCGAGTGTGTCTTGAAACTGCCCATGTCCTTCTTCGAAACCACGCCGATCGGTCGTATCTTGAACAGATTCTCCAACGATGTGTACCGTGTGGACGAGGTGTTGGGCCGTGTGCTCAGTATGTTCTTCAGCAACAGTATCAAGGTGGTATTCACCATCTTGGTGATCTGCTTCTCTACATGGCAGTTCATCTTGTTCGTCTTGCCGATGGGGGTCTTGTACGTTTACTACCAGCAGTATTACATGCGTACTTCTAGAGAGTTGAGACGGTTGGAAAGTGTCTCCAAGTCTCCTATCTTTGCCCATTTCCAAGAAACGTTGAACGGAGTCTCCACCATCAGACTGTATGGCCAGGCAGACCGGTTCGAGTACTTGAACGACGCCAAGGTGGACAAGTACATGAGTCTGTACCATCCTTCTGTGAACGCCAACAGATGGTTGCTGGTGAGATTGGAGTTCATCGGGTCCTTGGTGATCTTGGCGAGTGCCGGGCTTGCGGTACTGGTGTTGCCACATACCAAGATCACCGCTGGGCTGGTGGGTTTGAGTGTCAGTTACGCCTTGCAAGTGACCCAGACGTTGAACTGGATCGTTCGTATGACTGTAGAAGTAGAGACCAACATTGTAAGTGTAGAGAGAATCGAAGAGTACTCGGAATTGACTCCGGAAAGGCCTTATATCATCGAGAGCAACAGACCTCCAACGCACTGGCCTTTCAACGGTGAGGTCAAGTTCAACAATTACTCCGCCAGATACAGACCTGAGTTGGACTATTGTTTGAAAGACATCAACTTGACCATCAAGCCGAAGGAAAAGATCGGAATCGTGGGAAGAACTGGAGCTGGTAAGTCCTCGTTGACCTTGGCGTTGTTCAGGATCATCGAAAGTGCCAAGGGGTCGATCTGGATCGATAATATCGAGACCCAGACGATCGGGTTGGCTGACTTACGTCACAAGTTGTCCATTATCCCACAGGACTCGCAGGTCTTTGAAGGGACCGTGAGAGAGAATCTCGACCCTACCAAGAATTACACTGACGAGCAACTTTGGAGGCTGTTGGAGTTGTCGCATTTGCAACCACACATCACCAAGATGCTGCAAGACGACTCAAGCTTGAGCAGTCCATTGGATGTCAAGTTGAGTGAAGGTGGGTCCAACTTGTCTGTCGGCCAACGTCAATTGATCTGTTTGGCGAGACTGTTGTTGATCGAGTCCACCATCTTGGTGTTGGACGAGGCCACTGCCGCTGTCGATGTTGAGACAGACCAGGTGTTGCAACAGACCATCAGATCGGAGTTCAAGAACAGAACCATCTTGACGATTCTGCACAGATTGAATACTATTATTGACAGTGATAGGATCATCGTGTTGGATAGAGGTCAAGTGCTGGAGTTTGATAGACCAGAAGTGTTGTTGAAGAGGAAGAACTCTTTGTTTTACTCGTTGTGCAAAGAAGGTGGGTTGATCCACGACGAAGAGTGATATAGAAGTAATATATATACTTGATATTTATGAGTGAGTAGATTGGATGTGGAGAGAGATACATACTTCATGTAATGTCGTATGCCTTGCTGATTATAAGCTTCCCGGTGCCCATGAAATGTAAATTCCATCAAGCGTAGGTCAATTAGGTATAGAAATGGAGTAAAATGGAGGTGAATTGAAGTAATCTGTAACTACTATATATTTATGGAACTTGACAAGATCAGAGTGTGAATAACATGATCAAAGTGTGACTTTCAAATTTGCCGACTTCACAACTTCCTTCTCCCTCTCCTTACTTATCTCAATAACGTATAGAATTAAATTAACTGTATAAACTATATATCATTAACTGCCTTCAGCAACTCACAAGTCCGAAGGAACCGACGAATTCACGGCAACCGCCTCCAGCTGCTTCTGCTGCTGCATCTGCTGCACCTGCTGCTCCAGCACCTGGTCGCTGTTGTCCACCTGGTGGAAATCCAAGATCTCGCTGTACATCATCACCCTCCAGGTGTCTACAGGCAAGTCGGCATCGTTGAAAGACCAGTCAAACTTCTCGCTCAGCACGGGCTCGTCGGTAGGATCGTGGTATGGGGCCAAGTAAGGGTGTGCCAACAGATCCAGCGCAGTGATTCTCTTGCGAGGGTCGAAGACAAGCATCTTGGCAATTAACTCCACCAGGTCCGGCTCAACATCTTTGAAACGCTCGTTCAAAGGCACCGGGTCTCTCTTCGGCAACGACTGCACAAACCGCAAGGTGTTCTCGGAGCATATGGTGTCGATGACATCCTCCGGTGGGGACCCCAACAACTCGGTGATGATGGAGAACTGGTGCACGTGATCTTTCCCTGGGAACAAGGGCTTTCCCTCAATCATCTCGGCGAAGATGCAGCCGGCACTCCAGATGTCCACCTCCACGTCGTACTTCTGCCAGGTCAACATGATCTCCGGGGCACGGTAGTATCTTGTACTCACATACCCGGTCATTTGAGGGTCCTGGATTCTGGCCAACCCGAAATCGCAGATCTTCAAATCGCAATTCTCGTTGATCAAGATGTTGGAGGGCTTCAAATCACGGTGGATGACACCGGCACTGTGGACGTATTTCAACCCACGCAAGATCTGGTATAAAAAGTACTGGATAAACTGTTTTTCCAAAGGTCTCGAGGTCAATAACTTGTGTAAATCGGTACCTTGCAACTCTGTCACGAAGTAAATGTCCTCCAATGGGGACAAGAAGATGTCTTCTAAGGTGATCAAGTTCTCGTGTCTCAATCTTTTCAACAACTTCAACTCTCTATAGGTTCTTTTCAGCAAGACTGGGGTGGAGAAAGGTTTCATGATCTTCTTGATGGCGACATTTTGATTTGTCAAGCAGTCTTTTGCTGAGCACACCAATCCGAAGGCCCCCATTCCAACGGGGTTCAAGTCGCCGTACCTGTTGGTTACTTCGAAGACGGTGCCGAAGATCTGTGTTCTTGTGAATTCTTCTTGAGACATGATGAATTTGTTTCTGACTTTGGCTTTTACTTTACTTTCTAATGTAAGTGTGTGGCGGGTATCAGTAGACGAACGTGTGCTTCAATCTTGAATCGGTTGATTTTCTTAATTTTTCCGCGTTTAAACTCTTATACTTGGTCTTCGTGTCGACTCTAATCACTTTTCACAATCACTATCGAATTCTATCCCGATGTATTATTACTTATTACTCTCTAGTTATCGATTATTTGTATTTTTGAACCGCTTTTTTTTAATAAAGAAAAAAAAATCTCTAATTATTTTTTGGCACTTTGGTTTCGCTCACCAAATGGCGCTTCACTAGTAACTGAGTGAAATTTGTGGGTGTAGTGTGTGGAGTGGTTGTTTGTAGTTTGAAATCTTGAGTGTCTCGAAGTGTTTGGTTCTTGATCAAAGAGGTTCTCTGGTACTAGGATGTTTTATAGTTGTAGTTTGTAGTTCTGCTTTACTACTTTTATTTCACTAATTCTATTTAACTAGTTCTATTTCATTCTACTTCACTAATTCTACTTCACTAGTTCTACTTTACTAATTCTACTTTACTGATTCTACTTTACTAATTCTACTTCACTAATATACTTCACTAATTCTACTTTACTTTATTTGTAGCTCTGCTTTTTTTCTATTTCTATTTCAACCTCTCTCTTTCTCTGCTTCTATTTCTACTTTTTTCCACTCTACTTTAACCTCTACTTCTACTTCTTTTCTACTTCTATTCTTCCTCTATTTCGAGTTCTACCTCTTCTACCCCTATTTTTGGTTATGTTTCTATCTCTATACTCGTGTTTTTAACTGCATCTCTTCTACATTCCCTCCTCCTTCCTCCTTCCTCCTTCCTCCTTCCTCCCTCCTCCCTACTTCCTCCAATTTTCTCACTTCTTGGAATCTCATTTCTGCCTCAAGACAAAGCACTCACAAACAACTCTACAGACATTTACAACGGACAATTGCAACGGAAAATTACAATGGACAATTACAACAGACAATTACAACAGACAATTGCAACGGACAACAAACAATAGGTTTCAAGAGTAGAGACACTCAATTGTTATCTTTTTCATCTGCTCTCGTGCCCTATAGTTGGGTGAGTGCTTAATTGTATGTGTTTGTAACTCTACTTGTATCCGCTTGTCCTTGCCTTTACTTGACTTCAATACACGACTGCATCCCAAAGTTTGACACAATTCTTGCTTACACAAGTGAACGAAAACAGTCGTGCCTAAGTGTCAACTAAAATAGAGCCATTCAATAATGCCAACCTGACTCTTTCATTGTGTCGGGATAAGTATACACCCATTAAAGTCATCAGGCTGTATCAACGAGTGTCTGAAATTCATTGTACTAAACGGTGGTTCACTCTATTCAGTTCCAGCTTATCCTATCAGTCCACCACTGAAAACACTCCACTGAATCTACTTCAAGGTAGTGGAATTCTTGCAAATGGATTTCTGGTAGTGTAATTCTTTCAGTGGAATATTTGTAGTGGAATTCTTGTAGTGGAATCTATATCAATAACTCTTACCTTTAAAATCTTACCACTTCAAACACTTCGCAAATCTTACCACTTCACTACCAAATCACCATCCAATGCTCTCTATTTATGCCGTGTTACACCATGTGCACTCGAATCGCACACTCGAATCGCAAATCTGCCAGCTGTCCCAAGACCAACTCTAATCTCCAGTACTCTTTGCTATCTCTAGCCTCGTAGTTACCCTGGTCGTGCATAAATTCCACCAGCCGCCTTTTCCCAAATCAAATGCAAATCAAGAGACAAGATCAAAGGGCTGGAGTTGCCATAGGGTCTACGGGAAAGGGCTGCGATTGATCTACACTCACCAGATTTTTGTCTCAAATCACCACCACACATGGCGTACCAAATGGCGGATTACTGAGACAATTTGTGGTTTATCTCCATATCTAATCTATTACCCTGTGTACTTCTGCCCATATCTAATTTTCTACCCGGTTTACCTCTAACTGCCAAATGTCTTGAAACCAAAATACAACTTGTTTTTCTCCCAAGTATAAGGTTTCGTTAAAATCGTGTTTAGTGACACAATCCTTGCAAAAAGAAAGGCCAATTTGTCTTAGATCAAAAATTCGCGTGGTAGGGTAATGGCGAGTGTTTACTAATGTCTCAATAAGATCGTGAAATTTCTGCCTTGTGTTGTGATTGAGGACAATAGGGCATTTGTTGTGTCTTAGTTTGACTACTGTTGCCATTGAGAATGATGGTGTTGTCTGTGTACAATTTCTAGCAAAAGGTCTTAGCAAGAGAAGAGTAGTGTGCTGGTGGCCAAACATGGTAAGACTTGGAACTTGTGATCCAATGCTTCACCATAACACGATACAAAGACCACATTGAACCACATAAGCCTCTAGACGCAATCTCAGCTAAGTAGTATACTTGTGGATCAAGATTAATTATCTGCCTAAATAATTAATATTGCTTCATGGGCGATCAAAGAATTGATAAACGAGGCTTGGGTTGAAATCCATACTTAAAATTTTGAAAGGCGCATGTAACAGAAAAGCTGGAGAGGATCAGGCGAGAAGGGAGCAGGGGGGAGGAAGTGGGAAGGAAAAAAAAAATAAAAAAAAAAAAAAAAAAAAAAAAAGAAAAGAGTCATAGTGCGACATGGGACACTATGTAGAAGTAGTTAAGTTGGAACCAAAAATAAGAAATGCAGTACTAAGAGTCAGAAAAAAAAAAAAAAAAAAAAAAAAAAGAGAAACTAATTCCGCTAATTCGAAGTTGAAAATGGCAAGATACTTTCTTAATTAGGATATTCCACAATAAAACATCAAGGGCATGTTTTACCTGAAGGGCAAGAAAACAAAGTCAGGTCTCAAATTTACTTTCTAAAATTAGAAGCTTGAAGAAATTTTTTTTTTGCTATTTTGTTTATTGTTTATTCTTACATCGAAGGAATTTGCAATGAAATATTGTGCGGGTTTAATGAATGGAATGGGCAATACACAAAGGTTATTGAGGTTACAAGCAGGAAGCTGAGGTTGCACTGAGTGAAAGAGGAAATTAGAGCAATTTAGTGGATTTCCATGGAAGTACAGCTCATGAAATTCAGCTAAAAGGACACACACAATGGAATTTGATGGGGTTAGGCTTAGCATTTGGTGGCCAATTATTCTTGTGTGAGACCTGGCAGTCTTAGATTTCACTTTCAGAAGTCGTTCTTTTTTTTTCTTATCTCTTGATTGTAATTAGAGTTTCGAGGAAATTTCCAAGCTGCTTAGAGAGCAAAAAAAAAAAAAACAAGACTTTCGCAATCTTATGCCCTAGTACCCGACGAAACGGAATTCGTGTAGGCCAATACCATCCAGCGACAATATAGCAGATAAATCGTGTTGCTTGTTTTCAGAGTGCAACGAAAACGATCTCACACAACTTTATCAAATCCCTATTCAAGTTGAAATGGCTGACAATTGCGAACAACACCCAAGTAATTTACACTTTATTGTACTCCCAAGATTCAAAGACAAATACCCGTGTGCCCCAGTGGTACAGGGCTGAATTGGTATAGTGAGTCCCAAAACGGAAATAAACTGGGCCTGCCCCTGCCCATGCAGTATCGTTTCTTTTTTTTTTTTTGTCTGATTTTCAAGAAAATTGTTTACTTTTTGTTTCTTTTTCAAAAAAAATTTTCCTCTTCTCCCTCGAAGGTTTTCATATATAAACCCGACCAAACCCACCCTGAATTCAATTATATTTCTTCTTCTTTTTTTCCTCATTATATTATTCATATATACCCAACTTATACATTCGCTTAATACTTTTACAATGCAATTCTCCACTGTTATCGCTTCCTTGGCCGCTGCCTCCGTTGCCACCGCTGCTTACGCCAACTCCACTGCCATTGTCTCTGACATTGCCACCACCGTTGTCACCATCACCTCTTGTTCCGAGAACAAGTGTTCCACTGGTGCCGTCACCACTGGTTTGACCGTTGTTACCTCCACCGTTGAAGGTACCGAAACCATCTACACCACCTACTGTCCATTGACTGCTTCTGAAGACACCACTTCTACCGCTGTCTTGACCTCCACCGTCTCTGCCAAGAACGCCACCACCTCCGGTTCCGTTTCTGAATTCGAAGGTGCTGCCGCTGGTTTGGCTTCCAAGGCTGGTTTCGCCGCCGCTGCCGGTGCCGTTGCTATGATGTTATTATAAGAAGTGTGTCCTATTTAAATAGTTAAACTTTTTCTTTATGCATTTCTTCTCTTAATAACATTATAATAACAATTTGATATATTTTTATTATACTTTTTGTGTATTTCTTGGGAACTCGAAGGATATTTGATTTTCTCTTTGTGATGAAGAGGAAAAAATCTCTCGGGTTTGTTTCCATTTCTTGTTCGATTCGTTTTCGTGATGAGGTGACAAGAGGGTAAGCCGATATGGTTGTGAATTTTTTTTGTGGATATCACAAAGATGATGAGCGGGCAATTTGGTGTTGGGATTTCGAGAAGTGGTTGTTTGTTTTGTTTGTTCCTTTTTGGATGCTGTGATTGAAATAAGCTACATTTTGGTCATTCGAAAAGAAAAGCGAAAAGAGAGCTGATCATTGTCATCGTCGAGCACTCTTTTGTCTTGTTTATTGTTGCGTGGTAGACATTTCACCACCGTTTATCCTTTATCGCCATCACATTCATTCTCTTTATTTCAAATTCAACTTTTTTTTCTTAGAACTGATAAGATGTAGAATGAGGGCTACAAAAGGGGTTACAAGTTGGGAGCAAATCCGAGAGGGTCCATTTGATGTACTGATAGTCCGCTTTACACCAGAGCTCAATATAAGCTCACAAGTTCACTATACAGGCTACAATCTCAAAATCCCAGCTCAAGGAGGCCTTTGCAAAAACGCTGAGGGAAGCCAAAGTGGGAAAACAAGCAGCGCGGGAAAACAGGCTGAGAAAAATCTGCAATTTTTTTCAACTCAAGCCTTAAACCTTATCTCCCACAAAAAAACACTCAACTCGTGGCAAAGCTTAATAAAAGAAGCCTTGCCTTATCAAACTTTGCAACCACTGTCTTGTCTGTGATCGCATTATCTGTGTCTCTCTTTTTCTTAATCAACTTTATCCCTTCCATATCCCGTCCCAATGGTGACAAGATTCTCTTCACCTGCTAAGCGGCACTCATTGTATTTTGTTTCTTCCAATTCTGTTTGTTTGGAAACTTCTAATCTCAGACACCCCACCCGAGGTCAGAAAATATGCAGCAGCGTGCCCAATCTTTGTGTATTTTTTTTTTCGGTATCATATTTACACTAGGAGCAAAGCTGCTTAAACTGTTGCAAAGGCCAACTGTTGCAAGCCTGCCCTCGCCCGTTAAAAATTTACTTTCAAGAAAAAAAAAGAATTTCTTCTCGTGCCCTTCTTCTTACCCTTTTCACAAAATTGATTGCACCGCTTTTCCTAAAGAGTTGGTAGTGTACATAGAAGGGAAAGAAACTGGAAAGAAACCGGTGGAGGTCGTGGACCCAGCTAATACTTACAACACTTGCTTATCATTGGTTACATATGCCTCTGGTAATGTATTGAGATAAGCCCTGCTATTTAGAACTATACCAATAGTTATTCCACGATTGCTGGATGAAGTTTCTCTTGCTAGTTGCACTTTTGTTAGACACTTCAGATAGTGTCTCAGGTGTTTGATCGGCCTTCTGATCCGCGGTACTAATACCAGTATTAGTAGTATCTGTAGAAGTAGAGGCGGTGTGCGAGACACTACCTTTCTCGTCATTCTTGTCATTGGAAGTCGACTCTAAGCCACCTCTGCCAGCGGGCTTGAACCTTGTCTGCCAGAAAGTGATGAAATTGTTCATCATCTCCGTATTGCCATTGTTACTAGAGCTGTCATCCATGAGATGGGCAGGCTTGAACTCGTCCAAGGTGAAGAATTCGTTGTAGGAATACTTGTTGAAGATCTGGAAATTCAAGGTGGTTTGCCATTTCTCGACAAATTTCCGATTGAACTTGTTCAAGAGATTGGATGCCTGGTTGCTGGACTCTTGTAAAGACTGCAACTGCGTAGTGTTTGCATTGTCCATGTACAATTGGTACTTGACGCACGACAAAAACCCTATAAGATAGTTTTCAAAGTTGGATCGTATCAAGTCTTCGATGATAAGATCGTTGAAGATTGGGTTTGTGCCTGAATTTTCGTCTATTAACGATGGTGACGAGGAGGAGTCGTGCTTCCCCTGGCCAGAGGGCGACAGCTGTGTTTTTTTCAACAAGAAATCCATCATCTTGCGGTCTTGCGACGTCAATTGCAAGTACTGTTCCAAGTCGTGGTCGATGAACTCGATGGAGTTTTTATGTACTGGGTGGTCTATATAGACGATGATGTCTGCGATTTTCAGTTTCTGGTCCAATATCAAGTCGTTGGAGCTTCCGATCATGTACCAGTCCAGATCGTGCAACGACTCCAACTGTTGCAAGGCCAAGTAAGGCTCGAAGAAACCCCCCTTGTTGAAGATTTGCAAAGGTAGTCCAATGAACCTCAAAATACTGGCGCGGTCTAAACTGTTGAAGGAAGTTGGTTTTTGCAATTTCTTGCTCAAGTTGTCCAATTCGTAGCTGCCGCAGTCTTGTAAATTTAGTATTAGGTTTGGGATCAAAGATATAATGGAGAATTGGAAATTGGATAGTTTCAAAAGGTCTTTACTGAAGAAAATGATTCGCTTTTCCAACATGATCAGCTTGAAGATCACCAATAAATTGCGCTTGTACTTTAGTAACATGTCTTTCAAATTTAAACCCATATAGAAATCGCTCTCGTATAATACTTCGCCTTTTTTCAACTTGCCTGTAGTGTGGTCGTTACCAATTTTGATCAAATCGATGGAGTCGTTCTCGATTCTGGTGTTGTCGTTGTTGTAGATCAAGCTGAGATTGTCGTAGAGCTCTCTGATTACCTTTTTGTCGTTGAAGTCGTGCTGCTCGAAGAAACTGCGGGTCACAATACTCAATTTCTCACGGATCTGGATCGTGATGGGGTATTTCGAGATGAGCACGACCGATTTCTGCACGATGGATCTCGTCACCTCGTCCGAGTGGCTCAACAACTGGTTGGAGTCGAGCTGCCGGATGCAGGCACAGCCAAATAGCGTGGTTTTCTCGTTGGAGAGCTGCTGTAGCAACGTGAAATTGGAGAAGGTCTCTTCGAACTGGTGAGCGCCGTCTGGCAACAGCTGGAAGGGTAGGTTTGGCCATTTGTTGGTGAAAAACTGCAATTGCGACTCTTGTGACTGTGTCTCGGAGTTCGAGTCGTGCCAGTACTCGATTTCGGGGCCACGGATGTGGTGGAAATCGATGACACATATCGCCGAGATTAGGTTGGCGTTATCCTGGATAGAAGGTTGCTTGATAGGGTCCGCCACAGGAGGGGCGTCAATTGGCACATCCGCCGAATTTTCCAGCTCTTTGACCTCCCCAGATCCCTCTGCAACCTCCACGCTCTCTTCCGCCCATGGATTCTCCTCGCTACTGTCCATCTTGCTGTCTCCGTGCTTCTTCAACACGAATCCTCCACAGATGCCAGCGTTTGATAGAGCGAAAAAAAATCAAAAAATCAAAAATTATGAAGTTAAAAAATCAAAGTTAAAAAATCAAAATTAAAAATCAAATTTAAAAATCAAAAATTGAAAATCACATTAAAAAAAAATCAAAAACCAAACCAAACCAAAAGGACAACAAAAAGAGAAAGACCAAGTCCCTTGCTGATCGATTGACTAATTCATTGTAATCCTTCTCTTTAAACAGCACATTCGAGGCCGCGCACAATGACCACGTTAAGAGAGAGACAGATTTTGTCGTTGGAGCACATGTTGAACCTCAATTCCTCCAGCGACAACGTGGACTTGACCTCGCCAACCAACAAGGAGGAAATCATATGGAAGGTGTTGATCTTGGACCAAAAGAGCACCGGGGTGGTGTCGTCCGTGTTGCGTGTGAGCGACTTGTTGAGATGCGGCGTCACGTTCCACTCGTCCATCTTGCTGAAGCGGGCCCCGTTGCCTGACGTGCCTCTGGTGTACTTCATCGAACCCACTTTGGAGAACATCAAGTTGATCATGGCCGATGTCAACAGCGATGTCTACTCCAGCTATTACATCAACTTCACCTCCTCGATCTCCAGGGCGGTCTTGGAGGAGTTTGCCAAGCAGATCGCCATCACGGGGAAGAGCGACAGGATAAAGAAGTTGTACGACCAATACACAGACTTCATCGTCACAGAGCCGAACTTGTTCTCCTTGGACTTGCCCAAGGTGTATTCCCAGATCTATGACTCCAAGATCGACGAGCGGGACTTGGACCACATCATCGACCAGGTTGCCGACGGCGTGTGCCACTGCTTGATCACTTTGAACCAGATCCCCATCATCAGATGCCCAAAGAACGGACCTGCCGAGATGGTGGCCGTCAAGTTGGAGCAGAAGTTGCGCGACTATGTGTTGAACACCAAGCTGAACAACATCCTGGGACCCAATTTGGAGAGCTTGCAGCGCACGGTGTTGATCTTGATGGACAGGAACTTTGATTTGTCCGCCATGTTTGCCCATTCCTGGATCTACCAGTGCTTGGTGAGCGATGTGTTCCACCTCTCGCGAAACACCATCACCATTGCCAACGGCGATACCAGCCAGAAGTTCGACATCGACCCGAAGGACTTCTTCTGGTCCAGAAACGCCTTGTCGCCGTTCCCGGAGGTGGTGGAAGACGTGGACCTGGAGTTGGCCAAGTACAAGCAGGAGTCGCAGGAGTTCACCCAGAGAACGGGGATCTCCTCCTTGGACGACATCAACCCGGACAGCGGCATCGACACCAGCGTCATCCAGCAGCTGGTCAACTTGATCCCGGAGTTGAGTCTGAAGAAGTCCTTCTTGGACATGCATATGAAGGTGTTGACCCTGTTGTTGAAGGAGTTGGGCTCGCGTAAATTGGACTCATTCTTCGAGATCGAGCAGAAGTTCAACGACCCGAAGGTGACGCGGGAGTTTTTGGACCTGTTGGAATTGAAGGCGGAGGGCGACAACCTCAACGACAAGTTGAGAACCTACCTTATCTTGATGTTGTTGTGCGACTTGCCTAAGGACTTTGAAGCGGAGGTGGAATCCAAGTTGAAAGAACAAGGCTTGGAGAACTTGAACCTGTTGAACTACATCCGTCGTGTAAAAGAGATGACCAAGTTGACCTACATGTCCAATTCCGACAATGGCCTGAGCTCCAATACTTCCAGCCATCAAAACAATACTCTGCTTTTCAATGGGTTGTCCTCTAAATTGTATGGGCTCACCGAAGGCCGTTTGTCTGAAGGTGTGGGCTCGTTGATCACTGGGTTGAAAAAATTGTTACCGGAGAAGAAGCAGATGCCAATAACCAATGTAGTCGCCTCTATCATGGATCCGCTGTCCGCCAACTCGGAGCAATTGCAATTGACCGACAACTATTTATATTTCGATCCTCGTGCTACAAGAGGTTCTCACTCTCAAAAACCAAAGAGACAGTCGTATAACGAGAGTATTGTGTTTGTCGTAGGTGGTGGTAATTATCTTGAATATTCAAACTTGCAAGAATGGGTGTTGACCAACGGTGGTAATGCTGCAACGGGTGTCGTTTCCAACTCTGTATCGGTCGGTGGCTCGGGAGCAAATGGTTCCTCCACAATCACTGGTCCGGGGCTCGGTAACGGCAGATCTGTTATTTATGGAAGCACCGATATCGTGACTGCAGATGAATTTTTGCTGGAATGTAGTACATTAGGTAGCTCTTGATTTCAAAATATATAGTTTTAATATTTTATTAGATGCTTTTATATGATCAAAGTTGTACGAAGTAGAGAGAGTTTATTGTGGAACATAAGTGTAATGTGAATGGTGGTGTTGTATTGTTGTATTGTTGTATTGTTGTGATGTTGTGATGTGTAAATCATGTTTAGGTTGATTTGTATCTTCAATTTACTCAATGTTGCTAATTCTCAATTTATTCATATTAAAATTATAAAAATATTAATTTTAAAATGCATAAGATGAGTAGTCACGAGTGAATGTAAATGAGAAATTTTCTTGAAATGGCTAATAATTGAAATTTAAGCTATTCATACACCATAAGGACTACTAAAAATCACTAAAGAGACAATGAAGAAGTCATAATCAATATTGATAACGGTTTATGATGTCGTTGATGACTATATTAATATTTTGCTCTGCACAATTTCGTATTTTGCTTAATTATAGTCAGTATGTAGCATTTACGAATTTCAGTGAATGAATCTCTTGACAGAAAATTTACTATTTTGCTGCTGTTACAGATTGAGACCGTGTCGTGATCATGACCCAAGCGTTGTGACCGAGAAGAAGCAAGAGTCACAAAACTGTGAAATTATTAACAGGCTCCAATTGAACTTTGGTAACGAAGACGTGTAAGCCTCTGAATTTCTGAATTCAAAGAGTTGCTCAGCGAACAGGAGTGCTGAGATCAATTTATATGGATTTCCGTGGAAAAGAACTATCACAGCGAACTCGCCTCAAAAGAACGGAGAGGTTGATAGTCAAGTTCATTAAGATCAAATTACCTTTATCAACACACCTATATGGCTGTCACTTCTTTTGCAACTGGATCACAGAGGATATAGAGCTCCACATCTCCATTTGGCTGCCTCTGTACCGATGTCCTAAAAATAGGGAACTGAGCTCAGCTATTGCCGGAGTTTCTTCTTAAAGTGGTCATTTTCAGAGTAGAGAATATCTGGTGCTCTGATCAGATCTCAAAAGCAAACAAAACATTACAAGAACTGATTATTAAAAATTGAATACTTCTTCCTGCTCGCGGTATGAATTCAATTTTTGGTCCCTCATCTCGAAAATAGCTTCGGTGGCGCAGTTGGCTAGCGCATCAGTCTCATAATCTGGAGGTCGCGAGTTCGAGCCTCGCTCGGAGCATTTTCGCTTATTTTTTTTCAGTTTTTTAATTTTTTTTTCGATTTTTCAAACAGAGAAGACAAGAGCAAGACTAGAAGACAAGATCAAGGGCACAGATGAGCAAGATAGAGCAGAATTTGAAACAGAAAAAGTGCTTACAAGTATTCAGCGATATCGACTCACCAAATCATCCTCTAGCATCATTTTTACCGACCTACTAGTTCCTTTTTACTTAAAAAATTAGTATACATTTTTTTAAAAGTTGAAAGTTACAATAAAAAAGTGATAAAAAACAGTCAGAATCCGTGAGATAAGCTATAGAAAGAAGGCAGCGGACCTAGAGGTACTTATTAGACGACTCTAACACTTTGATACTTCTTGTTGCATCTAAAAACAAGTCCTGGCACTCGTCGATATCTTCGGCAGTGATCTCGTTCTTACCACTGGTCTTACTCAAGATACCAGCTGGGGCCAACAATTGTAGCAGGTAACGTAACGAGTTGATTTCACCTTGGATCAGCAATTTGTCCAAGGCATCGTCGGTCAAGATCAAGTTCTCGATCTTGGATCTTTTTTCAATGATGATCTTGATCTCTTCTCTGTTGTAAGAGCTGGTCTTCACGATCAACAATCTGTCGATCAAATCTGGAGGACATCCATGTGGACCTTTGATGTCGTCTGTTCCTCTGACAGTGGTCAAGCCTCTGTTCGACAGCAAGACCACCAAAGGAGCAATAAAACTCTCCAAAGCACGGTTCAAATATGTGAAGCACTCGATATCCAACATGTTGACCTCGTCGATGAACAAGACACCTGGAACAAGCTCGGCAATGCCTTGGTCTATGTACTTGCTGACCACCTTGTTGACCTCCTGTCTCAATTTCTCGGTGATCTCGGTCTTTTTAGGCTTCAACAACTGTCCCATCATGGACAATACGTCCTGGCCACCTTGTGGTCTGGCGTTGGCCACGTCCAAATCGTGCAAAGTCACGTCCTGGACGATCTCTTTCTTCTTGTGGACGTCCCCCTTAGGCAAAGGCACGTACTCCTCTGCCTCCAAGTCGAATTCCGTGGCATAGGCGTCGGACCTGCCCACTCTCTTGACACTTCCCGTGTTGGCCTCGACGTAGATGATGTCACCGACAGAGACTCTTTCCTTTTGGATGCTTTCGTAGATACTTGGGTCCAATCTCAACTGCTTGGTACCTTTAGCCGTTTTCAAGCCCACAATGACATGGCTTATCGTCTTCCCGTACCCACCCAATGGGTTTTCGCTCTCTTCTGGAGTCAATTCCGTCACTTCACCTTCAAATACCTCTTTTGTCTCTTTGATTCTCAAGCCAATGGCCTTTCTGAAGTTCTCCATCAAGGCCTCTGTCTTTTTCACCTCTGCCGAGAAGATCTCACTACCGACAATTGGGCAAAATGGCACTTTTGGACCCAATTCTTGCGAGATCAGTAACAGCAAGGCGGTCTTACCAGTTCCTGGTCCACCTGCCAACAATATCAGTTTCCCGGACATTTTCTTATATTTGATCAAGTCCACAATGACTCCACAGGCCTCTCTGGCGGCGACTTGGCCAACGAAACCGGACTCGATGGTCTTGGCGTTGCCGAACTCGTCTAATCCTAAGCCCTTGATGTGAGTATGGGTGGCCGTTCTGGATTCCCTCAAGTTGGAGCTTTCTTTGACTTCGCTGATTTCAACCATGGTGCGAGAAATGTGTTCTGGGGGCAGTGTCGTGGTAATGGATGCGCGGTTTGGGTCTATATATAGATGATGGTCGACTCTTGGTGGCGGTGAATCTGTGATTATTTTCAATGGTTGGATTTTTTTCTCTTTTTTTCTTTTTTTGAAAATTTTCCTCACTGAGGGAGTTAAGTGTATTTTTGAACAAAAAGGGGAGGAAAGGGGGAAGGAAGAAAAGGAGAGAAGAAAGGGGAAGGGGAGAACAGGGAAGGGGAGAAAAGGGAAGGGGAGAAGAAAGGGGAAGGGGAGAAAAGGGGAGGGGAAGAACAGAAGGGAAGGGAGAAAAGAAAGAAAAGAGCAAGACAGGTTCAATGAAAAAGGACGAAAGAGCAAGACTGATATAATGAAAAAGGAAGAATGGGAGTGAAATAGAGAAGAGAGAAAGAGGAAAGTGGTTTGAACAGGAGGGGAGTTTAATATGAATAGATCAGTGGAGTGATCAGTGAGTAAGTGATTAAGGTATCAAGAAGGGGAACTGTGGTGACTTACTTGGTCTCAGTAAACTATTGTTTCAATTCGTTTGTCATAGTTTACTGTCCCACCTTCACGAGCAGCATGGAGATATTAAAGAGAACAGTTGGCAAGGAACAATCTGTGTAGAAATAGTGTGTGATGTTCTTAGTGAAATTATTCAGGTGTGAGAAAAAATTCTTAGTACAAGATCGTGAGGAGAAATCAGTAAAAATTACTGCAAGTTTACTTAGTGAGAATCATCGTAGAGATTGGCAAAAGTACCTGGGATCAGTTAGAAAATCAGCTGGCACATTTAAGTAGGAACTAATTAGTAGAAATTGATTAGTAGAACCCAATTAAAAATTACCTAGTAGAAATCAATAATTGGAAATCAATTAGTGGAAATTAATTAGTGGAAATTAATTAGTGGAAATTAATAAGTAGAATTCAATTAGTAGAAATAACTTAGTGAAATTCCTGAAGGAAAAATTTCTCAGTAAAATTTCTAACTGAAAATTAATCTTTGCTCAGTTTTTTTTTTATAAGTCTATCAAGACTGGCCTAAGGCTTGTATTTGCACGGCACTGGTCAGCCTTAGCTTAACGAGCTTGCAAAACAGAAACTTTGAGTGAAACCTGGATCTCCATGTATTCTAATGTATTTGTTATACTATATCTGTTCTACTGATATCGCACTAATCATTATTAGCTACTTGTAGATCACACTAACAGTACTTTGCAAGTGTACGTTATAGCAATATAGTGAAGAAAAAGGATGAACTACATTTTGTACTTCTGTTTCACAAGATTACTGTGATACTGTGGTACTGAGATAATCTGATAATCTGATAATATGATAATCTGATACTTTTCATAATTCTCACTACATAATACTCCCACACTACTCAACTCACCATACTCACTATAATACTCTCCCTCACTATAATACTCTCCCTCACTATAATACTCTCCCGCACTCACTCTATATAATACCTGTCTCACAAAATTTCCCCTTTCGGTATTTCGCTAACAAGCCAAATCAAAAAAAAAGTTTAAATTAAATGCAGAAGACAAAAACGGATTCCAACTTTTTCTACCCAGTTGTAATAATCAAAAGCACTCGAGAGTTCCAGCGGGTATTGTGCACGAGCCCACGCTTACATTCCGTCATGTTGAAATTCGAAGTCAAAGACGAAGACCGATCGCAACCCAAGTTCGAGTTCACCAAGTTCGAGTTTGACAAATTCAGTGGTGTCCAAGTGAAAGATGAGCCAGTTGTGGACACCGGTGTTGCGGTGAAGACCAAGAAGAGAAGAAAACCCCGTTTGAAATACAGACCAGAAAACGGCACCGTGCTCAATATAAGCCAGTTCGACGCAGAAAGACCCCTCGCAGAGCAAAATGACCACGGCTTGGACCTCGAAGACATTTCTTTTTTGAAGCATTCCTTCTTGAACTCCAACAAGATCATCTGCATAGCTGGTGCTGGAATATCGGTGGGTGCGGGCATACCAGACTTCCGTTCCTCGGACGGGTTTTTCAACAGCTTGAACAACGGGAACGGGAAAAACCTTTTCGACTACCAGTCTGTCTACAGAGACCCCAACACCATGGTCAAGTTCCACGAGATGATCGCCAATTTGTTCAAGATGTCGCTCGATCTCAAGCCCACCATCTTCCACGAGTTCCTAAACTATATTGCCAGCGATAACGACCGGTTGTTGAGACTATATACGCAGAATGTAGACGCTTTCGAGTTGCAACTCCCGCATTTGCAGACGCAAATCCCATTGGCAGACTCGCCCAACCCTCCACGGTGCATCCAATTGCACGGCAATGTGCAGGTGATGAACTGCACCAAGTGCCACTACAAGGCACCGTTGGACCCGCGGATCTTCGAGAGCTTGACCTCGAACAGCCCGCCCCCAGAGTGTCCCGAGTGCCGTGAGTTGGACCTGGTGCGGGAGATCGTAGGCAAGCGGAAGCTCGGCTCGGGCACGTTGCGGCCGCGGATTGTACTATATAACGAGTTCCACCCGGACGGTGAGATCATCGGCAAGATCTCGCAGAAGGACTTGAAACTGAAGCCCGACTGCTTGGTCATCGTAGGCACCACCTTGAAGATCCCCGGTGTGCGTAGATTGGCGAGAGAGTTGACCAGGGTGGTGCACTCCAACAAGGGCTGTGTGATATGGATCAACAGGGACGAGCCCTCGTTGTCGGTGGTGGACTTCTTGGAGTATCTCGACTTGATCGTGGTGGGCGACTGCCAGGACATCCCCAAGTTGCTCGTGAAGTACCTGAGCGAGATCGAAGGTGTGGTGAAGAGCAAGGCCAGAGCCGAGCTGGGACTCGGCAGCCTGCACGACGCCGCCAAGAAGGTGCTCGCTACGAAAAAGAAGCAGAATGCCGACAATTTCAAGATTGAAAACGAAAACGGGAAATTGAATTTATTCAAGAAATCTACAATAAGGCCCAAGAAATGACGGCCCCACTCACTCGTCGTCGTACAACTCCACCTCGTCGTTGGGTTCCTTTGGTTCCTGCGACTCCCCCCACTGTGTAACATCATCTATATAACTTAAAATCGTCAGCACGCTCTGATTTGACTCCTCTTTTGTAGAACAGTCTAAGGGCAAGTATTGCACCATGCCGAAGTCGTCGATCAAATTGGCAATTGCCTTGTTAAGGTTCTCGAATTTCGGGTTGCTGTTGTGTGTCTGGCTCTTGTCACTCAACAACAACGGGTTCGGGTTCAAATAGTCCTTCAAATTCTTCTTCGACACCGAGTCCTTGACCAAGTCGATCTTACTCAAGATATTGAGGTGCGGCAACTCCAAGTGGATCATCAGCGACATGGCACTCAAGGTACCACTGAAAAACTTGGAATTGTCGATCACAAACGAGCTCTCCAACAAGTACGTCACGCACAAGGAGAAATTCAAGTTGGTCTTCAAGTGTTTTATCAAGTTGGGCATCAACGGTATATGGTTGTACAACTCGATCTGGCCCGGACAGTCAAAGATCAAGTACTCGTCGTTGAACTCGCCGATCTCCTCGTCCAACCAGTCCAAATTCTGCAATAAAAACTCGAAGCAGTATATGAGCGCCCCGTTGGGCCCGAGATTCAACTCCTCCATCACGTCTTGCAACGAGATCAAGTCTCTTATGTCGATGGTGAACTCGAATTCCGAAGGCTCTGCCAGCGGATCCAAGTTGACGATGTGGGCTCGGCGGCCTATGGATTGCATGTACGATATTATTGAGTTGCAGAACGTCGACTTCCCTGCGCCCGCAGGTCCTAATGCTAAAACTCCTATTCTGGACATGTCTCTGTGCTGGTTCTTGGTGGTGGCAATGGCTCGATGACCCTTTTAACTGTGTGAGATAAATTTTTATAGAAAAAAAAAAAAAACGTGAAAAATTTCAAGAGGCTGCAGATGGTGGTGTAATGAGGTTGGATATTAGTAATGGGCGGGAGCCAAATCGTGAGCCAAATCGTGAGCCAAAAAGTGAGCCAAAAAGGGGTTGCGGCTTGCCACTGAGATGGTAAATCAGCAGTCAGTGGGAGAAGCTGAGCAGCGGTTGGTGGAGATGTTACTCAGTGGTCAATAATCAGTCATGCACTTTCCAGCAGCAGTCATTCCTCAGCGGATCTCGTAAATTTCTCACACCTGTTGCATCGCTGTCGCTTCCTTATCTTGCTCTCTTTAACCGCTCATCTCGAGCCCTGATACGCCCGTGGACCTAATAAGAGCTGCCAAACACCAAACACATCTGAAAGATCACCCCACGCATTTGAACTTTAATTGGCTTTTTTCTCAAATCGGAGCTTCAGATCTACGAGTAGTGACAGCAACAATAGCACGACTGATGCAGCATCTTACAAGAGTTGAGTTTAAATGGCGAACAGCCATAATAATATTTGATTGAACCTTATTTTATCAGGTCGATCTTAATTTATCAGGTCGGTCTTATTTTATCAGGTCAATCTTATTTTTTCAGGTCAATTTTGATTGACCAGTTTTTAGTATTCTACTCCATTTCCAGCAAATATAAATACAACGCAGCGCCCTTGTGCAATTGTACCAAACTGCAGTTCCAAGTAAATACCACATTACTCTAAAATGTCCCAACCTAAATCCACCACCACTTACTTAATCACCGGAGGTAACAGAGGAGTCGGTTTCGAATTCGTCAAGGCTTTGGCTTCCAGAGAGAACGTGCTCGTCATCGCCACGACCAGGTCTCCTTCCAAGCAATTGACCGAATTTGCTGAAAAAGCAGGCAACGTCAAAGTGTTGAGCTTGACTGTAGACGATGAGCAGTCCGTTGAAGAATTCGGCAAGTCTTTAGCCCAGATGGAGAACCTCTCGATCGACTACTTCATCTCCAATGCTGGTTATTCCGAAACCTTGGGCGACACTCAAGAAACCCCACGGGACTCGTGGATCAAGCATTGGAAAATCAACGGCTTGGGTCCGGTAGACGTCTACAAGGCAGTCTATCCTTTCTTGAACCCAGCCGACAGTAAATTGATATTCATCTCTACGATGATGGGCTCCATCTCCACTCGAGACCAGATTCCTATCAATTCTCCAGCCTACGGAGCTTCGAAGCTGTATCTCAACTACGCTGCCAAGAATATCAGCATCGAGAGAAAGGGTAAATCTATTGTAGTGTGTTTGCATCCAGGCGTGGTCGACTCCGATATGGGCAAGGCTTTTGCAGCAGATATTCCGAAGTACCTGCCTGATTTCGACTACCAGGCTTTTGCTATCACTCCTGCGGAGAGTGCCAATGCCCAATTGAAGATCATTGACAACTTGACACTGGAGCAGAACGGCCGCTTTTTCAGTTACGATGGCAGTGAGATGGCGTTTTAGGTGTAGCTGAGAGGTATCAAGAGGCTTTTATCAAGAGGCTTTTATCAAGAGGCTTTTATCAAGAGTCTTTATTGTCATGTGTATGTCAATAGCACTCCTATCGTTCTTTATAACCAAATTAAGCGTAGAGTAGTATGAAACAGCCCCTTCCCATCTCCTTACTAGCTCATTGACTATCCACACCGTAGTGCGAGCCAATGGTCCACGGACCATTCTATCTGGTGTAATGATGTTCAAGATATTTCCATACCATCTGGTGTAATGATGTTCAGCATCTCTTGCGTTAAGCTGTAATTGAAATTCAGATAGACAGTGGCTTTGTGCAGCTTTGTGCCGCGCCCGCTTTGGGCCCTCCATTTTCACACCATCTGCTGGATTTCGGCGATTTTTCGTGTTTTTGTAGTTCTTTCTGCCTCCCGCATTATTTGGCATGCCCATTTGTTTCCCCGGTTACCTTGGATCTGCTCACCGATTAAGTGCGCTTGCCTAATGGACGGTACCCTGGTGGTGGCCTTTATTTGCGTTATCTCCCGACATCCCAGCGTGTCCCAGATGATTAGTAATATGGTCTACTGCTCCATGAAAAGTGAATTATATAAATAGCACCGAAGAAGGCCCATTATCTCGTTGAAAGTTATTGGAATCAGCTGGAACTGAGATCATAATTACTTGATTTAACATATTTGCACAAGTTCAGAAATGACCCAGACAAATTCCACCACCACTTACTTGATTACTGGGGCTAACAGAGGCATCGGGTTTGAGATCCTCAAGATATTGTCCTCCCGAGATAATGTGTTCATCATTGCCACGACCAGATCCTCTTCCAGGCAATTGAACGATTTAGCTCAAGAGAGGGCGAACATCAAAGTGTTGAACTTAACTGTAGACGATGTGCAATCGGTAGAAAAATTCGGCCAGTCTTTAGCACAGATTGGGAACTTGTCCATCGACTACTTCATCTCCAATGCTGGTATATTAGACACTGTTCTAGCAGACGTCGATCAAGTGCCGCGAGACACCTGGATCAAGCATTGGTCTGTAAATGCATTGGGGGCGATCGAGGTGTACAAAGAGGTGCTTCCCTTCTTGAACCCAACTGATAGTAAATTAGTGTTTGTTTCGTCGATAGTTGGCTCTATTACTCTGTTTGACAGGACTCCCGTGAGTATTTCTGCTTACGGAGCCTCCAAGCTGTTTCTCAACTACGTGGTGAAGGACATCAGTATCGAGAGGAAAGGTAAATCCATTGTGATAAGCCTACATCCTGGTGTGGTGACCACTGATATGGGGTTGGGTTTTGCTGCAGATGCGTTGAAGCTCCACCCAGAAATGGACTACTATGGTGATGCCATCACTCCTGTGGAGAGTGCCGAAGCTGTGGTGAAAGTGTTTGACAACTTGACTCCGGAGCAGACAGGTAAGTTCATCAGCTACGCTGGCAGTGAGCTCACCTGGTAAAATACGTCAAGATAGTACCCGGAGATTCGGGAAATATTGTAAGAAATAGTCTATATAGTTCTGTGCATGTCAGTTATACTCAACAATCTACGTTAATACAACCAGAATTCTTCATGTTAATACAATAAGCAATCGTTTTAAACATCTATAACCCCCCGGCCAGTCGTGGACTAACCCCCTGCCACAAATACGGCAACATTCTGAGGAACTGATAAGGAAGTCAACGGAACGACATCCGACGAAGAGATTAATAAGCATTTTGGAATATTCTAGTGAAAGACATGCAGAACAAGAATCTTATTCTCCTTGTGTTTGTGCCTTACCCCGCTTTCCTACCTACCTAGTGAGCCAGTTCAATGCAGGGACTATAAAAAAAACGGCTGCAAAAAGAAATTCATTTTAGAGAATTATTAGTAATGTCACAATTTCACCTAAAAGTGAGCCTCACTTATCTCAAGTTCATATTGAATTTGTCAGCTGTCGTTGAAAAAGTACTAAAGATACGTAACTGAGTATATGTAATGCTGAGCTGATTAATTCTGATTTGTAATTTCACTGTGATTGGCAAAACAAGACTCCATGAATTTCCAATCTCAATTCTTGAATTATCGATATAAAAGGACCCCAAAGTCACCGTAGAAATCAATCTTGTAACTATCATTAAACAAATACATAAACAAATACAAAAACAAATCAAACAAACTTAACAACAAAATTTACAACAACGATAACAATGACTCAAGCTAAATCCACTACTACTTACTTAGTTACCGGAGGTAACAGAGGAATCGGATTCGAGATCGTCAAGGCATTGGCAGCCAGAGACAATGTTTTTGTCATTGCCACGACCAGGTCTGCTTCCAAGCAATTGGACGAGTTAGCTGCAAAAACAGGCAACATCAAGGCCTTGAACTTAACTGTTGACGATGAACAGTCGGTTGCAGAATTCGGCAAGTCTTTGGCCCAGATCGAGAATTTATCGATCGATTATTTCGTTTCAAATGCCGGTATTGCAGATGCTGTAGCCGAGACGCACGAGGTGGAAAGAGACGCTTGGATCAAGCACTGGAAGGTCAATGGGCTAGGTCCCGTTGAAGTCTACAAGGTCATTCGTCCTTACTTGAATCCGACCGACAGCAAATTGGTGTTTGTCTCTTCGATCGTTGGTTCCATTTCAGGATTCGATGCAATTCCTGTCAACGTCTCTGCCTACGGGGCTTCGAAGCTGTTCCTCAACTACGTTGCCAAGGACATCAGTATTGAAAGAAAGGGCAAGTCCGTTGTGATCAGCTTACATCCAGGAGTTGTCAGCAGTGATATGGGTGCCGCTTTCGCCGTTGTCGCTCTGAAGGTCTCGCCAGACTTGGATGTCAATGCTATTTCTATTAGCCCAGAAGAAAGTGCGGAAGCCCAATTGAAGATCATCGATGCGTTGACAGCAGAGGATAACGGAAAGTTCTTCAGTTATGATGGTAGTGAGATCGGTTGGTGAACCACTCGATTAGAGGGTTTCTTCAACTACTATTTGTATGTAGTTATACAGAAATAAGTATCCCGCTAACAAGATTGATCTACAATTACTTGTAATTCAGTAAAACTTACTCTTTTTCGATGTAATTACACGAGTGAGTTACAATAAAATCCCCTGTATTACAACAATACTGCAACAACACTTACAAGTAACAGTTTATTTATCTATCACAAGCTCTACCTATTTGTCCCTGCACCAACAGTCATCTATCTCGTTCTCATACTGAACGTAAACCTTATCGAATTTCGATTCGTTCTGTTTGAGCAAAGCCTCCACTTTCTCTCGAAGTTGGCTCGTGTTGACTGTGTTTTTGAAAAATATTATATGTATGTAACCGGTGAGTTTGCCATCTTTGGTGGGCCAGAACCGCGGAGTTGAGTAACTTTTCAAGCCGTTGATCAAGAGCAAGTCTTGGAAAAACTGGTTCTTGAGGAAGTTGGTCTTGTCGGAGCTCAAAGAGAGAAGTAAGTTTTTCACAGAAGACTTCAAGAGAGGAATGGAGCTGACGAAGATCAAGGCTCCAATGAGCAAAGAGGTCAAGGAGTCGAGGATTTGCAAGTCGAAGAACTTGATGAACAAGGTGGAGATGATGACACCGACAGAGCCCAAAGTGTCGGCCAAGATGTGCAAGAAAATGCCGTGCATATTGTCGTTCAAGTCCTCTTCCTTGTTGTCGCAATGGTCGTCCGGCTCCAGATGACCATGGGAATGCGAATGGCTGTGAGAATGGCTGTGGCCGTGGCTGTGACCATGCGAATGGCCATCGCCAGCACCGTGGTTGAATGCCAAGATCCCCACCAAGTTCACAATCAACCCTAGCACACTTACAATCAACAACTCGTTGGTCTTCTCGATCTGGACGGGCTGGAAAAATCTCGTCAACCCTTCAATGAGGATACTTCCTACAATACTGACCAATAGGCAACCATTGGTGAAGCCAGCCAAGTTCTCGATCTTCCGCAAGCCAAACGGGAATTTGTCAGACTCAAGATTACTTATGTACGAGGCCAAGAGCCCCAAGAACAAGGACGTACAGTCCAAGAGCATGTGCAAGGAGTCACTCAACAAGCTCAACGACTTCGACCGGAACGAGTACAACAACTGGACAAACATGAAGGAGGTGTTCAAGAGCAAAAACCTCGAAATGGACTTTGTCTCTTTGGAGTTGAATATCTGCAAGAAGAGATAGTCGGGTTTTTGGTCGTCTTGGGCGTGGCCGTGGTCTTGCAGCTTGCCCTCTTCGAAGTTGTAGCAGTCGTTGGAGACAGGCTGCACCACCAAGAGCACCAGGGCGTTGAATACGATGTCTATATAGGTTGCGGAGCTGGTCTTGTGGGAGATGTGGCATATTACGAGGTATATAATGTCGATCAAGACGACGTTGGTTCGGAAATTTTGGAGGAACAAGTACTTGTTGAAGAAGCTGGTGTACTTCGGGTGGCTGTTGAACTGGGAGATGAGCAGAATGAGCATCGAGCCCGCAGAGATGATCACCAGATTGAACAAATTGGCACGGTCGTCGCAGAGCGAGGTGTTCGAGAGCACAAACAAAACCGTGCCGGATGCCAGCAACAACAGATAGGACTCTGTGGCGGACAAGCGCGAGTCCAAGGTGTGGAGGAAGTCGGGTTCCGCCAAAAAGAACTTCAACGGCAGCAACATCAAGACATAGCCAAGGACGTGGTACCAGTCATTGTAATGAAGGTAGTCGTAGATGACATATGCGAGCCAGACGAGGACCACCTGGTGCTTTTGGAACCAGCTCAGCTGGTATTTGAGCTCCTTGGTGGATTTTTCGGTGTACACGTTAAACACATTGATCGATAGATTTATGAGTATCAAGTTTATCATATTGAGGTTGGCGATGAGGTTGGATGCGAAGAGAAGGGCCAAGAGACTGCCGGTCCACTGCAATTTGCTGCTGAAAGTGATGCTGCTCGCATTGTGCACGGGCTCCTTGTACAAAAACGAGACGACCAAGGCATATATGGATACCAATAGTAAGGACACTGTTAAAAAGACCAAGCTGTTGGGTAGCAGGTGTTTGTTGGAGATGACGATGAGATTCAACGAGAGGAAGAACGTGGGGAAGGACAAATGGAGCGGGGAAAGCTCGATGATGTTGTCGATGTTCACTCGGAGGTTCAGGAGACTCATTGTGGCGGTATGGGTGTGGGCTGGCGTGGGTGGGTTCTTGCGTTCTTGGGTGAGTTCTTGCTCGTCTTTGTGGTTTGGTGAAAAAAAAAACAGTGGAAAAATAAAGAACACGAAAATGATTTTTTTGGAAGGTGAGCGAGGGGTGGGCGGGGGGAGCAGGGGGGGGGGGGGGGGAGAAAGGTGGAGGGTGGAGGGTAGAAGTGGAGGTGGAGGTGGAGGTGGAAGTGGAAGTGGAAGTGGAGGTGGAGGTGGAAGTGGAAGTGGAAGTGGAGGTGGAGGTGGAAGTGGAAGTGGAAGTGGAAGTGGAGGTGGAGGTGGAAGTGGAAGTGGAACGGGTAAAGGGAGAGAAGTGCAGGTGGAAGCGGAAGGAGTGGTTGAGAGTGTGGCATGAGGATTATACCAAGTGGTGTCAATGGTCTGGCGGTTGTCTTGGCGGATGGCAATGTGATTGTTTACAGTACTTGCACCAGAATTAGTGAGTTTGTCTCAGCCAGTCAAGCTGAGCATTTTACTAAAACGCTTGATGAGCTGAAAACAGGATTCGAATATATGTGATATAAACGGGGTTTGATTTGAATGGAGCAATTGATACGTCCAATTCTTGATAAATAGATTAAAGTGAATAACTGATAAGAAGAACTTAGTGAATGACTACTTGAATGACTCGGCCAATAATCGAGGATGATAAACTAAAGTGAATGACTAAAGATGAGTTGAGTTGATGGTTCAGACCTAGTCTTGAAAGGGGTAAGTATCAGAAAAGGAGTACAAAGAAGTGTTAGAAAGCGAAGTGTAAAGGAGTATTGTATTAGGTAGTACTTCCAAGGTGAGTCACCCGCAGTTCCTCAGTACCATTACTGCACGTGATAAGCACAATCTGTGCAGGACCTGAAGCCGTCTTCGTGGTTAGTAATATAATATCCGTTCGCTTAGAGAGTGGATTGTTTGTTGCTCACTTGGGGTCTGCCCCTTTGGGTCTGCTCACATTTAGGTGCTTTTTGAATCTTTCCTTAAATCATTCTAATTTGTTAGGCCCCTTTTTAGGCCTTTTTTAGGTGTTTTATTTCCAAGTGTTATTTTTAGATCTTTTTCCACACTTTTAGTCTTGGATCGCTCATTGATGGGAGCATCAGTTGATGCGAAAATAGTTGATGCGAACATAGTTGATGCGAACATAGTTGATGAATCGGACTAATGATACTGGACAAGACAACTGTGAGATACTAGTGCATTGAGTGGATTCATAAGATATTTTCTGTTCATCGAGATCTAATACTTATTGTACCCCCTACTCGAAACATATTAACGCCCAGCGTGAAACTAAACAAACAGATATAAACACAAACGCCTTAGGACAAGCAAACGCAAACAAACACAAATACTTCAACACGAACGAACACAAACACAAACACAAACACATAGTCGTTCCCACATATCCCCACCACATATCCAATCCCACATCCATTCCCACACCCACTCCACACCCACTCCACATCACCCCTGTCAAGCGCCAACTCGTTTAGCACATGCTTTTTCTGTACGAAAAAAACAAAATTAAAAAAATCAGAAAAAATCATTTCCTTCTTTTAGTCTGAGTCAGCCTTAAATCGACAAGACCAAGGAAGCATTTGAACACGAGCGTGGCTATCGATGAGCGAGTTGAAGAGCGATATCTGTGCGTCATTATCACCATGAAACAACTCATACTATTGCGGCATGCCACAAGAATAGACAAAGCCGTAGGCGGGGAACAACACCCCGCCAACACCGAGTTTGATACGTCCAGCTGGTTACTGAACTATGATCCTCCGTTGAACATTGATCTGGCATCGATGCAGATACATGCGTTGCAGTTTCTCGAGGCGTTGCCGCCTGACGTGGTGGTGCACTCGTCGCCCTACAACCGGTGCGTCCAGACGCTGGAGCTCATGATGAAGGAGCGTGCCGCCAGATCACACACCGATATACCCTCTGCAACGTTGCGAGTGGACCAGCTGTTGTCCGAGTGGTTGAACTATAACTTCAACTTGAACTTCTTGCCCCCAAACGACAACGGCATCAGCCTTCTCAACAACACCAACCAGTACTTGTACCAGGCCCAAGTGACCACCTTGCACAAGGACTTCGCCTGGGACCCTTACAAGTTGGGCAAGCCAGGCGAATACGGCGAGAGTTACGCCGAATTCAAGGACAGGTGCTGTCTGTACTTGAAACAGCTCTGCAGGCACTACGAGAACTCCGACAAGACCATCGTGGTGGTGACCCACGGCGCAGTGATCTCCGTCTTGGTGCAGATCATCATCGGGAGCTCGCTTTTCAAGGAGATCCCGCTCTGCCAGCCGGTCGTTTTCGACAAGCTCAACCAGAACCTCTTCCAGCTCCACTCCAGCATCCCTTTCTTGTCGAAATTCGACCAGCAGATCTACAATTTGAAGAGCTTGACGCCTCCCGTGGAGTACGAGTCCAACATTTTCGTGGACCACGACGACGTCGACAGCGAGTACGACGAGGTGAAGGGCTCGGACAAGGAGGACCGCGCCGAGGACGAGGAGGAGGACGACAGCGACGACGAGGGCATCACGTTCAAAGTGCGGAGCCGCTCACGCACCACGGGGTCCATCATGTACCCGCTTTCGGATCTCCTTGGCTACAACAGCATCAGTATCAACAGCAACAACAGAGTAAACACCACACAAGTGGCTCCGTCCATGTCGGAGTCCAATTTCAGCCATTTGAAGTCGCGGTTCTTCAACGTGAAGCCGCAGGAAAGCAGTAAAAGCAGCGAGGAGGAAGAGGAAGAGGAGGAAGACGACGAGATGTTGTTGAACTTCAAGACACCAGCCAGTTCCAGTGACACGAGCCCTTCCAATTGCAAGATCGAGACCCAACAGCCGAATTCCCACTTGCATTCGCAGCATCCTCAGCAGCAGTCGAAGCTGGACTTGAAGAAAATCCTTTTCAGTAACAGCAACAACAACCTTTACGACATCAACGAGGAGGAAGATTACTGGCTTGCATTCAACAGATAGCGGAGAAGGGCTTGGAGATCGAGATTTGGCTTCGATTCAACCGATAAAGATTTGGCTTCGGTCCAACAGATAGAGATTTGTCGTAATTTATGCATTTTGCTTTTTAATGTTCGCTTTTTTCACATATAAACTTATACTAATTCAAATTCGCTTTTTATATATATAAAGTTATGGTTATTCGGATTTGCTTTTAGTGTATAAACTCATGCTTATTCAAATTTGCTTTTCATATATGAGCTTATACTTGTTCGAATTTAATAAAAGTTACACACCTAGCATTGTGATGTTTTATACAGCATTGTGATATTTTATACAGCATTGCGATGTTTTATACAAACTACAACATTGTGATAGTATATATCCAAACGTGGGATTGCAATAATTTACACCCAACTAAGCTTCTACCTTATACATCAAACCTACTTTATTCCAATCCAATAAAGCTATACCCAACTAGAGCATCGCGATAATTCATACAAATCACAGCTTTGTGATGTTTTACACAATCACAGCAATCATCTTATATATCAAGCTCACTTTATTCCAATCTAAAAGTACACAGCTATACATATTTCTCACTGTATTTACGCAAGTTCCCAACAGTGAACAACGGGATGATGTCCTCGGCCTTCTCCACTTCTACACCCGAATTCGAAATGAACTTCATGTCGTCTCTGTCAACGACGAACTGGTTGTCGTCTGTTACAGAAATAAAGTTCACCAGACCGTTCTCTAATGCGGCGATCACCTGAGTCTCGGTCGTTGCCAAATCCACGATATTGGCTTCCAATTGCACCAACTGCACCACTTTCAAGGTGTCCTTGGCGATCACCAGCACATATTGGGACTTCTCCAACACAACCACGAAGTACTTGGCTGTGAATTGATCGATCTTCAACACGATGAAACGGTCGTCTTTGGCATTTTCACCCGAGTCTGCACCTGCACCGGCCTCAATTGCTCCCTGGAAGATCTCGTCTAAGTCCAACTTCAGAATCAACTCGTACTTGGCCAAATCCCAGTAGCAGAGGAAGGCATCTCCACCGCCAGTGAGCAATTTCAAGTCTGCAGTGACAAGACTGGACGAGATGAAGTTCAAGTGCTCGAAGAGGAAGGTCTCGATGATGTACAGTTTAGGGTAGTTGGAGATCTTGATGTGCTCGTCTCTGTCCGTGGTGATTACGTACTCTTTACCGTCTTTTACAAAGTTATTTACGTTGGTGAGCATGGACACATGGCCCAAGATAGGCACCAAGGCCTCTGAAGAGGGCAGGTCCCCTTGTAAGGGGATCTTGTACACGTCCCCGAACTTGTCTCCCAAAATCACGTTCTCCACCTTGCTGTCTATCACTACAGAGCATGGTCTTTTCGAGAATTCTACTCTTTTCACACACTTGATCAACCCTTCTTCGACTGGCACTCTCTCGAATATGACACACAGCTTGTCGGTGTCTGTGGTCAACACGACATGAGTGTCGGTGACGAGCAAGTTTCTGATGAAATTGTTGACCTTGGGCAGCGTCTTGCCCGGCGTTGGCACTTTTGGCACTTTCACCAGCCCACCTTGCTGTTCCAATGCCAGGATCTTGGCCTGCTGCTGCTTATGCAAAATGTACGATGAGTCCAACTCGTCTGTCCATGAGTTCACCAAGTTCCCCGTCTTGATGTCGAAGATTTCCAACGTTTGCCTTACTGCGACAAACAAGTACGATCCGTCTGATTTTATTAATTGGAAAGGATGCTTCATTTTGTGGTCTTAACCGCCCAATAACCTCGCTATCTGCTCAACTATCCCTCTAAATAGTACTCATCATCGGGTCTCGATGCGATTTGAAAATTTTTTTTTTTTCAAAATTTTTCACTAACATCACTACACCACCACTAACATCGCCGCATTGGGAAGATGAGCTGGGATTAGTGAGCAGTGGTCAGATAGGCAGTAGTCAGTGGTGTTGTTTCTGTAGAAATTTTTGAGCCTTGCCTGTATGTTGGGTTTCAAGAGGGTTGAGGCAGTTGTCGTCATTGACGTCAGAGCTTCTCTTGTTACACTAGTATCGGTTCGACTATCTCAAAAGAATGAGCAAGTCAGTAAGCACTAGTCAATTCTGAAATTTCTCTATACAATTCTATGAAGCTGCTTTATTTGGTTGTAGTCTAGATTTGATTCGATGTAAAATTCCAGGCCTGATACTATCAATAAATCAGGAACATGAGCTAGTCAGGGCCCAAGTCAGAGCACTTATCGGGCACTACCCACTATAACGTCTCACGATACGAATCTATGAATTCTTGCTTTGTCTGCTTGTAGTCTACAACTGGGTCAATGTAGTTGTCCTCATCAAAATCCGGAATCCACTTCTTCACAAACTCAAGGTCAGAGTCATAATGTTGCTGCTGGAGTTCCGGATTGAACACTCTGAAGAACGGCTGACAATTGACTCCAGTACTGCTCACAAACCCCCACCCACCATTGTTACTGGCAAAGTCACCGTCTATCAATTTCGTCATGAAGTACTCCTCGCCATATCTCCAGTCGACACTCAAGTTTTTCACCAAAAATGTGGACACTATCATCCGGCACCGATTATTTATGTAACCCACCAGGTTGAGTTTCCGCATTGACAGGTCCACAATGGGGAACCCGGTCTCGCCTCTGCACCATTTCTCAAACTTGGTGCTGTCGTTTTCCCACTGCAAGCCCACCGTTTTCAAATTGAAAGGCAAGTTCATCACCACGTGCGGGAACTCCACCATCTTGTGCCGGTAAAAGTCTCTCCAAGCAACCTCTCTGATAAACAGCCAGGCATTCGATTGCGACCGCTTTCCCGCTTTACCCAACACTTCTGCCACTATCTGCCTTGTGGAAATGGAACCACAGTTGATGTACGGGCTCAACACCGACGATCTCTCAAAAGCTGGCAAGTCCTTCTCTTCTTCGTAACTCTTGAGCCCTTCTTTCACAAACTTGACACACTTGGCCATTATTTCTGATTCGTCGTCCGAGTATAATTCTTTCATTTTGTTCGCGGTGGCCTCGTCGAGCTTTTGCGAGTTCCAGAGCTCGATCCTGTTCTCGTTTGCCTCGCGAACCTCAACCTTTCTGGAGTTCTTTGTCGGTGGATCACTAATTTGCAAAAACTCTTTGGAGCTCAGAATCTTTTTACGCCAGATATCGTACCAGGCCTTGAACACTTTGAATGCTGAGCCCGTTTTGGACTTGATGAGCTCGGGCTCCACAATGCACTGGTCGTGGACCAAGTGGAATTGCCTGCTCAGAGCTTCCAATTTGGTCAAGACATCATGGTCCCGATACAATTCGTCCATCTCGTACTCGTAATTGGCAAACACATGTTTGATATTGTACTTGTCGCACACCTGAGTCAACTTCAGGCAGAAGTCTCTGCCCTCGATGGAGTCGATGATCAAGGGAATGTCCAACTGCAGCAATCTCTTCTTCAACTGGAGCAAAGTCCGCATCATTAGATCAATCTTGATGTTGCTCAACGAGTGACTTTGCAAGTCTTTTGCTGACACCACATACAATGTGACCAACGGCCTGTCTGCGGACTTGGCATACTCGCTCAGTTGCTTCAAGGCCCTGTTATCGTGCAACCGCAAGTCACTGCGGAACCAATGCAACACATGGTCTCCATTTTGCGTCGAGGGCTGCCTCGACTTGAGTGCTTCTAGTTCTTGCTGTAGTCTCTGATAAGGCGTTGGGATCTTGCCATTGAGGAACTTGTGTGCCTTTGCCAAGTTGTCTCTCTTGATGATCTTGGTCACTGTGTTCTCAATGGTGTCGCTCAGTTGCCGCTTCATCTTTAATACCCACCTTCCATTTCTCGAAAACGTTCAGAGCGCAGAGAAGCTTTTATATAGTGCATGCAGCAAACTTAAATTTAAAGGTTATGCAGCAATCTACAAATTTAAGTTCGCTAAATTCCGGGGTAATTTCTGTTTCATTGTTGCTATTTACTGATTCCTGTAAGGTAGGTGGGTCAGCTGTACTATTGTCTAGCCACTTGTTGTCGGAATTTATCTGTGGAAAATTTACAAGCCTCTTGCGGCCAAATTGAGTATGGAAATACCACTCTGCAATATTGATTTCGCTAAATTTTTAAAGTAACTACTGCTATTTACTGACTCCTGCAATGTAGGCGAGCGACCAGGTCAACGACATACCATTGTCTAACCACTTCTTATCGAAATTCTTGTCGTTGAAAAATTTCCATGCCTCTTCCGGTTTATACAAAGCCAAATTGAGCATGAGAATGCCTCTCCAGCCATCGTCCAACGTCTTGACATGGTCTTTCAACAACGACTCCCACTCTTGCTTGACAAATTCAGGGTCTCTGATGAAAGACGACACCGGAGTGATGGGCAACATGTGAATACCTTGAATATACTCGAGATTCAACCCGAAATAAGTGGCATGGTCCACTTTATTCTCGAACAAGATCCCGCTAACTTTGTTTTTGATCATTGCCTGAGGCTGGATCTTGTTGTCGTCTTTGTAAAGCATGTAAAGGTTCATACTTCTCTTCATCACAGCCAACATCAAGTCGCCTCTGTGCTCCATATCCAGGTCCCCAGTGACTTTACCCCACAATTTCAATCCGTAAGCAAAATGGTAATCTTCAGAGGAACTCTCCTCGTCTTTGCCGTCGAACGAGGCAAACAAACCTTTTGCCCAAGAATGACCGTTAAACCAGTCAAAGGACCGCGACTCCGGGAAATAAGAGTCCTTCGTTGGGTTGGCCACGTCTTTTACAAGGAAATCTACATACTCTTTATAGTTTTTCAAGAATGAACCATCGCCTATCTTGTTGTCGCACAAGGCCAACACCGCTGCCGCATGGATGTGGTAACCGTAGTGGAAGTGGTGGTCGTTGTAGTGGGTGTTTCCAAAGTCTCTGAAGATGTCTCCATCCAATCCAGCAGACGAGACCAAGCCTTTCCAAGTGGAGTCGTACACCAATGGGCACTGTTGCTTGTTGGAGGTGAACCTGATGACGGCTTCTTTCACTTTTGGAAGGTACTGTCTTGCCAAGTTGTCATCTTTCAAGATAAACGCAGCGACGTACAACACCGTAGCATACTTGTCCAAGATTTTTCCCGAAGAATACATGGAGTCGTTGTTGGAAATACCTGCAACATCGTCTTTCATGTCTTGAAGGCACAGATTTCTTATAGATTGCAACCGATCTTTGGAGTACTGGCCCAAGTGCAGGCCCGGGAGACTCGTCCAGGGCTCGAACGCGATCTGCTTGGGAAGAGTCTCCACCATGGAGAACTCGTCCGTCAAATACGCCTGCATAGGGCCGGCAACAGTGCAGTGCAAGGTCAAGTTTTTACACATTTTGGGCGCCATGTCGCTGGAGAAAGAGTCTACATGGTGCGGCAAGGCGTACATTACGGTGCTGTTGGTGCTGCCTTCCACTTTATAGCGAAATCTGTAGTTTGCCCGGTCGCCCTGCACTGCTGCACAGATCTGGCACCCGGTAGCGTAGGCACCAGCGGCGAGGTCGTACAGCGAATGCTGGCCCGAGGCCAATTGCACGACACAATTGCCCCGTTTCGCGGCTACAATGGTGTTGGGGGACTGCAACAGGAACCCCGGGTCGTTGGTTACGTACATGGACCAGCACACCTGGTTGAACAACTGGATCTGGTACTTGGAAGTGCCGTTCGGGCCGCGGCCTGCACGCTGGAACGACAGGATTCCGATGGCAGACTCGAGCTTGGCAGTCAAGTTGGAGTATTTACAGGTTACAAAGCCCATTCCCTGCACCAAGGGCACTTGAATGGACGACTGGGCATCGCCCTTGGCGAACAAGTTGACGTTGCAGCTGAACTTTTCACATCTGTCGATTGCCATGGTGAGGTTCGCCTTGGAGAATTCGGTTGCTCCAACTACAAAAGACTTGATTCCCGCAGGACTGAAGAAGTACTGGGTCTCCTGCGGTCTTTCAGGGTTTGCCCCGAAGACTCGCTGGTCAGCGATGGTGTGGGCGACGGCCAACCCGAAGTGGTCCTGCTCTTCCGGCTTGTTAGTGTACCATAGTGAGTACGGGTGGGTCCAAACTGGGGCGGTGCCGGAGTCCAAGAGCAAGTTGGTGTAGAAGGAGTTGGTTTCGACTGGGGACGTGATGCGGGTCTGTTTTTGGAAGTCTTCGAAGGTGGTGGAGGGCAATGGCACAGGGTGTGGGGCCGATCTGAACAAGGTGTGTGGGTCTTGAAGAGGCATTGGCTTGAAGATGTTGTCGCCGTGTAGTGGCGAGTGCGAAATTGCCGTTTTTTCCGTGGGAATGGGCATTGCAGGCCGTGAATAGGTGGTTTGGTTCGCAGTTGCGTGAGTCTGGGCCTTGTCGGGGCCCTGCTGGTTCAAATTCAAGTTCAGGGTCTGGGTGTTCAAGTCCGAGTAGGTCTGGTTTTCGGCCTGGTTCTGGGCCTTGTCGATTTTCGACTCGAGTTTGTGGATGAGGTGGTTGACGAGTCCCATTTTGCGTGATTGCTCGAGCCAATTGGTGGTGTTGGGTGTCAGGGTGAAGGAAGCCAGGTGAAGGGAATTGCCGTTTTTCAAGGCAATGTGCAGGTGAAATTTGAGCTCGAGAAGGTCGTGTGCGAGGGCCGAAATGTGCGTTTTGGGATTGGGATTGGGGGTTAGGAATGGGGGTTAGGATGGAATGGAATGGGGGTTAGGATGGAATGGAATGGGGGTTAGGATGGAATGGAAAGGGGGTTTATGGTACTTTTGGGCTCTACTGTCCACATTAGCGATGGTCGATGGTTGTGAATCTTTGTAACTCATTGTTAGTTGATAATTAATATAAAATGTTTATTTGTTATATAATTCGTAAAGCCGAAAGTCGCTTTGAAGGTGGTTCGAGAATTTCACGATATGAAAGGTCCTGCTTTCTTCATCGTTGAATTGTGGTATATATCCATCCTTTTATATTCTTCCTGGATTGATGAAGGCTGACTATAATAACGAATTATGGATTCAATAATTCAATTGTCATTCCTCGATGAAGAAGTAAAAGAAAGACACCATCAGCATATGAAGCTCAAAATGTTTCAAATAAAAATTAAACGATAGTGAAAACGATTTGAGGATAACGTGATGGGATATTTAGTCACGTCACTATACATTGATATAATAAATACTAATCATCAGTAATATCTGGCAATATCGGATAATTATCTGACAGGGTTAGGATGGAATAGAATGGAAAAAGAATGGAACGGGGGCTAGAATGGAATGGGGGTTAGAATGGAATTAGGTCTGGAATTAGGTCAGGAATTAGGTCACGACTGAAGTAATACCACACCCAGACTCCCTGCATAATACCAATACCATTATCTACATTGACGATCATACTACTCACCTCTATTCTCTATACCTATAAATACCCCCTCCTCTTGTAGATCCACTGCTCCACCAGCTATTACTCACCTCTATTCTCTATACCTATAAATACCCCCTCCTCTTGTCGATCCACTGCTCCACCAGCTCTGCAAAACCACCAATATCCAGCTCGCTCAAAGCCACACTCAAGTTGACCATCCCACGGCTCGACGTCCAGTAACCCTGCTCCAACATGTCCAACCAGAACAACTCCTTCAACACAGGGTCCGATTTCTCCACCACTCGCTGGACATCCACCCCAACTGCAGCGTCCACAAAGAAGTGGATGTTGAACGACGAGCCGCACCCGGTCACCTGCATACGTGCCCCAGGCCACAACTTGGCCCGCACCCGTTCGAGCAACGCCTGCCCGGCCTCATTCAACGCCGCCGCAGCTGCGGCGTCGTACACCTGCGTCAAGGCCACGTGACCCACGTACATGGCCATGGTGTTGTTGTTGAAAGTGCCCGAGTGCGGCAAGAACTGGTCCCGTGAGGGGTCGAACACTGCCATCACGTCGCCGCGCCCGCCGAACGCCCCACAGGCGAACCCCCCGCCGATGTACTTACCCAAGGAGGTCAAGTCTGGGGAGAGCCCCAATTTGGCCTGCAACCCCCCAAACCCCAATCGGGAAGTCATCACTTCGTCGAGCATGAAGAGCGAGCCGTTGGCCCGGCACGCGGCCTGGATCAGGGCGAGGAATTGCCTGTCTCCAGGCAAGCACCCGCCCGCCCCGAGCATGGCCTCCACCAACACGCCGGCGATCTCTGCCTTGTGCTCTTCGAACAAGGCCAAAAACGCCCCCACGTCGTTGTAAGGGCAGCAGAGGAAGTCCTGGTGGCCCATGTTGTAACAGTGATTGCCCTTGGAAAAAGTCAACGGCCCGCCATGGTAGGCGCCTTCAAATACAACGATCTTGCGCCTCTTGGTGAAGTACTGCGCCGCCAAGATGCACTGCACGTTCAGCTCCGTGCCGCTGTTGCAGAACCGCACCTTTTGGAGGGAAAACCGCGCACAGAGATGGGCCAGCAAGTGCTGCTCGTACGCGGTGGAGGCGCCAAGGGAGAGCCCCACGTGACGGGTCACGTGATCAATGGCTGCTGTGATCTTTGCGTGCGAGTGGCCGTAGATCCCCGCGGACATCTCAGCGACAAAATCCACATACTCGAGCCCGTCCTCGTCGTACAACCTGGCGCCAACGCCCCTTACCATGCTCACGGGGAACGGTCTGTTGTAGAGCACGGACCGTGTGTTACCCCCTGGCAAGTACTGGCTGCCCTGTAAATGTGCTGCAAGCGAGCCGCTGCAACGCGCCGCGAACTTGTTGCGGGCGAGCTCCAATTCCGCCTGCAACTGCGTTGTCAATTGGTCTGGCAATTGGTCTTCCACGCTCATCTTGTCGTCACTTGAAAGTTTCTCGAAGCCTTGATTTGGTCACGTGAGTTTCTCAAAGGTTCTCGAAGCCTGGATTTGGTCACGTGAGTTTCTCAAAGTTTCTCGAAGTCTGACTTAAGCTTCTCAAAGTTTCTAGAAACCTGAATTTGGTCAATGAAGTTTCTCAAAGGTTCTCGAAGCCTGAATTTGGTCACTTAAGCTTCTCAATGTTTCTCGAAGCCTGAATTTGGTCACTAAAACTTTCTCAAAGTTTCTCGAAGCCTGAATTTACTCATTTAAAGTTTCCCGAACCCTCGCAACGTTCTCTGGCGATGCCCTGGCTTATATAGGAAATGGCATCGCCAGATCTGGGAGACCCGAGACCCGAGACCCGAGACCCGGGACCCGAGACCCGCGCGCGCATCTCTGCTTCCCGATCGGGACTATCGCCGTGCGCTTTCGCTCTTTGCTTTTCCCCGTTTCTTATATAAAGGGCACAGATCCCGAGATGCGAAGGGCAGTCGCCGCCAGACGATGGTGAGACGAGTATTGGCGTGCCATGAGTGCCGGTGAGTAATAGAAGTGACGTGCACACTGACGTTTGTGTATTATCACGACATAAGACTAACCAGAAAGATAGTGTGCGGAAGATCAAATGCCAGCACGAGGGCGACCCCCCCTGCCGCCGGTGTGTCTTGAAAGGTATAACCGAGGGTTGTGAGTTGAAATTTCCACCGATGAATGTCGATACGGCACGACACTTGAACAGAGTCAATGTGGCGAAACCTCAGAATCCAAGTGACTCTGTTACCCTCGATCAATTTCAAAAAGCTATATTCAAAGTGTCGCAATTGGCCCCGGAATTGTTTTTTTTAAATACAGAACAGAGTTTACGACATTTTAAGTCGCGACATGATGACACTGTCTCCCTGGTGTACGTGAGCGCCGTTTGCGCCATCTGCGCCTTGTACTTCCCCATGCCCTCGATCAACGGGCAAGAACCATTTGCCCGGTTTGTGAACGGGCATCTATTGGACTTGGATTTGATCGACGGCGCCTCGGAGGAACAGTTGATGACACTTGTCGAAGGTTTGTTGTTGACTCTGGTTTACAACTGCGGTGCGCAGCGCGACAATAACGATCGCGTGGTGTTGTTGATGACAGGTGTCGCGACAAATTTATTATTAGAAAAAGTATCGACAACAACGACACTGACAACGACACATAATTACCATCAGGAACTCGTCCAGCGGCTCTTTTGGGCCGCATTCGCCATCGAGTGCACGACCAACACCCGCAGAACCGCCTTCACCAACGATCTCTACTTAAAACTGGTGCTCCCATGCGACACACATGTGTTCGAGATGATGTCGCATGATCAACAATTGCAAGTTAATGTCAAACACGACACTTTATGTGACTTGCACGACACCAGTAGTGCGCACTGCTGGTTCATCAGGGGCTGTGAGATCTTTGCGCGGTTGACAATGTGGATGTCGTGCGGCTCCCGCGTCTGTGAGACGCATCCACCGTGGCATTGTGACTCGACATATTTCAAATTACAGCAGCAATTACAAGCGGTACGCAATTACCTCTCATCGAGACAACAGCGTACGCCGCATTTGCAGATCTTGTACCATCTCTGCGTCATCCTCTTGGAACGGACTTACTTCCCCTTCTTGGCACACACTGTCGCGACACAGTACGAAGGCCCCGTCGAGCCACCCTTGTTGCCACCCGCGCCACCCGCGCCACACACCCGCTTCTGGCAAACCAGCGCCAGGAATTTGTTCGACTCCAGCGTGCTGATCGCCGAAGTGGTGCTGCAATTACCTGCGGACGATCCCATGGTCCAGTCGCACTATGTGCTCTTTGGCCTGTTCTCGCTGCTGTACAGCTTTGCCTATTTCGACAACTTCCCGCAGATGATGTGTGGCTGGCACACGCGTGGCGAGTGTGGCGAGCGGCGACGCCACTTGGACGCCTTTTTCGGCAACCGCAGCGGCACGTGTTCGCCGTTGCGGAGGCGATATCACGTGGTGTTGCGGAAAGTGGCCGAGTTGCTCGAGACGGTGGTGCGGCACAAAGACGACGCCATGTTGGCGGATTTGGGCCGCAGGGACTTTAAGAACTTGGAGAACACCATCATCTTGCCGATGAACAAGAGCTTCCACATGGTGGGCAAGGAGGTGGACGGCGGCAACGAGAAGATCGGGAAGGGGGGCGCGCCGCAGCGGGGCACTGGGAGCGGGGGCGCGGAGCTAGCGGCACTAAGTCCGATGTTTGAGTCGATCGACGACTTCTTGCTGTTTTTCCAGTCGAATGACGTTGTTGGGAGGCGATAGGGCGATAGGGAGATAGGGTGATAGGGCGATAGGGAGGAATGTGGATGAGATAAGGATGAAATTTGAACGAATCTAGTGACACAAATCACTGGATGGAATTACGAATAACAATGAATTGGGATCAGCCGGATAAATAGACACAATAAATGCATTTTGGGGTGTAAAATAGAACTAAAGGGGTAAGTGCATATAGAGGGTGAAATAGAACTAAAGGGGTAAGTGCAACTAAAGGGTGAAATAGAACTAAAAGGATAAGTGCATATAAAGGGTGAAATAGAACTAAAGGGGTAAGTGCAACTAAAGGGTGAAATAGAACTAAAAGGATAAGTGCATATAAAGGGTGAAATAGAACTAAAGGGGAAGGTCTAGTTAAAGGGCAAATATTAAAGGGCTAAAGGGGAAAGTGTAAGTCCAAGGGGTAAGGGTAAGTGTAAAGTGTAACTAAGGGGTAAGATGATGGGGAAGGAGATGCGAGCAAAAAGTAGTGCGCGCAGTGCAAACACAGAGCCGGGAGAGTAACAAGAGCAAGAGCAAGGTGATGTGTTAAGGGGGTGAATAAGATGGAAGTAAGTGAAGTGCTGAGGTGAATTAAGTGAATTAAGTGAATCAAGTGAATTGCCTAGGCGGATTGAGTAATACCTTTGTTCAAGTGAAGTGCCGTAACAGTGAAGTTTTGCCTAACCTAACTGGTACCCCAGTCTGACCTGCTCAGCAAAAAACTAAAACCTTAAATGCCGAAGTGCCGAAGAGATAAAGATAAAGTGAGTATAAAGTGCCCAAGTAAACTGCATCATGCCTAATACCGAGGCACCATCACTCCCATCTATTCTCTACTCTTTTGCCACACTTCTCATTCCCTACTTCTCTACACTCCCTACTTTCGCCCGCACTGATCTCCTGTAATTCCACTTTTCTCCCGCCTCCGCCTTCTCCTTTGCCTTCTGCGTTTCTCTTCTTTTCCTTTGCCTTCTGCGTTTCTCTGCTTTTCCTTCCTCTCCTTTCCTTTGCCTTCTGCGTTTCCCTTCTTTTCCTTTTTTTTATCCTGCTTTTACTTTTTTTTTATCCTTCTTTTCCTTTGTTTCATCCTTCGTTTCCCTTCCTTCTTCCTTCTTCCTTCTTCCTCTTCCTCTTCCTCTTCCTCTTTCCGCCTTCTTTCCCCCCCTCTCCTTCTTTTCTTACCTCTTCTTCCTTTCTCTCCTTCTCATCACTTAATACACACTTCCACTACACCACCATCCATGCCCAAACAACGCTAATGAAACTCTACAAATCATGCCACATCTTCGACTACCCCTGGGACTATGTATCGGCAGCTAATTGGTCCAAGTACCCGAACGACAGCTCTCCACACGTGATCGCCGTGGACACCTTGCGAAGAGAAGTGGATCCAATCACACAGGTGCTTCGCACAGAGCGATTGATCACTTGCGAACAATCGATCCCGAAATGGATCACTGCTTTCATCGGGTCCAACAGATCGTATGTGCGTGAAGTGAGTGAGATCGATCCTTTGAACAGGACTCTTGTCATGAGATCGTTCAATATGTCGTATAATCACCTATTGCAAGTGTACGAGACGGTCACTTACACCGCCAACCCACTTGACAGTGCCACCACCAAGTTTGAACAAGTGGCCCGCATCTCGCTGTACCTGTCGTTCAAGATGTTGTCCGACAAGATCGAGCAATGGTCGTTGGAGCGGTTCCAGGCGAATCTGGGCTCGGGACGCCTGGGGTTTGAGGCGGTTTTGAGTGGGTTGAGCGAGTTTATAGGGAGTCGATAATTCCTGGGGGGCTGGGGAATGGCTAGTAGACGATTAGATAAGTGGATGACAGGTATTAAGAGGTGTATAGGAGATGATAAGAATGCATAGGCGATAATTTATAACCCATTGATGGACCAATCCAATTGATTTAATTTATTCCAATATAATTGATTTGATATATTGCAGTATAATTGATTTGATATATTGCAGTATAATTGATTTGATCTATTGCAATAAAATTGATTTGATCTATTCCAATATAATAGATTTGATCTATTCCAATATAATTGATTTGATGGTTATCAGTCCAATCTCATTCAATAGAAAGTAATTGATTACAGTTCAAATCATTTAATCTGAATTATCCCACTCAGTTACTAGTTTCTTCTTTTCTCTTTTCTTTTCTTTCACTGACTTCGCTCATAAGGAAAACAGGGTGAATCGAGTTGGTATATTTTTTTTATGATCAGTTATTCGATTTAGTTGTTGATGAATCTTGGAATAGAATACAACATAAATTTGTTACAAATAATTAAAGGGATATTAAAAATATAAATATAAATATAAATATAAATAATCAATGGGATATCAAAAATATAAATATAAATAATTAAAGGGATATCAAAAATATAAATATAAATATGAATATAAATATAAATATAGATATCCTAATTCTTCTTTAACTAATTCTTATCTAATTAATTCTTATCCAATTAATTCTCATCTAATTACTTCTATTCAACTGACTTCTATTCAAAAATTTCTTATTCAACTAATTCTAATTTAATTATCCCTTGTTTAACTAATTTTTATTGATTGATTCTTATTAAATTTTTTTTTTTATGAACTCATTTTATTAGTTAAAGTTAACTCAACTTAACTAAACTTACACTATCGCAAACTATTCACTCAGGCTTGTTTGATATGACTTCTCCAGTTAGTCTCATTTGATCATACTATTTAATCATCTTTATAAATAATCACGATATGATCACGATATGATCACAATGTGATCAAATAACAAAATCACTTCACTAACCACACTCTATAAGAACATCCTGATTCAAAAGCATTACAAGGATACACGGATACTTCACAATAATACTGCACATTCTGCACAATGCCATTTTCATGATTAATTGGATTTACTGAAATTAATCACACTCCCATATACACTACCCCTTAATACCGTACCCCTTAATACTCCCCAGCGCTCACCAACACTCCAAATTCCTCCCATTCACCCCCTTCTTTTTCCCTCTTCTTTCCATATGCATCTGCTACAAGAAAAAAATTAAAATTTTTTTTTTCACAAGAAATTTTTCACTCAGATCAAGTTTGAATACAGGCCAAAGAGTTCAGTAACACTTGTCGAGAACTCGCTCATAATTCAAGGTTTCACGTCAACTCAAGACAATCACAATCCACTAATCCAATCCACAGATCTAATCCACAGATCCCCAACACCAATCCACACCAATCCACAGATCCACATTGCCTCATGTCCTCCTTAATATACCAAGATGAGTTGATGTCTAACCACGATGAGTTGGATATCTTGTTGAACGAGGCCCTCAAAGAGATTGACGAACTCGACAGAAAGAAGAAAACAACAAGAGAAGACGATTTCTTCGAGTCCCACTTGGAAATGTTGAATAAAGAGTTCCCAATTTCTCCAGAATCATTATCACCTGCATCGTCTTTCGAAGAGTCTCAGCAAGGCCAGGCACAACCACACTTGCTCGTCTCACAGGAAGTACAACAACTCGAACAACTGCTACAGCAAAAGCAACAACCACAAGACAATCACGACATGACCACTTTGTTGAAGTTTTTCTCCAACTTGAAGACCAACTACTTGAAGTTGTGCAACTCGTACAATTTCTTACTACTCAAATTGAGTGATTGTGAGATGGACAGATGCAAGTTGTACGAAGAAAACTTGGAGTTGAAGAAATTGTTGAAATACATGATCGACGTCAACAACAGTGATCCAAGTAGAAAGAAGATATGAAGCAAGAGATCATATTTCTACCACGACTCGTGTATTATTCACTCATAAAAGCCTCAAGGCATCAGAAAAGCCTAAAGGCATCAGAAAAGCCCAAGGCATATCAGCATTTCTTCTTTTTAGCATTTATCCTATCATTTAGATTACATTTCCACATTTAGAACATAATATTACATCATGTTAATGACCGTATATAGATATAAATACCAATTTATCCATTATTATTACGTAGCACTGAATCACGTGTGTTGAAAACTGTAGACAAATGTCATAGATGTCATAAATGTCATAAATACAAATTACTACATCACACATGTTAATACTGTGAATAAATACTACTTTACCCATTACTACTACATAATAGTGCATCATTTATGCAAAATAACTGTAGATAGATATCATAAATACCATCCAGGTTAACCCTATCAACTTCAATCAACTTCAATCAACTTTAATCAACTTCAATCAACTTCAATCAACTTTATTCAACTTCAATCAACTTCCGATCTACCTCACAATCAATGTCATCTCTAACATCTCCTTCCTTCTCCATCTTCATCACCTCCAAGTAGTCCTCCTCACTCACGGGAATCACACTCAACCGGCCCCTCTTCACCAACAAGAACTCTTGCAACTTGGAATTCTCTTTCAACTCATTCAACGAGATCTTGTGCCTCAACCGCCTCACAAACGAAACATCGACACACCACCACCTGGGTTTTTCCAGTGTGGACTTGGCATCGAAGTATTGCCGGGATTCGTCAAATTGCGAGTCGTCAGGGTGCAGCTCACCACTGATTTTCACCACACCGACTATCCCAGGATTAGGACAATTGGAATGGTAAAACAACAGCACGTCCCCAACTCTCATCTGCAACATATGGTTTCGCAGCTCCCAGTTTCTAACTCCGTCCCAGGCCTCTTTCTCTACTTTTAGCAACTCACTTAGCGGGAAAGACACATCTTTACCCGTTTTTTTATCGATTCTCTTCAAAGGCTCACTTTTCACCAACCAGTACCTGATTCCATTAGCATTAGGCTCGAATCTGGGTCCAGAAGAGGGTACGGGCTTCACTACTTTTGCAGATATCGGCGTGTTTTTCGTGGCATTTTTGGCCTTTGCAATCAATTCTTGTTTCAGCTTTCCACTTACCGCCTTGTTCACCTTGGAACCTGTCTTACTCACGTGTCCAACGCGACCAATCGACCCCATTCTACGCTATAGTTCTTATCTCCTACACCCACAAATTTTCCACTCTCCTCTGAAAAATCAACCTTTAATACCCTCGCTTCCTGTCCCGATCGGGAAACAAAAGTGCTCGGAGCAAACTTTAAATCGGGCGTGCGCTGAACATCGTTACACCATCTTATTAGAACTATAAAGGCTATACTCTATGCTACACAGTGGGCTATTTGGAGTTGAGAAATTCGGCAATTGGCACGTCTCCGTCGACCAAAGTGACAATCTTGTGGATGGAGTTGTCATTGCGCAAGGCCTCCACCACAGACTCAGCAACGTTATCTCTGGAGATCTTGAAGCCGTTGGAAGTGTCATCGGTGACTTTACCTGAACCTTCACCAAGATTCTCCTCACCCACAAGTTCACCCGGTCTAAAGATGGTCCAGTCCAAATCGGTTCTTTGCAATTCTCTATCGGCATACTTCTTGGCAATGTAGTAACTTCTCAAAGCGGTGTGATACCAGAAATCACGATCCTCGGCATTGATGGCACTCACCAAGACAAATCTCTTGATACCGTTCAACTTTGCAGCCTCGAACAGCTTGACGGCGCCATCCAAATCGATGTAGAAAGTCTGGTCCAAGCCTTTCCCTCCGGCACCTGCAGTGAAGACAATGGCATTCTGACCTTGCAAAGCCTTCAGCAAATTCTCCACACTCTCTTCCAAACTGATCACTTTCGTTGCAATTCCCTTGCTTTGGAAATATTCAACTTGTGATTCGTTTCTGATGATGGACAATGGTTCAAACTCTTTACTCAGCTTCAATTTTTGAAGAATCAATCTTCCAACTTTACCGTTACCTCCAATAACTGCGACTTTCAATGACATTTTGGGTGATTATATCTAGCAATGCTTGTTTGTGAATTCATAAATTTACAAAAGTGAAAGCTTAAGTGAAAGCACAAGTGAAAAGATGAGTGAGTTACAAGTGGATAATTTTTCTTTTTAATCAATTGCTCTTGCTGTAGTGTGGAGAGTGTGGATTTGGAATATTGCGTGAGTTGATTATTAATGGAGAGTTGGGCAAGTTAAGTTGGGCAAATGCAGTATTCGGTAGTCTTTTATTATTAATATTATTCCTCTTATTATTATTATAGATTATTATGTTAATTATCACTTTTTATTATGATCTTTTACTTACCAATAATCAATACCATTAATATTCACCTTTTAGTATTGCCTTTAGTATTATCACTAATTTCACCTTTAAGTATTACCTCTTAGCATTATCACCAATTTCACCTTTTAGTATTGCCTTTAGTATTATCACTAATTTCACCTTTAAGTATTGCCTTTTATTATTACCATCAATTATTACCTTTATTTAACTATCACTTATTACTGATTATGACCTTTTATCTATTATGACCTTCTATTACTTATCACCTTCTACTAATCCTTTCCTTCGACAATCACTATTACTAACAATTCCTACCTTTATTACCAACTTATATTATTAATAACCATCTTGACTTCAACTATAACCTCTTATTATAACCTTTCCTCAATCATCACTATTTCCTATTATCACCATTTTCTAATTATCACCATTCCAGCTTACACTATTATCAAGGACAATCATCAATTTATTAATTCCAAACCTAATCCTGATCAATACCTGCCTCCCACCTCTAACCTCCGCAACCGGATATCGTCGTTTGTCCGGTCTAAAACCCTCACATTCGACACCCCTCTCGCCCTAAAGCACTGTACCACCCAGTTCCGCAACACGTTCTTCCCATTATAACGGCTATTCCAAATAGCACTAAAAATGTTTTTGGACTCGACACCTGCAACGACATGAAAGTACTCTCTCGTGGTTATGGAATTGGTGGTCAAGAAGTACTGGTATAGCACCAAGAGCATCGGATAAGGCATCAGCACGAAAGCGTACACGATCAAGAACAAAGACATGGGACTGGAGGAGATGTGGGGCACATTGTGCAAATGCACAAAGCTTGTGACAATTAAAAAGATACATGTTACCATGAGAAATTGAAGGAAGTTCATGAAGAATCCAAAATTCCGCTGGCCAACACAGTTGTTCAACCACCGGCAATGGTGGTCGTGGTGCTGGATACAACAATTACAAGTAGAACAGTGAGAAGCTCTGGGAAGCCTCCATATTCTGCACGACGAGCAGTATTTGATCTCCACGTCCTTGCTGACACCATTAGACGAGGGCAAAGTGATCACATTGTAGTACTCTTGAGGTAAGAATTGGGTTCCGTCAGTGAGATGGACATTCTTGGGCAAAATTCCCGGGTCTAACGTGGCTGCCTTGACAAAATTGGACAGGAGCATTAGCCAGCAGTAGAGAAACAAGATCACCACCGCTGGCGAGACGTTGTGCCAGAGCCAGGAGCTCTCGAAGACCAAATAGAGCACCAATGGGAGCACAATGGCAGCCAAAACCACGAAATGGAACACATTCCTGTTGCGAAGAGTCCTCAAATGGCCTCCAAACAAGAAAACGTAGTTTGAATTTGAAAAATTCTGGTAGAATCTGTCGTCATTGGAGGTGTCGTCTGGCACGTAGACGAGCCAATTCTTGGTCCAACTGCGAGTCATGGTGTGCCAGGACTTATAACGGCTCTTACCTGGCGAATTTGTCCGGTATTAGAGCCTCTATTCTGCCAAATTGCCAACCGAGATCTGGAATTATTAACGATTTGATCAACTTTTCCCTAGATTTTACTAAGTTACTTTTCACTAACTTAACTTCTCACTAACTTAAATTTTCACTAACTCACTTTCTACTAACGATCAAATAATACACTGGAGCCTCTGTTTGTGAGATTGATTTTGAATTGGCTTGACATTGAAATTATCACGGGTTTGACGTTGGCAATTGAATTTGACTATTGACCATTAAATTTAACCGTTGATCATTGAATTTGACTGTTTTCACCGTTGAATACTACCATTGACCATTGCATTTTACTGTATATACCATCGAATTTGGCCCTTGTCTATTGAATTTGACCATCGATTATTGAATGTGTCTGTATTTGCCATTGAATCTGACCATTATCATTGAAGTTGATCATCCATTTGATTATCGGCGATTCTGAGCATAAAAACACTTGACTTAAACCACACTGCTGTTCACTTACCACACTAACTACGCTTCACAGGCCATGTTGAGACCATTTTCCCGTTCACTGGCACTCCGGCCATTGGCACTTCCCCGTTCACTGGCATTCGGACCACCCTTCAGACCAAATCTCCGCCTCTCTCCACCACTCAAACGTCCCACCCAAACCTCCAGACCCATCTCCACCAAAAGCATCATTTCCAACTTCAAGTTGGTCTCCTCGGAAGTGTTCAGCCGCTCTGGGGGTACGTTCCTCAAGCGAGTGGCCTTGCTTCTCGGCCTGTATATGGTGATCAACGTGTTGTTCAATGCCATGTTGCTCGGCTTGTCCATCGACTATGTCTCGAAGCTCCAGACGATCCCTGCGTCGTTCCAGTGGAGCTCCAAATGGAAGTTTTTCCAGAGTGTCATCACGGACGAGGTGTTGTTGAAGGAGAAGGAGGCCCACCGCGAGTACGGGGATTTGTTGGAGAAAATACAGCGAGAGGAGTATCAAGACGTGGATGATCAAGGCATTCAAGACGGACAAAACGACCAAAACGACCAGAAGCTGCTGATATTAAGCGATAAACTGTTGAAACACAAACCCCGTGACTTCGTCGCTGGGTACTGTGACTTGCTCTTGCGATATGCGCTCACTAGCGACGATGCCAGTGCTCTGCAGGGCCTCATTACGCGGGCATTTGATATTTTGAGCAGTTACGAGAACAGGGGCCAAGAAGTAAGCAGCAAACTAGGCAATGACCTAGGCAATGACCTAGGCAACCCCGTAGTTAAAAGCCAGGCATTGAGGATGTTGGCTTCCATGTGCAGTGATCTGTCGATTGCACTCGAATACTACACAGAACTGGCCAATCTCATCGCCAAGAGAGACGGAGTCCAGTTCGAGGCAGGCCAGACAGGCATTCTCCCCCCTAATAAGTACATCTCGAAGGAGATGTTGGCCTGTTTGCTCGACCTCACCTACTTCCAGATCGACAAGAGGCTCCACATGGACCAGAACCTTGCGATTTGCACCTCCATCTTGCGGAGCTTGCAATACGAGAGGGCCCAGAAGTTGGACGAGGCCAGCAGGTCCAAGAGCTCGGCGTTGATGAAGCAGGTGAACAAGTTGGAGACCGAGTCGATCCCCATGATGAAGTCGAACATCGCGGAGATCTTGTGGTGGAAAAAAGATCACGGCAAGGCGGTGAAATGGGGCCAGGAGGCGGTGTTGGAGTCCTTGACCAGTGCCCATGACAGCTATACGAGTGCCCGTATCTGCAAGAACAGCTTGGTGAACTTGGCCAAGATGTACAGACAGTTGGGCGACGAGCAGAACGCCGAGTTGTGCAGGTCAAGGGCCGAGAACGTGAACCTCTTGATCCCGAGTGGCGTGGCAGGGATCAAGATGCGCGACGTGGTGTTGGACCATTACTTTGGTACTTGGGGGCGGATACTTTTTCCATAACCTGATGCAATTAAGGGGTGATGTTGCGCAAACTTAGTTGACTTGAGGGGAATAGAAAATTAAGGGGTATTTGATATACTTGGGGTATATTCAAATTTTAAGGGGTTGAATATACTCGAGATATATTTGAATATATTAAAGTTACACTTAAGGGGTATTTGATATATTTGAAATGTATTCAAATATATCTCGGTATCTAATATACTCAAGACATAGTTAAGGGGTATTTGAATATATTTGAGGTATTTTATATACTTGAGATGTATTTGATATACTTGAGATGTATTTGATATACTTAAGAGGTGGTTGAATATTTGAGATACGAAAAAATATTGAGGGTTTTTTAAGATCCCTAAAATATATTTGCATATATTCAGGGTATTCAAATATTTGAGTACATTTGAAGCTTGAATATTTGATTATGCTCAGATGTTCAACTACGCTTGAGGAGTATTTAATATACCTGAGTATAAATATGCCCACAGATGCCCGAGGTTGGTTCAAATTTGACTCCATTATTCATTTCCTCATGATGTTTATTGTTAACTATCGTCTTTATCTACACATATTCTTTATGTCTTTCTTTATTTATCTATTTATTTTATTTATCTATTTATTTTATTTATCTATTTATTTTATTTATCTATTTTATTTATTATTGATAATCATACTACACTTTATCTATACTGTTTATTACCGAATCGAAAATCTGTTTAAATTGTGTAGTAGGGTAGGATATTTAGCCATGTTTGAGGGTATTTATTATTCAATCATCATCAAGCATTTCATTAGACTTGGAGTATCACCAAGTATATTTAATTATCACCAAGTATATTTAATTATCACCAAGTATATTTAATTATCACCAAGTATATTTAATTATCACCAAGTATATTTAATTATCACCAAGTATATTCAATTATCACCAATTATATTGAATTGTCACCAAGTGTATTTAATCAAATCCCATTATATTCACTTATTTTACTTATTTCAAATTATCCCTAAAAAATTATCAACAAGTAATTTCACTATCAACAAGAATTGTCAATTATCCCTATTAATTTGAATCATGTCTAGTAATTTGAATCATCCCTATAATATTAACATCCCTAATTTTATCACACCTACACAGTCTCAGAACTCCAATAGAATTGTATTAATTAACATAACATTAACAGAAGAATATATGATATTATATGATAGTATATGATAGAAGAGTGGATCATAGAACATGAAAGTAATGGAAGATGAAATAGGTGGCCGGAAAATAGTAGGTGAAAGTAATAGAGAAATAGTAGATGGGGTGAAAGTGATAGAAAAATAGTAGATGAGGTGATGATTGAAAAAATAGTAGAAGAAAGGGATGGTACAACATGAAAGAATGAAAGTGGAACATGAAAGAAAAAGTCGAAAGAGACAACTCCATCAGAGGATAATTGTTTTTCACTTCTCATATTCAATCACTACAAACCACCCCTATTCGACCGTATTCAACCCTGTTCGACCCTGTTCTATCCCTACCCCGGTTCTACCCTACACCTTTTCTACCCTATCCCCACCCCTTTTCTATCCCTACCCCTTTTCTACCCGATCCTCCCCCTCTCCTACTCCTCCCTTCCCAATGCCTTCGCAGTCAAAGGCAACACAACCTCCTCTTTCCACTTCTTGAACCTGTCCCGCGCATTGCTCACCGAGTCCAACGCAGGTCTCACGTCCAAGAAGAACGTAGGCATCCCCGTCTCCTCATCGTCCGGACCCCCGTAGTAGTCAATGACATATCTCACCTGCTGCGGTTGAGAGGCTCCCAGCTCAGGGGCCGCAGGCCGTAACACCGTCCAGTCGTGTCTGTCGAAAGGCGGGTTGTCGTTGAAAGTGTTGGGGAAAATCGACGACATGGCCAAGTAGAACCTCAGCCGAGGCGACAACTCGTGTGGCTTCCCAATGAATTTCAAGAGGCGGGGCTCCCGGCGGGTCAGCTCCGTGTGCGGCCTCTCCCACTCCAAGATCTCCCGCCAGGCGGCCTCGTTCAACCAGTTGTGCACGTCCACCATGGACTCCACGGCGTCCTCGGGAACGTCGCCTTTGCCCTTCCGGAGCATCGCATTCAACATCTGCTGTGGCGAGGGGTACTCCCACACACCTTCCTCGTCAGACTCTCCCCTTGGGATGCTGGAAAACGTCCTCTCCGTTGGCAAGAGGATCTTCTGACCAGGGGCCCTCTCTGAGGAGATCGAGAACGGCATGTTGTTCATTGGGTTCAAAAACTGGTCGGCACTTGCCGGTTTTCCGTAGTTGACAGGACAAGCAGGTGCGGCTGCACCACTGGAGCCCATCGATCCGTGATCAACTGGACATTTCAGCGAGCTACTTGGCGTTTGTTTAGTGACGGGACATTTCTAAAGGCGGTTGGTTAGTATGAGCAAAGGCGACAGAGCGCTCTAACTCGGCAAATACGCCGTTTCAAAGTACACTTACCAGCACAGGAACATCCTCGGCATCAGCCCAAAACCATCCCATTGTATTTAATTGCAGTTTCTACCAGTGTTGTACTCTTAACAGCACGTCTTGTCGTCAAAAGTATCACCAATCAGCAGAGATTTTACTTAAAAAAGATTAGATGAGCTTTTAGAGGTGGATTTGGGTTGAAGCGCACGACTGTTGACAGGGAGGTACGTTCGAGTAAGCGGTAAGCAGAATGTAAGCAGAATGGAGACGATATTATTGGATAAAGTGGAAAACCATTACTAAGCTAGTGCTCTGTACTAAATTGGAAACACTCCAGATCTAAATTGCATCCAATTCCACTACATCTGGTCAGATTTTGATTACACTACAGTTCAATTACATACCAACTAACTTCATTACATATAGATACTATTTAATGAAATGAGAAATTGTGCCGTAAGGCACGACCTCACCAAGCTTAGTTAAGTTTGTAAGTAAGGTGACATTTACCACAGTATTGTCTGTCCTTGTGGTTGGCCATGAAGACACCGGCACCACAGGTTTCAGATGGACATTCTCTTCTCAACTTCTCAACCTTTCCATCGTCGTCAACCTTGTAGTAAGTCAAGACAGCTAACTTGACCTTCTTGTGCTTGTGCTTGATCTTCTTTGGGGTGGTGTAGACCTTCTTCTTTCTCTTCTTACCACCACCTCTCAATCTCAAGACCAAGTGAAGGGTGGATTCCTTTTGGATGTTGTAGTCGGACAAGGTTCTGCCGTCTTCCAATTGCTTACCGGCAAAGATCAATCTTTGCTGGTCAGGTGGAATACCTTCTTTGTCTTGGATCTTGGCCTTGACATTGTCGATGGTGTCTGAAGATTCAACTTCCAAGGTAATGGTCTTACCTGTTAAAGTCTTAACGAAAATTTGCATCTTGGTTACTTGATTTCTCGTCTGCAATAATTGCTTCTTTCTCAAAATCAATGATGACTTAAAATATCAACTGACTGATTGCAATTTGCAAAAGGGAGCCTTTAAAAGAAAAAAGTGAAAAGGTTTGAAAGATTTTGAAGAAAATTTTTTTTTTTTTTTTCATTTCAGACAGAGGTCTGTTAGGGCTGGGAGCCCTGGGAACACCACACGCGCACCACTCCGAACATCATAACACCACATCCCAACATCATAACACCACTATCGATCTTTCAGGTGCCGGATGTAAATGGCTTGCCTTCGTTGTTACACAAGATCCCTGTTAATTATCTCCGCGGTTGGCCTTTTCAATCTCACATGAATTCGAACCCACCATGTCTGCGTGCCTGACCTCTTTGCTCCAGCTAGAACCTTACTACACAGACTGGGACCAGTTCTTGTTGCTGTCGTACGCCTCACACCTAAATACCAACCCCCACCAGAACCGTAACTACCAAGTATCTTCCCAGTTGCTCACCGCGGTGCAGGACGACTTGGCCACCATCTGCACCTGGCCGCGATCCTGCCCGCCGCCCACAACCGGCACGGCGCCGCCTCTGGCGCCCATATATGATCACGTGGCTTACCACGTGACCCAGAACAAAACTGAAGTGGGTAGTCACGTGACTGACCATCGCAGAAGGAGACAGTGCAAGGTGGGGGATGGCACTGGTATTGACCATGACCACGGCAAAAACGCGTCTAGGACCAAAGGTAGGCACCACTACCGCACCTGTAAACATATCAGAACGCTCAAGAGGCTCTTTTTAAAGCTAATTAATCATATATTGCCGCTATGTAAGTAGTAAGGCCCACCATACTTCAAATATCAAGATCACTTTCGTCGCTGTCGTTGCCATCGCCCGCATTAAGCGCGCCTTTTCCACGCAAACTGCTGAAATTCGTGGCCCTCCTCGTCAAAACACCCATGTTGTACAACAAGGACTCCAAATTCTCGATCTGGAAGTCAATGCCGTTCAAACTGCCCAACCTCTCGAAACCGACGACTCTGTCTCTCTCGATACCATCGATGTAGACAACAAGACAGGGCAACATCTTGACGTTCAACTTGGTCACGAGGAAGGGTGATTTTATTACGTCTACTCTTAAGAAAGTGGTGCCCAAATGGCGCACCGATAGCTTGGCCAATTTGGCGTCCATCACTTTACAAGTTGCAAAGTCCTCTTTGTAGAAGTGGATCACCGTGTACTTGTTCTGCACGGTCTCCGCGATGACCTGGCGCTCCTCGGACATGGTCCTGACGTTGCCGTGCTTCGAATCCACCTCAATGCGGCTGTTTTGGATCTGCTTGAACTCTTTCGAGAGCTCCTGGACCCGTTGTTCTCTATACCGGGACATTACTTGGTCGTTGTCCAACTCGTCCTCCAACTGCAGCAACAACTCATCTTCGTCCGGTTCTTGGCCTCTTAGAAGCTTTTCCTGGTACTTCTCCACGTATTGCGATGATTTTGAGTCCATTTTCGGGGGTATATGTGGCGGCAATGGTGGTTTGGATCAGTTTGGAGGTCTTGTGGAGGTGAAATTGAAAAATACGCGAGAATTTTTCAGACGGCCTTATCGAACATCAAGACACCAGGGGGTTTGCGGGAGGGGCTAGTAATAAAAGAGTGATGAACAGTGATGAATGTGATGAATAGTGGTCAGATACCGCAATAGTGATCCACAGTAATCGAACTGATCACGTAAAGAATGAATATTCTATAAAGTTTAACAAGTGATCAGCCACATTTACCACCCATACCAATACTCACTACTCACTAATCCAATTCAGAACACCCCCATTCGTTATCGCAGCCTCTACTAAAAAAAATAGATTTTGAATTGAAATGTAAATATAAATGAAAAAGGGATTATAAAGCGAATTTGTGTGTATAGATGCCCAGAAGATGTCCTCGTCACTGGAAAGACCACCATCTTTGAACATCCACAGGTTCACATCGTCGAGCCGCATCCAGAAATACAAAAATCACAGCAAGATCACCAAGAGAATATCGAATAACCCCAGCACAGATCCAAATTGTAAAAACACTTCATCACACAAGAGCAACATCGAGTCAGCGGTCAACACCGATGATAGAGATTCCAAGGAGTATTTAGAGAAATTGGTCACTAGGATCTTCTCCCGGTTGAACGAGAGGAAAAGAGGCGCTATTGCCAATAGAAACACAGTGGAAATCGACAATTTCGAAGACTATTTACCACTGCTCACGTCGTCAAGCGAGATCGATTTGCGATTAAATGCCTTGATTGGCCTCCTTTTGCAGAACTTTGTCTTGTCCTGGTACGACAGGATCACCGACGACTACTCCAACGAGTTTTTGAAAGAGATCGTCTTTGTATTGCTGCATCTTTGTCGCAATCTAGAGGAACGGTTGAGGCAGTTAGACTATAAAGAGTTGATCTTGGACGACCTTTTCGTCATTTTCAGCTTCCATTTGAAGAGTTACAAGCACTGGCTCACCGTGAGGCACTCCAATTTGGTCTCTGACACAAAAGAAGACGATATTTTGTTGTTTACTCTCTTGTCACCGCATGTGGGAATCAGCCATCAGAGTGAATATTTGCACCAATTGAGCCAAAACTTGCTCCAACGCACCCTTCCGCACGACATCTACGACTCAGAATTGACCAGCTCCATCTTGGTGACCATTGTATCGGAATTCGGGTTGAAACTCACCGTGGAAAAGTTGTCTGAGCCCTATTTATTATGGGAAATCATCGGCAAAATATGTGATCTGGTGACCAGCGAGCCCGTTTCTGCGCCTCCTGCCTCGGCTGGACCTAGAAAATCGCTTGTCGCCAATCTGATTCGCAGACTCAGTCATATAATAGCCTATGCGACCTCAGTGCTGTCAAATAACCCGAACAACCAACGAGTGCTGTCGTCGAACTCGAAAAAACCCATTTTGCAGTATGAGGTTTTCCAGTTCTTGTCCATTTTTTTGAACTTTGTCTGCCGCTTCCCGCTCCTAACACTGTTTTTAAGCCTCTTCAGTAAATTCTTCGCCCTCAACTACCGTTTAAACCACATTTTACACAACTTGGTGAACAATTTACTCTTCCGGTTCCTCGTAAACGAGCTGTTTATAGTGAAAATTCTCCAATTGTCAAGAACAATTCTCTTCCCACGGGACCAGGAGTTCTACTTAGAGCCCAGATTCATCCCCACTACCGAGGAGGAGTTGAAAGAGTTGCGGAATGACACCAAAGCCAAGATCTTGACAGTATTCGAGAGGTACAAGTATTTAAAACTGGTTTTTTACTACGAAAACGAGACATTATTGGACCTGGAAGTGACAGATTTTCTCCTTGCATTTGAAAACAAAGCGATCAACAAGCATCTCGTGTTGCGGATCGTGGACGTTTTGTTTTTAAGATTGTTTCCCGACATGCTGCAGCCACTGGTGCAGCCTGTGTAAGTCATATTTGGTGCTTAATTCCATCAATAAACTCCCCATTTGCATCTATAAACCCACCTCCCCACACACTATCCTGGCCGTAGATCACCGGGATAAAGAACTCACGATTTTCCATGCCCACTTTGGTGTTTACCCAGCAACTGTGTAGCCCAATCTGTCGTGTGCTGGCCAATTGGCGAGTGGATCCGTATTTCAAGTCGTTCACACACAGTGTGTGCATGCAACTACGTAGGTGCTCTCTTATCTGGTGCTTCCTTCCTGTGATAAGTTCTAACAATACGAGACTCAAGCTGTTGTTTCCGGCGAATTCTTGTAAAATAGGGTCAAAACTGAGATCTAGTATCCGGTACTTTGTCTCGGCTTCCTTCCCATCTACTGGACTACTAAATACCCCAGCCTTTGGCACAGCTTGCAGCTGAGGTGTTTCCACTAAGGCAATGTACTTTCTCCGTAGAATGAAGCCCTTGTTGGAGTTCTTGCTCGAAAGGTTCCTGTGGAAGTTTCTTGCGGCATTCTTGTTTCTCGCTATCACAATTCCCCCGGTAACGTTGGTGTCTAGCCTGTGAACAGGCTTCAAAGAGTCATCTTGGAGCTCATCGAGAAGAGTCAGCTTGTTGTGGGTGCGATAATCGGGAGACTGGCACAGAATTCCCGGCGGTTTGTTGACGAGTATGAAGTTGGGACATCTGTAGATGATTTGGATCTGTGGGGGCTTCATTTGAGGGGTTCTTGCAGGTTGGGTGAACAATCAATACTCACTTTGAAATCTTGAAAAGTTCAGCTCATCTCTTTTCTCTGCCTTTTTTTTCTCTGCGCGAGCTCGAAGCCTCTGCCTCTGCCTCTGCCTCAGGCCTCTAGCCTTAAAAAGGAAAATCACACGCGTTGAAAATAAAAATATAAAGTGAAAAATCAAAAAAATCAAAAAAATCAAACCAAAAAAATAAAATAAAAAAATAAAAAAAATAAAAATAAAAAACATTAGATCAAAGCTCAAATCAGCTGAATAAAGGGGCAAAGCACCAAGCACCCACCCAATTCCTTTGCCAAATCAATTATCAATGGATATGGAGCCTCCCACAGACTTAGTTGATGCCTTGAACACCTGCCATTTATCATATTTAGTGCCCAAGCAGGAAATTCTCCACCTTTTCTCGCCAAGACCCATACTGCTAGCGCCCTTCTCCTTGGATGATCTAATAGTACCCGCCGAAGAAAATGGTGGCAAAAATGGCTCATTGCATTCGCAATTGGAGCTGGTACGAGGCGAATTGAGCAAGGAACATAGTGAGCACGCTGAAGCACAGAAAAATTGCATTTCTTCGATCATTCAGGACTTGCAGGACCTGGATCTCAGTGAACTCGACACCTTGAAATTCAGAAAACCTGCAATGAAATACAAAAAAAATGGTGAGTACAGAAAGGTTCGAATGTCCCCCTACAATGCACAGGTCTTGGCGAGTTTCCAAGACGTGGAAAAGTTTAACATTGTCAAGCCGGCGATCAAGATGAAGCGGATCAAGTTGAGTTACGAGAGACAAAAGAATTTCGAGAGTAAATTGAAACTGAAGCAAAGGGAACGAGACGAAAAAAGGAAGAGATTATTGGAAGAAGTACACGAGGAAAGACCGAATATGGTGTTCAAACAGGCCAGGAAAAGCTCCTATCTACCCACAGACGAGTTGTCTTCCAGGTATGGCACCGAATTGGTGTCGTTGATCGACCTGATCGGCCTTTCCGATGCTGATGTCAACTTGAACGATCCGGACTTTTGGATCCAATCTGTGGATGAAACAGACCAGGATGCCATTCTCAATGATGCAACCCTTCTCAAGATCCATGACCACATCTCTGCACTCCGTAATTCCGAGTTTTTAACCGTTAGAATCGACGTTGCCTACCTATTGAGAATTCAAAATCTCTGTCAAAATTCTTTGAAACGATTTGCTCGATTAGAAATTCAAGATGCAATCGATATGAGCTCAGATTTGACCAACTTATTCAATGTTTCCTTGAATTCCTGCACCCTGGCAACAATAGTCATGGACATTTTGTTGACTCAAAGACAAGAGAAACATCTCTTTTTGCTGAAATATTTGCTTTCAGTTGTAGATTTAGTGGGTTCTGTCATCGATAATATCTTAGTGCCCGCTTGTAAATTGACTGTGAATGATGAGCGTATCGAATGGAAGGAAAACTTCCAGAGTTTACAAAGATCTATAAGAGTTCTTCTAAACCAATTCAACCAGTATGTCTTGAACAATATCACAGATGAAGGTCTAATAACCAGAATAGAATATTTGGCCAGTACTGTAATCTTTGCTGATCTCAACATAAAGGAGAAGACATCCGTAGTTGGACTGTCGAGTTTCGAGAACTTGAGAATCACGTGCTGCGACTTGCTCTGTTCTATTTTCCATACCAGACCGGATCAATCACAGTTTATTCTTGACGAGATCCTCGCGAATATGGACAAATTGCCCACTCACAAAGTGCATGCAAGACAATACAAATTACAAAAAGGTGTCAACGTGCAGTTGGTGTCGATATTACTCGTAAGACTCGTACAAAATGTAAACCCTCAAGAATTCCAAGTGCTAAGTGACGATGACAATCGCTGGAATTTGATGACTTTGAGTCCGGATGAGTTGACGAAGTCGGACAGAACGCAGTTGAAACTGATCCGCGAACAATTTGTCTCAGCTAGCCTGGACAAATTCAAACATGTAGTCGATGTATCCAAACAAATCAGTGGTTCATTGTTGAATAAATTCATAAAGTCCACTGAGGTGAACTCCAAGCAAATTTTTGAGATCTTGATTGAGGATTTGTTGAATGTCGTTCCGTTCCCAGAGTGGGCTGGTGCCGAATGTCTCTTGGTATCATGTATGAAGACTTTGATGTACATCTTTGAAAGTGATTCATATTCCGCACAGGTACAAACGTTCGCCTTAGAGATGATTGGGTCGATAGGTTGTAAAATCCTTCAAATGAAAGGTCAAAGAGAACTTGTTCATTTGGATTCTAGTATGAGTATCTTGATTTTCGACCAATTGACAACGGAAATCATCACATGTTTGAATTATTTGCAATCTTCGTCCAATGGAAGTTACAACTTTTTCTTATTGAAACTGGCAACCATAGTAAATGATCTTCTGTTTCAATGTAAACCGCAACAAGGGTCTTCGTCTTCCAAACTCTTCAGAGCTTGTTTCAAGTTTCAAAAAACACTTCTCTTGGCTTTGAAGCAAGGTGAAGTGGATGCAGAATCCCGAGGCCAAGCATGGGAATCGGATTTAGAAAGTTCAGCATTTACTGCTTACGGAAAGATCTTACTATCTCAAGAGTTACTTCATTTATACGATTTTTTCCTCGACTTGGTGTTGAAATCCTTGGATCACAGTAAAATCAAATCTAGAACTAGAGCCATCAGGAACTTGTCGTTGTTGATTTCAAAAGAGTCCGAGATTTTATCTTTGAAACGGGTATCTAATACCATAAAGCTGAGATTTGCTGATCCTTCTCTGCAAGTCAGAGATGCTGTTGTGGAATTGGTTGCCCAATCCATCAGTGCAAAACCAGATTTGATCGACCAATATTATCTTCTGATTTGTCAGAGAATGGATGACTCAAGTGTGGCTGTCAGAAAGAGATCATTGAAACTTTGTAGAGAGATCTATTGGGGCCTCCGTAGCAGTAAATCTAAAAAGATTAAAATAGCAATCACCGAGAGATACTTGGGTAAATTGGAAGATGAAGAAGACACCATTGTGGAAATGGCAAGGCTGGCGTTGCTAGATTCGTGGTTCTTCTTGTCTTCAAAGAATGATGATGATATCTCCATGTCGGATATCGAGATCATATTGGATGTTATTGGAAAATCTGACAAAAATTGGGAGCGGTTTCAAATGTTTCTCACTGAGCATGTCTTGTTCCCCAATTCAAACGACGAAAAGTGGGTGTTTGCCAAGATCATGCGATGCCTTCGGTCAATTATCGATAAGACTTTGGATTTTGTTGTTGAACAAGTTGACAATGTTGATTTGAAAGAAGATGTAGAAAAGGCAATGGGGTTCTTGTCGGTGATCGCAAAGCTGGATGGTACCTTGATCTCTCAAGACCAATTGATTTGTTTGAAGCCCTATTTAACAGATGAGAGCAATACCGGGAACTCTGTTTGCTATTATACCTTGAGTATATTTCGTAACGCTCTTCCGGAGCTGACTCATTTGAAGCCATCATTTGTCAAGGATTCTCAAGTTTCCTTGTTGAAAAGATTGACCAAATTCAATTCCAAGGAATTGGGTGAGGCAATGCCATGTGTGTGGATGCTTTCGAACTTGCGAAAAGACACTGCCAGAATGGCGACAGCAGCATTATCATGCTTAAAACTCACAAAACCATATCTGGAGTTGGCGAACAAAAATGAATTCTACGAGTTTGATCTGAAATTACTTCGTCTCTTGTTTCTTTTGGGTAATTTTGGGAAATTTTGTGACTTCACGAACGATAGAGGTATCTTGTTGAAAGCAGGAATAGCCTTGGGTGAAAATGAACCCGTGGTGAATATTTTTGTAAAGATTCTTTTCTGCTTCACCAACGAGGATTTGAATCATCAGGTGAGAAGAGCAGCCGTAAGGAACTTATTGTACGTCTGTTCATCACATGCCAAGTTCTTCATGTCAGATTCTGTGCTTAGAATCATGGATAGAGAATTCTCTTCGAGCACTGAAATCGACATCAAAGGAGTGATTATCCAGGAACTCATTGAATTTTTAGAACATGAAGAGGCTGTGAATTTGAAGAAAACCAACAAGGCCAACAGCATCAATAAACGTAAATTAGACGTCTCTGTGTTCCATGGGAACTCTTCGACGTTTGTGACAGATGGTGTATGTGCATCGTTGGTGCAGCGTTACATGCAGCCTATTTTAGAGATATCCTTATTAGAAAATGGGGGTTATTCCACGTTGGCAGTGAAGTTTTTACAACTTGTAGTGAAGCTTGGATTTGCCAATCCGAGATTGTGCATTTCATATATTGTAGCTTTGGAATCGAGTCAGTTGTATACATTGAGAAGCAGGGCGATCTTGATGCACACGGAGTTATTTGAAAAACATGAATCGTTAATCGAGTCAAGTTATGTAGAAGGTGTGAAGATGGCTTTCCAATATAGGAAAAGGGTCTCCAATAAGACTTATTTGAGGGAGAGCTTCTTTTTCCGTACTTTGTTCCAAGTGATTGGAGACTCACGTACAGCAAGAAGAAAATTTTTGTTGTCGATGATTAAATGCTTACAATTTGCAGAGATCGATTTTGAGAAGTATGATGTGGAAAGAATTGAAGAGTTGAAAGAATTCTTTGTTTTCTTGTTGAACAACTTGGTTGCCATAGAATTGAGTAGTTTGGAAGAAGTGTATTTGATTTGTCACGGAGTAGACAAGATCATTTCTGGGGTTGGATTTAGTTTGTCTATAAAGATCACGTCACTTGTCAATGACGACGATCCGCTCTGGGAGTACGTGGCTTTACTTTCGCAACTGTTGATCATGCTCTTCAGGTACCGAAACTACTTGTTTGAGGCGTATGGGTTGAATGAAGAAAGAGCAAGGGACTTCCAGCCGAATAAAGTAGATAAAGATTTGAGACAGGCGCCGAAAAATGTGAAGGAGATCTCTTTGAGGGTGGAGGATCTTTTGGGATTGGATAAGGAAGATTTCCAGCTGATATCGAACAGTTTTGTGCAATTGTATAACGAAGTGCAAGAGGGAGTGTAGAAAAGGGTTGATAAATATAGGTCCAGAATGAATGCATTCACAATAAATGCATTCACAACAAATATCCGAAAGTAACGAGACATGATATCAAATATATTTGGTAGTAGATATATCTACCATTACATGTATCTACTAGTGAATACATCCACAATTAAAAAAAAACATGCAATAGTATAGGTATTCACCAGTAAAGTAAATACAGCCAAGAGTATGTTCAGTCACCAGTTATAAGAGAATATATCCACAATAAATATATACAATAGTATATTGATTCACCAGTTGTATATTCAACAGTAGGTAGATTCAGACTAAATATATACAAAAGTAAGTTTGTTCAGTAGCAAATATACCCAATAGTATGATTATTCACCAGCAAATAGATCCACTATAAATATATTCGAAAGTAAACACTCCACCAGTAAATATATCCAGCAGCAATTAAAGGTACCAGTAGTTATATCCAATAGTAAATATATTCACCAGTATATATATATCCACAATAAATAAAGCAGATTGTATATTTGGTCACCATATGCATCCACCAGTAAATGCACCCACCATTAAATGCATCCACCAGTAAATGCACCCACCACAAAATACATCCAAAATCAAATACCCAAATATATCCCAATAAATACATGCAATACTATATCTATCCATCATTACCCCCAATTCGCCAAACCCCCCATCCGCAACGTGGTGTCTTGATGTTCCTGTTTTCCATTTTTCATTTTTTCCTCTTTTCACTTTTCCTTCCCACCAAAACCACACGTCAACAAGAGAAGGAAGGCCCCCCTTAGCTTTATACCGATCCGTTAAAACCATCAAACAAACGTATCAGGATGAACATTTACCAATTGAGCGATGAGAACCAGCGATTGTTGACGCTCGACAACTTCTTGGACGGGCTCACGGTGTCCGAGTTCATCGACCAGCTAAGCAGCGACCACTCGTTAGATGGAGGCGAGGTGAACTCGATGGAATGTTTGGACCCGAAACCGTATATCCGCACGTTCGAGTCGACGTTGAACCAGTTGAGGAAGTTGAACGAGGAGTGCTCGAAGAGAAAGGACAAGTTTGAGAGCGAGGTTTCCAGCTACGAGTTGGAACACAGTAAAAACGTGATCCAGATCGCGAGTCACACCGATACGTTGCGGACGCGGTTCCAGAAATTGGACGACAACGTGACCAGCGTCTCCAGTGTGATCGGCCCCTTGGGGGAGAGCTTGCAACGGGGCGTGCAGACCAAGGAGAAGTTGAATATCACCATCTACTTGATCAAGTGCTACAACTCGTTCTACAAGAGCGGCAAATGCTCCAACTTGCAGGAGTTGAAGCTGAGCAAGCGGCGCGAGGACAAGCGCAAATGCGCCACCACGGTGGCACAGCTCTTGAAGCTCTCGGAGAAGTTGATCTCCGACGACTTGCCCAAGTCCAAGGCCACGTTCCAACTCATCTTGAAGTATGCGGAGGCCTTGGAGCAGGACTTGTTGCAGATCTGCACTGAAGCGTACAAAGAGGAGGACTACGAAAACTTGAAGCAGCACGCGGACATGCTCTTCAGCTTCAACGGCGGCGCCAGCGTGATCCAGTTGTTCATCAACAACTCCGACTTGTTCCAGCACTACCACCAGCAGATCGACCCGGCTCAACTCGCCAGGGACCCCATCTGGCCCGAGCTCGAGCTCGTGGACCGGCACCGGTTCCAATGCGACCAGGGCACCACGGAGTTGTTCGACTTCATCCGCATGACCATCAAGGTGGAGTCCAAGCTGATCGTGAAGGTGTTCGAGGACACCTCCGCGGTGTTGCGGCTGTTCATGGAGCGCATCTACGCGCAGTTGATCCACTCCCGCGTGCAGACGTTGCTCCAGCTCGCTTTGCAACGGTCCCACCTCCTGTACGTGCGGCTCTTGCACACGTTGTACCTCGCCATCGGCGAGCTCACCAAGGACATCAAGGACTTCTTGGCCACGGACGAGTTGGACGACGACGAGGAGTTGGCCCTGGCGTTGGACCAGTGCTACGCGGACTTGTTCGTGGGCTTCTTCTCGCAGCACAAGTACTTCGACAACGAGAAGCGCGCCTTGGAGGACGTGCTCTACTCGCAAATCGCCCGGTTCGAGATGATCAACGAGAAGTTGGTTCGCGACCAGAAGTTGACCTCGCGGATCAACAACTTGGAGAAGACGGCCGCCTCCTCAGCTGCCTCTTCGGCCTCCGCCAGTGCGGGCCCGGACCCGTTCCACGACGACGCCGTCTCGCACCGCTTCAGCACCAACATGTTCGAGAAGGGCAAGTTGTCCTCGTTGAGCCACTTCATCAACTCGCACCTCGAGCGGTCCTCCTCCGTGCGAGCCCGCCAGAAACTGATCCACGAGTCCGCCTTGCGGGACATGGACCCGGTCCACAGCAACCGCAACAACCTGGAGGGCCAGTTGCAATTCGCCAAGGTGGAGGCCATCATGATGGCCACCTCGGAGTCGTTGGTGCGCATCTTGGAGTTGGCCCCGTCGAAGGCCCCAGAGTATGCCTATGAGATCTTGCAGATCGTCATTGTCGGGGTGGGCAAGTCGTACATCGATGTCGGGCTCGAGGCGGCATACATCACCGGGATCGTGCAGCAGGACATCAAGCTGTACAGCCTCGACTTCAGCTACTTGAAGGTGCTCAACTTGACCAACCAGATCCTCATCGTGGTGGCCTCGTTGGTGAAGTCCGTGATCTTACCTCTCACCATCAACTACCCGAACATCAAGAGCCAGATCCAGAAGCTCATCAACTCGTACCTCACCCGGTGCGAGGTGCTGTTGACGTTCATCGCCAAGGACTCCTTGCAGATGATCAGCAACAAGATCTCCTTGACCCTCTCCAAGCAGCGTAAGAAGGACTTCCTCCCGAAGGACTCCGCCGACATGGACAACGCCCAGGACGACACCGAGGCGTGCGAAGAGACTTGCAATTTCCTCTCCAGCATGTACTACAACTTGTCCCGGATCCTTGGCCCCGGCACCGAGATCTTGAACAACTTCTTGCTCGAGGTGGGCGATCTCTTCTTGGCCAAGATCTTGGACCATTTGAAAAACTTCCAGATCAACGAGGCTGGAGGTCTTATCTTGACCACCGACATCGCACGGTACCAGTCGGTGATCGCCGAGTTCAAGATCGAGGCCTTGAACGACAAGTTCAGTGTCTTGCGGGAGATTGCCAACTTGTTCACGGTGCAGCCGGAGTTGTTGAGCTCGTTGACGAAGGAGGGCAAGTTGCTGAAGTTGAAGCCGTACCAGATCAGGCAGTTGATCATGCGAAGATCGGACTACTCGATGAGCCAGAGCGAACGGTTTTTGCATGGCATCTGATGGGCGACCGACTAGGGGGACTGGATATGTATACTATAAGACACTGAACCATCAATAAGAACGAGTGTGTGAGAGGGAAAGTGTATGTAAGAGTGGTTTGATCGGAATGTGGTTCTATGGAGTGATGTCAGTACAATCTTACAATAATTCTATAGAAGTCTCTGTAATATTCACATTAATCTAAAGAACTCTCTGTACAATTTATATTGATCTATAAAATTCATGATATAATGTTCTTGTGTTGAACAGTTCCACTTAAATCTATGGAGTTCCAAATACAATTGTTCTTGTCTTGATCGTTTATCAATTATTTTGTTCAATTGTTACCCCATTCTTTCGAATTCTAGTCAATTACTCAATAATATCATATCAACGTTGATCAAGTCCAACGTAATACTAATGTTCTTCTCTTGGTATTCCACATCTCTCTGCAAATTTTCATCCAAACCTGTGGACTTTGATGTAAAAGGTCTTCTTTGTCACTCTTTGCACAATTTACATCATTCCTTGGAATCTTTCCATATGAACACTCTTCACTTAGTCTTTTACATCTCTTTGTACTTTTCTGCAAGGATCCATGGAATCCCAAGCACCACTGCTCTTCTTTGGTCACTCTTTGAACAATTTACAGTATACTATGGAATGCCAGATAGAAATGCTCATCTTTTACTCTTTGTATATTTTACACAAACTCATCACTTTAATGTCCTTGTCTTCAGTAAGTTCTTGTCTGTAATAATCTTTATGCTCTTGTCTTAGTACTTGCTTTGTGGTATTTACATCCTTCCATGCATCTAAACAACATTCGATCTCAATCTAGTAACATATACACTCAGCTCATCACTCGCACTCTCAGCTCATCGCTTGCTCAGACACGGCTCATCACCTGCAAAATCAAACACCACACTATCACCGACAACAACACGACATGGAACCAGCAATCGTACAACTTTGCTGACTCGGGAATGTCCCAGTCCGTGTTCACTAACAAGTTTCTCACAGTTTTAACACTAACTCCATCAAAGACTTGTCTCTTCAGCTTCAATTTCTCATCGTTTTTCACCGGCAAGAGAGCGTCGGTCTTTGTCCTCATCGTCCTCTTGAAACTCGACTCCAAAACCGAAGCAAAGCTGGGCAACACAAGCACCACTACAAACGACAGCACCTGCAACACAAATAACACGATATACAGAGTGAGGCTGGTGCTTGGCGTCGGCATGTAGCAGATATCGGTGTGGTACTCTTTGTCCTTGTCAAGAGAGAGCAACTGGATCGCTGGATACTTGATTCCCGAGGACAACGCTACAGATTTAATGGTGATTTCTCGGGCAACCTTGTTGTCGCCGGAGTGTATATAACTGTGGGAGATGTCGCAGTAATCGTGGTCGTCTCCACTGAAAATCAAAGTGGGCTGTACCAGTTGCAAGATCTGCTGGGAGAGCTCGTATTCTAGCACCGTTTGATACTGTTTCCCCTTCACGATGGGGAATTTCTTGGTGGACTCTCGCAAGGGCCCGCACTGCTGGTGCTGCTGGTCGGAGAACCTGTACAAGGGGACATGGGTCAACAAGATGGTTGGATAGTTCCTGATTTCATGGTCCGGCTGCGACAACTTGTGCAAAAATTGCAAAGGTTCGGCATTGACCAGGCTGTCGTTGGACGAAAGCGAGATGGTGTCGAGCATCACTATGGCGAAGCCGTTCCCGTTGATGAAATAGTCGTTGGACTCGCCGAAATATGTTCTGAATCGGTTCAATTTGGTGATGTTGACGTCGTTGCCGAAGCCGATATCGTGGTTCCCCGGTAGGGACATCACCACTTTGGTGTCGGGGAACTTTGGGAACACCTTGTTGAATCGCAGATACTCTTCGAACCAGTACTCGTCCAGCCATTCGCGGCCTCCGTCGAACAAGTCGCCCAAAAACAAGATGGCGTCAGGGTCCAAGATGCGCTTGTGGTAGATGTAGTTCCTGTGGAGGTAATTGTCGGTGAACTTCTTGGCAAAATAGTTGATGAACCTAGGTCTGCCAGGGTACGAGTAGTCGTCCACCAATTGAGGGTCGGCGATCAACGAGATGTGGAATTCATCGTCGGGAGTGTTGCCGTTTTTGTGCCCGTTCCATTTGCATCTCTTCAAAGCCGACAGCACGCTCACTCTTTCGAAGTAAAACAACGTTACAATCCATAAAATCACACTGAGCATCAAATGCTTACGTCGTATCTGAGGAAAGTGGACTCTCGAGCCTCTCTTTGTGTCTTTCTTGGCTTTCAACGACGGCGATGGGTGCACTTCGTCATTGTTGTACATGGGCAACGAGTCGGGGTTGCCTCCTCTGCGGGTCAAATCCATTTTGGCGGCGATTGATGTTGAAAGGGGGGTAGTTGCATCAAGTGAACAGCGGTAAATTAGATAAAACAAAATAAGAAAATAAGAAAATCAAAAATTAAGGTTGCAAAAAAGCGACAGATCGGGAAACCTAAACAAAGGAAAAGAAGCCTGGGGGCTTTTTGGGCTAGGGAGAGAGGGGTAAAGTGAATGAGAAGGGGATGTGAGAAGGGGATGTGAGAAGGGGATGTGAGGAGGGGATGTGAGAAAGAAAATGTGAGAAATTGAAGGGAGAAAGAGTCATCAACTTATTAAGTGTACAGTATTAAAACCACGTAAAGGACCTAAGATCAACCTCTCCTCTAGATTCACTAATCTCTGTAGGTGTCTGAACTGTAAATTGATTTACTGAGTTACCTAAGTGAGTCGTTACATTGGATTGAATGAATAGAAGTACTTAGACTGACAGGAAATTAAAGAAACTTAAATCAGACTGAAATCATATTAGACTGAGTCAAATGAGACCGAATTAAATCCAACATCAAATTAAACATCAGTCAAACCTGATAAACTTCATAACGCCACGCACTCGGATCGTAAAAAAACCGGTCGAGAACTCTTGACCCTCATAACACTGAGTAGACTGAATTATAACTCGCGTTGCTTTGATTTGTGATCTGATGATCGTTAAAATGATAATGTTGCATAAGTCATAAATCATAAATCTTAATTCTATATTTCTATATTTCTATAATTCTATATTTCTATATTTCTATAATTCTATATTTCTAGAAGTCATATACATAATTCATAATTCATAATTCATAATTCATAATTCATAATTCATAATTCACAATCCATAATTCATAATTCATGATTCATGACTCATGCTTCTATAATTCCATTATTCCAGTACTCTAATACTCTACTATTCTGATAGTCTAATACTCTAATACTCTACTATTTCAATAGTCTATTATTCCAATATTTCAATACTCCAATATTCCCCTACTCGACCCAAAGCTCTTACTACTATATAAATATTATTTATATGTAGTTTAGCGTTAAGCAGATTTGTTAGACCCGGGTATTTGATGGCACAATTAATATTGTAGTGGACAATAGCAATAAATAAAGCAAGCACATATCAAGCACATACCAAGTACTGATCAAACAATGATCAAACACTGATAAAACACATCTGTATTTCCGCACTCACATTACAGCCAAAACCCCTTCACAACCCGTCCCATCCACTCACAATCACCCTCTCACTTCCCCCTCGTGGTGTCCCGATGTTCGCCGAGACTTTCTCTGAAAAAACCACGCTCACCTTAAACTGACAAACCAGCAACGGCAATCATAGGAGACGGAAGAACAGCACCTTCGACACGACAAGTGGCTCCATTTACACATCCACGGCCACCCATAACAACAGCCCAACTCATACCACCCAAAAAAGAGCACAATTCTCCGCAATATGACCAGAAGAACCCAGGGGTCCCCCGACACAAGAGTGCTACGAAGCGTAGACAGTAACTTGGAGACCACTCTCATCGACAACAGCTCCAACAAGGACTTATTCGACTTCGATCCGTACTTGGCAGAGAAGATCCCGCACAACTTGCCCATTTTGGTGTCAAGTCTGCAGAATTGCCCCGAGTTGTACGACCAGTACCTCCACAAGAACCTGGACTTGGTGCTTGAAGAGCTTCCAGCGGTGCACGAGACGATAATACGGGACAAGTTGGGCGCCAATGCGCTGGAACTGGAGCTGGTGCCGCTCGAGAGGCGGTCAAGGCGCAAGAAAGGCAAAATGCAGCGAAGAAAGACGCCCCTGGAGCCCGGCCTCGACCCTTTGGACGACCACCTCTTTGCTGCCTACCTCACCAGAATGGAGCGGGAGGAGAAGAAGATGACCAATTTGGACAAGAGCTTCATGATGAGCGAGTACGACAAGTTCAACGAGCAGTTGCGGGTGCTCAACGTGGACCGGTACCGTGGGATCATGGCGAAAATGCTGCTGGCGGAGGACCACGCCGCCTTGGACGAGTGCTACCACTTGCTCCACCAGTTCTTGACGAACCCCTTCGACGACATCAGCCGCAAATTGGCGCGCATCACCAAGATAAACGATGTCCGCGACTACCGGGAGGTGCGCTTGAAGTACAAGCTTACAATAAAGGAGCTTCTCGACTTCACGGGCAAATACGTCAAGTTGAAGAAGCAGGAGTTGGAGTTGAAAAACGCGGGGCACGCCGCGTGGGGCGAGCTGAGCGACGAGGAGGGCGACGCAGAGTTGTCTGCTGAGGAGCTACGGCGGCAGCGCGCGCAGAGGCGCGCTCAGGAGGTTGGGCCTGTGGTGAAGCTAGTGCTCGACGAGTGTATATTAAGTATAGATCCTATAAATGGGGGGAAGTTTGTTGCGATATGACGGGGGAAAAAGGGGGTCATACCATGTTTTTTTTGTCCAAGAGGGCTACGTCTATAGTGGATATCGTGACGCTGCTCAATGCAGGGTGCAACGAGTAGTTGAAAAATGCAAACGACACCATGAACCAGCACTGTAGGAGCGAGATCCACGAGTTGTAGTAGTGGTGGGCCTGGAAGTCCACCGAGATTTTGTAGTAATAGTAGAGCAACATGGCCAGTGCGGCGGAGTTCGCCACGAGCAACGCCGGTTTCACGCGGAACATCGCGTACTGCACCATCTTGTACTGTACAATAAGATACACCACCACGAACAAGATGAAGCTCTTGTTGTACACGTTCAGATCCTCCTCGATGCTCACGAGATTCACCACCAAGAAGTTGGTGTCCATCAAGAGCAACAGGCCCGCGCACCTGCGCAGGGAGGTTGGCACGAGCCCGCATAGCACCAGGTGCACGACCGCGACCGCCAGCATGTAGACGGCGATGGCCATGTGGTAGAGCAGGTTGAACGGGTAGTATCTGGCGACCAGCAAGGCGAACTGGAAGGGCAACCACTCGTGCGGGTGCTCTACGATGGGCCCGTTGTAGAGCACATTGACCAGCAACACCGCCATGGCAAGGCAGTGTATGGCGTAGCTCGCCTTGGCAATGGCCAGCACAGAGAATGTCTAGTTGTGTTAGTGGAAATTGGAGATGGAAAATGGGGAATGGAAATTTGAAAATTGAGAAAACTGCAACAATTCCGTGGAAATCACATCTTTACTTACTAATTGTTTCGCTGTTGCCGCCCCGTTGGGCCTGGCACTCCAGTAACTCCTCGAACGTGCCATTTTTCCCTCTCACAGCGTGCTTTCCAGTGGCTATATCTCTCTGCTGTCCTGTTCCTCCAGCTGGCGTTTTTCAATTTTCCAGCTCCAGTTTCACTTTTTCAGTGCGCGAGCCGCGTTTTTTTGGGCCGTCGGCCACGACCAGCTCTTCGGAAGTGAGGTTGATGCCGTTGTTGAGGTCTTTCAAGTCCGCCGCGAACAAGACCGAGTGCGCCCAGCCCGCGTAGGGGCCCCAGAGCGAGCGGAAGAAGCCCCGGATCTCCTGGTAGAGCTGCTTATTCAACACCTTGCTGGAGCTCTTGAACTTGTAGTCTCTTTTCAGGAACGTGAACACGTGCGTGTCCACGGGCACCACCTCGGCTTTATCCAAGCTCATCAAGCACACGCAGTCGGCCACTTTCGGGCCCACCCCTTGGAAGGAGAGGAGCTGTTGCACGCATTCGTCGTAGGTCAGGTCGCGGAGCTTCAAGAGATCGATCCCGGACTCGTACACCAACTGCGAGGTCTTTTGGATGTACTTGGCCCTGTAACCGAACCCCAACAGCCTCAAAGTCAGCTCCACACTCGGCTCGGCAAGAACCTTCAGTCTCGGAAACTCGTAGTAGTCGATCCCCTCGTGGGTCAAGAGATACGAGCCGAAATTCTCGCAGAGGCTCGAACACATCTTGGAAATGCGCTTCACATTGTTGTTGGTGGAGCAGATAAACGAGATCAAGTTCTCCCAAGGGTCCTGTCTCACCATACGGATGCCGCCAAACCCTTTATCGTGCTTTTTGGTGAAGTTGGCGTCCAGCGCGCCCCAGTCCGCGTACAACTCGCTGAGGTTCACGTGCAACTGGAAGTAGTCCCGCACCACGGCCTCTGTGTCGTCCACTTTGGGGCGGTCTGTGGGTCTGAAGAGCGAGGAGTAATAGAGGAAGTGGGCGTCCTGTTTCAAGAAGAGCACTCTGTTGTAGAGGGAGCACGACCAAATGTTGTTGATCTGTTTCCACCTGAACAGCTGGCCGCACCTGAGGACTTTATTGATGGAGAGTTCCTGAAGGGTTAGTACGTGTGTGTGTATATAGTATACAGTATATGGGATATATTATATGGGATATATTATATCGGATATAGTATACTACTGTAGTATATAGTACTATAGAGTACTATATAGTACACACTATATCTCTATAGCCATTCACTTACTCTTGGATCTAGCTTGATCTTTCTCCAGATTAGTTCAGACATTGCAGTATCAACTTTTCGTATCAACTCTTCGTATCAGCACTTCCGTATCAACACTTCGTATCAACTCTTCGTATCAACTCTTCGTATCAACTCTTCCGTATCAACACTTCAGCACAACGCGTTATTCACCAATTCAAATCACCAAAGCCCAGTCCAATTTCAGAACCGTCGTGTCCAGCGACCCAATTCCCTCGCTCCCAGCGCACGACCCCCGCCGGCGCTCGTACAGACCCGGCTCTTCCCCAGCCAATGAGCGTGCACAACTTTGTCATCTTTTTCGCTCCTGCCTCTTGAAGCGGGAGCCCAGGCGGGGCCGAAGCGCAGGGCCACTACTTTTACATAGTGAAGGAATTGTATGGAGAAGTTTTTTGGCTTGGGCTCAAAATTTGGCTTCAAATTTGACTTTAAATTTTTAAATCTCACAAATTAAACACCAGTTGTTGTCAGCGTTATCAGTTGTCAGTGTTTTGAAATATCGGTACCATGTCATTAACATTATTAGGACGCAAATCCATCGGATTGCAATTGTCGAACCCAAGAAACTTGTTATTCAAGCCAGTCACCAGTTCATATAAGCACCTCTCGTTGATCCCACAACCTCCAGGCTACATTGTAGGAACCGTGAACGATGCCTATGTGCCACCGGCACCAGTGAAGACCCACGGATCTTACCACTGGACCGGCGAGAGAATCGTCACCGTTGCCATGATCCCATTAACCGTGCTCCCATTGGTCACGGGCAACGCTGCCGGTGTCATTGACGGCTTGTTGAGCTCTCTTTTGATCATACATGCACATGCCGGTTTCCAGAGTTGTATCATCGATTATATTCCAAAGAGAGTCTACGGGGTTTTCCACGACGCCGCCATGTACTTGTTGGCCCTGGGCTCTTTGGTGGCCGGCTACGGGGTCTACCAGATCGAGACCAAGGAAGAAGGAGGCATCACTGGCTTTGTCAAGAAGTTGTTCAAGGCCTAAGGTGGAGAATATGTAGCATGATATATGTTATATAGGATAATATTCATTAGTATGAGTCGGAGTAGAGAGTAGAGAGTAGAGAGTAGAGAGTAGAGAGTAGAATAGAATACCGGATCAGTAAAACAAGATACCAGAATAGTAGATTCCTCATTTTGAAGTCCATTGATCAATAGAATAACGGATTAGGTAATGAGTAGTGGAGTAGATTAGTGAGATAGTAGAGGATTAGAAGAGTAGACTAGAATAGCAGATCACAATAGTAGATTAGAATAGGGAATAATAGCAACTCAGCAGATGAGTAAATTAGCAGATCAAGAGATCAAGAGATCACGAGATCAAGAGATCACGAGATCAAGAGATCAGGAAATCAGTAGATTCTTCTTGAGTAGATTGTATAAGAGCACCGGACTAGACCAGTTTACTAAATTAGAATACTAGAAGAGTAAGCGGTGTCATTGATCAGTAGACAGATTAGGCCACACTCTAGATCAGTACAATCAATTCTTTGGTACCTCCTCGAACAGATGTTAGACTATAAGATTATAAGAAAGAGTAGTGGTTTGGCGGAGCAGTGGACATTATGCTGCATCTCGAACCCATCTCGAACCCATCTCGACTCGTATCATAACCACAGACGAACAAGACACAAGCCAAGCAAAGAGTTCATTGAAGTTATTGGCATGTATTGAACCGGCTTTCTAGCATATTTGAACTGACTGCCCAAGCCACTAGATAATACTGATACTGTATACACAGGTGTTCACGATATAAACGGTATCAAAATAATAGCCAGACAGAATAGTCAGATAGAATAGTCAGATAGAACAAGTCTATGACAGATGTTTATCAACGACCAAACGGTACCTAATAGCAGAATCGTGGAACTTAATGACGTCTTACTGGCATTGTCGTGGCATAGTCGTGGCATAGTCGTGGCATAGTCGTGGCATAGTCGTATCTTAATTGCTCTCTGGTCTCATACTATTCACCTACCAGTAATAACCACTCTTATTACTATTATCATTACTACTCTCATTGCTATTCTTACTACTACTCTTATAGCTACAGCCAAGAACTAACTCAATTGACCACAATTTACCGTTGCACAATCTCCTTATTCATCCACGGTCTTCCTCTTTCTCGAACTGCTTTCAATGATCGTCTCCCCGGCACCTGGATCCACACTTCCAGCACTTGCCAATGCTGCTCCAGTGCTGCTCGACCCAGAAATCAACTCGTTCATCCGCATTAGCCCGTACTTGATCAAAGTATCCATAGTGTCATTGCGTGAAGTATCATCTGTGGTTTCTGCACTATCTGGCGCAGTTACATCGACACTTGCTATCAACGGCTTCAACTTGCCCACCTGAAACGCTTCCAAGCCCTCGATCAAGCTGCTTCGCAATATGACATCGCTACTCGATAAATAATTCAAGTCTGCGGCATCGGAGCACACGTTCCGCATGGCAAAGTCCGTCGCCACCATTTGCCGATTGGAAGAGTCCAATTTCAAATTCAACACCTCGTTGTGGCCGATTCTCATGAGAAGATTCTCCAATACGAGGTCGGGATCCAGTGTAAGGGACCCGTTGATCAGTGGGTCACTGGCATGGGCCCGCACAAACGTGTCTATCAAGTAATCATACGAGAGGGTCTTGGTCTTGAACTGTCTTATCAAGCACAAGAGCGACAATTGGATCAATTTCAATCGCAGCAGGGCATTGAGCTCGACCATGTCATCTTGGTGCTGTGTGTAGTAGTCGTAGAGATTGCCGTTGTAGAAGGCGTAGAACTCCAAAGTGTTGAGCAACTTGGTGTGGTTGGGGAGCAATTTCCTCAGCTGGGCTCGTATTTTGTTGTAGTTGCTTAACGAGAGCGACTCGAGTGAGAGTGTGATGGATTGAAGTGATAGAGACATGCGATGGGAATGTGATGAGTGGTGAGTTTAAGTGAGAGCCGAGAGCCAATTGTGTTTTCTGTGATGAGTGGAAAATGAATGAAAAAAATAAAAGTAGTGAAAAGGCGATGGGGTGAAAGTAGGTGAGCGTGGTGGAGAAAGGAAGTGAGCAGTGAGTGAAAAAGGGATGGAGAAGGTGAAGGGAGGGTTAAAAAAAAGAGAATGCGAGGAGTGAGTGAAAACAGAGAAGGTGAAGTGAGAAAAAGATAAAGGTGAGCTATAAAAGTGAGCTATAAAAGTGAGCTATTAAAGTGAGCTATTAAAGTGAGCTACAAAAGTGAGCTTGAGGATGATTATGTGGTGATCAACTGAGGTTTTCAATGAGAATACGGATAAAGAGGATGGCGATGTGGAGGCAGCATAACTTAGGGTAATTTAGGACAACATAGCATAGTGTAGCATTATAGATAATACGTATTATATATTATATATTATTTATTATATAGTTATTATTATATATGTTATTTATTACATATAGTATTTATTGTATATCATATATTTAATATACACTATATATCATATGCGCAAGATTGAGTCTATGAATCGATACATCAATTAGAATCACACGCAGAAGCCTCTCACCTTCTTGCCTTTTCTCACCTTCTCGCTCACTCGACAAGGAAGATCAAGTCAGTTGGAAAAAGTAAAAGAGTGAGGACGATAAAACGCGCTGAAGATGCACAGACAACTGGAAAATAGAGTAGAACCAGGGGACGAAGGGGAAAGATTGAAATGCTAAAGGGTGAGCGTCGATAAGAGCAAACTTATCAGCAAGGGTAATATCACTATTGCCAGACAAGATAAGTAGATAACTAGACCAAGATAACTAGACAACTAGACCAAGATAACTAGACAACTAGACCAAGATAACTAGACCGACACATCGAATCAAAGAAAATAACTCTTACTAAATCACTCCAAGCTAAACCACTTTAAATCAAAACACTTGAACAACCCTTCACTTATTCACTTCCTCACTTCCTCACTTATTCACTTCCTCACTTACTCACTTACTCACTATCCTACACTAATCTTAACTGCACATTTATTACCGTAATATACATCACCTCCATTTCTCACCTCCATTTCTTCCATCATTTATCCACTCCCCTCAATCAACTCCTCCCCATTGCCCTGCTCGCTCTTGATCCCCAACGTGCCGTCGTCCAACTCCTCGTTCTCCTCCTCCTCCTTGTTCAAGTCCACATCCTTAAACACAGACTCCGCAGGCATGCGCCGCATCAACTCTGCCGGCTTGAACAACGGGCCGATCTTGCTGATCCACCTGCTCCGCTTGTCCAACAATGACTTCAACCCACTGTTGGCCAGCGCCTGCTGCAGCTGCTGCAGCTGCTGTGCTGCCAACAGCGACGGCGTCAACGCCTGGTGGTGCCCCACCAGCGCCGCCCCGTGGCCCCGCTTCTTCAGCTTCTTTGGCACCCGCATCCGCTTCAAGTACGCCTGGTCGATCTGCTTGTCCAAGTCGTCGAGAATCGACATGTACTCCTGCCAGGCGATCTGCTCCTCCACAAGCGGCATCAACGTCTGCTTGCGGGTCACGTTGCGCTTGTTCACCTGGGCCAACTCCCGCTGCAACGCCCGCATCTCCGCACAGATCTCGTCGTCCTCCCGGCCCGTGATCCAGTCCTCTTGAAACTCGTCCTTCACCTTGTCGGCATTGGCACCTGTGGCACCCGAGCCCGCGTCCGCGGCGGAAGCACCCGTGAGCAGTAGCTGCCTGTCCTTCAACGTCTGGCTCACGTTCATGTACACGCCGACGTACTTCAACTCGCGCCGCAACCGCTGCTCGAGCTGGCTGTAGTCCGTCTTGACGATGGTCGAGTTCCAGCCTTGCTGGTCCTCCAAGGCGGAGGACGACATCGTCGCCGGCTTATCGTCCGCGTCCAGTGCCCCGGGCTCCTTCTCGTCGTGCCTGTCCGGGATCAACGCCGACAACAACCTCGTCACCAACGGCCCGCACGACACGGTGTCCGTCTCGAGCAAGTCGTCCGTCAACTGGTCCAGCGATCCCTTCGGCAACACCACGTCCGCAGACACCTGCGCTGCAGCGGCAGGCGTCGACAACTTGACCCCGTTCAAGGGCTCCTCCTGCGCCCACAGCTCCGAGTACAAGGGCCCCAACTTCGGGATGAAGAACGGCGTCAACAACGGGTCGTAGTTCTTGCCCAACTGCGCCGACACCACGAACTTCTCCTTCAAGAACTTGAGGTCGTCCTCCGAGTAGGGCCGGAAGTACACATCCGTGTACGACTGGAACGTGGAGAACTGCACCTGGTTCGAGGGCTTGCTCTTGGAGAAGTCCATGTCCGGCACCGGGCCAGGCAACATGTCCTTGAGGTCCCTCGTAGGGTACGAGGCCACGGCGTATTTCTTTTTCAAATACTCCGAGCCGGTCTGGTCCAAGCCGCCCGTCTGCTCGGAAAACAACCCCAACAGCGCAGCCGCAGCGGGCAACGTCTGCGACGTGACAAACTCCGACTTGGGGTTCTTCACGCGGGTGTCGCCCTCCGGAGTGTGGTACTGCTCGTCCAACGAGACCTCGTCGTCGTCCGCCAGCGCCTCTTTCTGCTGCGAAACCACGCCCAGCACCTCTTGGCCGCTCTCCAATTCATCCTCGTCGTCAACGGCCACCTTGGCCCCGCTGCTCCGCACCGCAGACAACGGAATGTCGTCCTCGTCCTGGGGGTCATCCGAGTCAGCCCCAGTTTCCGCTTTCGTCTTCATCTTTTTCCTGCGGTGGCCCTGGGCCTCCTCGTCCTCGCCATTGAGGGCACCATCGGCGGCGGCATCGCCCGCGTCGTCGTCGTCGTCGTCTTGCAATTTGATCTTTTTGGGTGGCCCGCCAGTGGCGTCGAGCTTCCGCTTCTTTTTGGCGTTTTTCGATTTCAATTTCCGCCTGCCGACATCGTCCTCGTCCTCGTCCTCGTCCTCGTCTTCGTCATCTACGTCGTCATCTGCATCTGCATCTACATCTTCATCTACATCTACATCCTCATCTTCGTCTTCGTCCAGCTCCTCTGCGCCAGCTTCCCGCAACGCACTCACGCGCTCGTCGATCTTCTCCATCACCGCCACGTCCAGGGCAACGCTCCTGTCCACCTGTGTCCTAAGAGCCACCAACGACTTGCGGAACGCATTCAACACATCCAATTTCGGCGGCGCCCGCACGGCGTCTCCGCCCAAGGTGCCCACCGTGGGGTTGTAGGACAACTTCAAGTCCGCGAGGATCAGATACAAGATCAGCGAGGGCGAGTTGAGCTGCGCCGTGGATCCGGCAGCAGCGCTCTGTTGCAGCAGCAGCCGGCTGTTGTTCTTCTTGCTCCCTGAACGCGATCGTCCAACAGATGATCTGGCCATGTTAAAAGGGGAAACGGTCGTGTATGGTAGTGAAGCTTGACTAAGTACCCGTGCTCGGTGTGTGTGTGAAGTGTGCTTAGTGTGGTTGTAAAATGAGGCTGATAACAGTCCAATGCAATGTAATGGCAAGTTTGAGCCCTGCTGCGCGCTTGTTTCGATTGATCCGTTGATAAAATGCGATGGATTGACCCGCTTTCACTGTCTCTTGTCTCTCTTACAGCCTTTGGGAGCGAAAGTGAAAAGCGAAAAAAAAGTTGAAGAAGTTGAAAAATGGCGAGTCAACAGGGGCTGTGGGAGACGAGGACTACTTGACTGGTGTTTTAGACTTTTATGCACTACCTAAGTGCTCTATGCTATATGCTCCAGTGCTCTACGCTTTACAGTGCTCTACGCTCTACGCTCTACAATCTCTACACTACCCTCTCCATATATACAGGTTGCTCTTAACTATAAACCTAGTCCAAAAGATAGTCTGGCACCAACTTCTCCACAGGCGCATCTTGCGGTCTCTTCCATCCCTCTGGGAACTTGGCCTCGAACCGTCTCAGCTTCTTCTTGAACAACTTCAGCTTGATGTGACGGGTGTCCAAAGGCACGTCGCTGAAGTCGTCGGTCAAATCCTTCAGCTCCTTCACCAATCTGTTCAACACATCGGAAATGAATCTCGAGTTTTGTGCAGGCTCCGGATATCTCTCGCACGACATCTTGAATTCGTCCGTCAAGTAGTTATAATTTACACCAGCCAAGATCTTGAATTTATGCGCCTCTCTTTCCGCTAATTTCAAGTCGCTCACTTTGAAACTGGCAACCACCTTCCTCTCCAGCGGATGCGACTCTCCAATGTACGTTGTGAATCTATATTTGATTGGTTTTTTCAACACATCTGGCCTCTTGTATTCCTGTCTAAACTTGGTCAAGAGAGGCATCTCATAGGCTGCTATCCTGTTGAACTCTCTCTGTTCTCTGTGCTCGTCTACAAGCATGTGCGCAAACTTGGTGTAATCGTCATGGTCAAATGGCTCGTTGTTCACCAACCCGTCGTACTCTGTCGTGACCGTCTTCTCAATGGCATCTGCCGCCAGGTCCCCTTCTTCGTAGATCTGCTGGATCTGTTTATATGTGAACCCTGTGTCTTTCGATGTCGTCAACAACAGCTCCAACTCCTCTTTTGATCTCTTATAATCCGGACCCAACAAACGGAATCTCTCGTTGTACAATTTGAAGATTTCTTCACTTGGCAATCCTTTCCACTTGGCTGGCTCCAATGCAAGCGGAACGCTGGACGAAGATCCCAGAGAATTCAATTTTTTGACACTGCTATGGAGAGCTCTCGTTCCGAGGATGCTTCTGGCACCGATTCTATTGGCAATCATGGCGAAAAGCGGCTGATGGTGATGGTATGAACTGGACCTCGTGTGGGTTTAAGATCCTTTTTTCGATTAATTTTTTGATTTTTTTTGATTTTTCTCTTTTTTCCACTTTTTTCACTTCCAATTGGTTTTTTTTTGATTCTCAGTTGATTTTTCAGTGTGAAGAATTTTTTTCATTTGGTTTGTATAGTTGGTCAAACGTGCACTACCAAATGTGGGGGTTAGCAAGGGGTTATGCGGGGGTTATGCTGGGCTTCTCCTTGTACTTGAATAGTGTGGTGGTTTCTTCAAGATGCTTCCATGAACGTCTATAAATATATATAGATATATTGATATACTCACGTATTAATACTCATGTATTTGTACTCACATATTTCTACTGATATGCATACTCATGTATTTCTAGCCATATACATATTCATGTATTTCTACTCCTATATATATTCGCGTATGTATGCTCATACTTGTCTCTAACTATTTTACAAGCTTACCCTACATCACTCCATCAACATCCCGTCAATTTATTTTTAGGGAAAGAATAACCAGCATCCTTCCAGGAAGTGAAATTGTAATTCTCATAAGCTTTTGGATGGTCCTCAATATAATCATAAGTAGGATAATCTTCGGGATCACATGTAACAGATACACTGTCCTTGGGTTGATATACTCTAACGTAATCAATTTCAAAAATAAATGGAAAATTCAATGCAGGCCAGTCAATATATGACCAACTATTCGATAATCCCAAATTCATTATTATCGACATTGGCTCTTTGGATATTCTTCTCCAATCCACATTCCCATTCGGTGCCAAAGCCTTTGAATGCATTGTCAAGGTTGGATCATCTCCAACAAACCAGCGAATGTATCCGTTATCATTGTCATTCAAGAATTCATACGAGTACTTCTGGAATCGTCTCTCGCCATCTCCTTTCTCATACCACGTACTGTTCAAGGTCGTTGTCGCAGACACCGCCTGTTGATAAGGTCCTCCAGTGTAAGAGTTCATCGAAGTGACAGAACTGTTATAAATCTCGCAGAAATTATAATCTGGATAATACCAAATATCCATCGGGGCAACTTGCAAAGATTGCGAGGCAATTCCTTGCTTCTTTGTAGAGTCATTTTCACCTTCAATTACATCGATCTCCGGCAGACCACGGCCTGTTCCCCTGTTCGGATGCTCTTCCCCTTCACAAGTACAAGAATTCAACCTCTGTCCTTTCAAATAGGATATTCCATCACCCGAAGATTGGTTGGCTGTGATTCCAGCATCACAAGCCTCATACGAGTAAGGCCATGTTCCGTCAGTGGTGGCCATATACCCTGGCCTTCCCAAGTTGCCCATACTCCACAAGCCAGGCCAAAGTCCCAAGACTTTTGCATAGTTGGGAAGCTTCACACTGAACTCCAAAATACCTTGAGTGAAGCACATCTTGTTCCATGAATGTACCATTCCAGATCTATAGAAAAGATCATGTTGCTTGAATGCATCCATTTTCAATTGCAAAGTGCCGTTTTTCGTAGTCACTGCATCTGGATCGTACCATTCCAAATCCTCGGTAGCTGCATAATTCGAATCCAATGCATACCAAAATTGTTCATTGCCCTCGTAGAACGTACGCCCCTCCGCATTAAACTCATCGCTGAACACCAACTTCCAGTCGTCTCCATTCTTCGCTTTTCGGGTAAGAGCATCTGATGGAGTGTCTGGATCCACCAATTCAGTTCTCAAAGCTGAAAGCTGAGGATATGAATATTCCGAGAGAACCTGGTACGACTCTGGCGTGTGGTGTACAGTCACACCGGTATAAGTCAACACAGGGAGAACAACAAATATCAGCAAAGCACCTGCAACCATGAAGACAATACCGAAAAGACCACCAGCAGATCTCTTGTCCATATGTTTGAGGTCATACATAAACCTATTTTTGTCGTAGTCCAGATCCAGGATAGGATCAGGGTTATGCAAGTAATCGTCTGCCTCTTTTTCGTCAATGCTCAACGGGAAACTTGACAGAGGGAACCCCCCAAAGGGAGATATATCAAAGTCTGTCACGGCATTGAATAGTTGGGCCTCGTTATTATGGTCCAACAAACTAACGTTGGAAGAATCTCTTGTATCCGAAGCCGCATTATTTACAGTCACTGCACTAGGGTACCTATCGTATGGATGGGGTGTCATATTGGAGACGCCCAAGTTTCGAGAATCTCTGAACGGATCGGAAGTTGGAGTGGGGTTTGAGTATGTGGACTCACGTTCTTGGTATTGGTCATCGCTCAAAAGTACTTCATTTTCAAACGGATCTTCCAGACAACCAGAAGATTGATCTTGATTATTGGCCAAATTCAGTCCCCCATGTGTAAGGTCTCTTATTCTTGCCATTATAGTGGGTAGTTATGATATTTTTCGTAAGAGGTGGAATTTGCAAGACTGTTATGGCTCATCCTGACGAACATTATATCTTATATATAGTTTCAGAATCAAAATATAACTTGTCCAGTGAAACAATAATAACCTCTTACAACACTCTTTGGGGCATTTCATAGATGGGGATTCTCGAATGTACACGAGTGCGCTTTTTCCCAGCGAATTAGAGTACAGTCGTCTGAGACAATAGACTCAGGGCAAAAAAGAAAAGAAGAAAAGCTTATATTTTTTCCAATGAATTGCTGTTTCTTTTATGACCTTGAGACCCTCATTGGAACATCCATTTCTTCTGGAAGAGAAACACTGGTATTGTCTGGTGTTGCAGTGTTCAACCTATCAATATGCATTGGAGGGGCATTCCTCGCTGTAAACGGAAACACACATGTACTATTTTTCGTTAGTCTGCAAAAAAAAAAAAAAAACTTTAATTTTACCCCTGGCATAGAAAAACAGCGGATGTGGGCAATGCTAAGCAACACATAGGGAGACGAGTTTGTCTCATCTTGCTGCTTCGCCATCTTTGTAATTTGCTTCAATTTGTTCTTTTTGCTTTGAATTACCGTCGCGACACCATCAAAAGTGCCACAGTTGCAGATATCGGACACGCAAGAAGAGTCTTTGGTGTTACATACAATTAAGCTTTTTTCTAGATCTCGAAGTTGATTTAAATTATAACTAGTGGTAATAATACAAAATTGATAAACTGGCTGAGTTCAAAATTAAAGGTAATAAAACAAAAGGAAAACGATTAAGGAAAGGTCAAAGAACATTTTCGAGAGTGGGCAAAAAAGAGGCCAAACTATGAAGTCATCACACTGCCAGTTGGCACGGCATAACGCGTCAACTTAGTCCTCCTGAAAATAACAATAGGAGGTCTTTCTATTTCATATGTTGATCTTTTTTTCCTTCCTCCTTCTCGCTGTGTCACTAAGGTATTAGTCTGTTTTCCTTTATCGTTATTATAATTTACATATACTAATAAAAAACATAATTAAAACAACAGGACTGAATAATAAATCACCTGGGAAAGGGGGGAATTGAACAAAATTAAAAAATCCAATAGGAATTGATGTTGTCTGACGACATAAAACCCCATACTGATATGTCACTCAGTCTGATGACTTCTTCTTCTTCTTATCCTTCTTCTTCTCCTTCTTCTTCTCATCGGATTTCTCATCCTCATCGGACTTTCTCTTTTTGGATTTTTTCTTGTCGGTTGAGGCAGTGGAGCTTGACTCTTCCTTTGGCAGTTTCAGTTCTGTTGCAACTTTGACTGCCAGTTTCAGTAATGGCAGAGGGTCGATAACGGTGACGGTCCCATTGGCCTTATCGGTATTATACTTCTCAACGGCCTTGTTATAACCAACCAATTCGTCGTAGTATTTCTTCTTCCAGTCATCTTTTTGCTTGTCTGTCAATTCGTTCCATTTATGAGATATGATTTGGGTCAATTCCACTGAAGACAAAGATGGCTCCCCTTTAGCGGCCCTCTCTGCGCGGATGTTGTCACGTACATGGGCAGAGTACTTGAAAAAAGCAGTCAAGGGCTTTTTTGGAGCGTTTGGATCCTTTTCAGCTTTCTTCTTCAAAGGTAATTTCTTACCGGTCAATTCAGCTGCCAACAAGGGAATTTGATCATCGATAGTTTTTACCGAGTAACCAAGAACCGAAAGTGTGTTGGCCAAGTTCTTTATATCAGCTGAGGTGTCTTTGTTGGCATCGAGGGATCTGAAGAATCCTGCTGTGGCGATTGCAGCGTCGTTGGAAGCCTTGGAAAGTGCTGCTAAAGAAGCAATAACCTGTTGAGAAAATCATCATGACGAAAATTGTTAGTATTTTGACTTCATACCTCATAACTGGGGCAATCCCACACCACACAATCGGTATGAATTGATGACTACTTACAGAATCTGTAGCGGCTTTCAAGTCTTTGGTATCACTAGACATGTTGTATTATTACAATCGTATATATATACCTCTATCTATATATCTTTATCAAAGATTCACTGTGAATATCAATTACACGAGAAGTAATATATGTATATACTTATCTGAATGCCCTGTGTTTATTGCAATTTTTTGTTTGTTTGTTTTTTGTTTTTTTTTTTTTGCTTTGTTAGGGAAAATCAATTTATCTCCTACTTTTCTCTCACTTTTTTGTTTATTTTTTGTTGTTTTTTGGTTTTTTTCGGCGTGGCTCTCTTGTTTACCCGGGCGGTTGGGGGAGGCAGAACAATTTCAGGCGGGGTGGGCTCACAAGTAGTCTCCTATGTTAGTGATGATCTCTTTGAAAAACTCGACAGAGTTTGCTAAGAGCTCGGTCTCGTCTTTGAAATGAGTAATGAAAATGTTCAAGCCCCCTTCTGGTGTAGAGATCGCATTGGCATTGAAAATGCCTGCATTCAAGCCTATGCACAGGTTGAAAAACATGTCAGTGATCCGCACCTTACCTGGTGGGGCTTCTCTAAGAGCTCCAAGGTTGGAGAACTCTATAGTGAAAGGAGAAGCCTTGCCTACCCTACTAAGAGCATATTCCTTGACATCTACATATTTCAACACACCCAACCTTTTCAAGTTGTACTCTGAACTGACCTCTTTCGAAAGCTTCCTATGTATCGTTGCAATCTCTTCCCAATTAAGCTTCTTCGGAGACGTCAAGGCTGGGATTTGAAAAGAAACCAGATTCGCATACAAGCCTATGGCATCGTTAGGCAGCTCAAATGATTTTCTGATATTCGTAGGGATATCGATGGCTACATCGCGATCTTTTGTCACCAGAGAAAGTGCCATCAGGAACATGTAAATCACTAGCGAAGTCAAGGTCACTTTGTTCTCTCTGGCGATTTGTAGGATTTCTTGAAGCTTTTCAGGAGGAACATTGACTAGATGAGACGCTATATCGACCTCCTCAACTTTGAGCCGATGTTGCGATTTGAATATCTCTCCAATCAACTTCGAATCTTGTGGATCCTTCTTATAATTGAAAAAGTCGAAAAACCTCTTGACTGGAACCGGCATGAATTCCTCATACAAGGTCCAGAAAATCGTGTACAGATCTGGACTTGTCTGTTTGTCATGGTCAGGCACGTAAGTCAATGGCTTGACGTCCTTATTTGACTCGAATAAGACCTCCACCAAATCCAGAGAGTGTACTTCATCCAACTTATTGAGCTCCCTCAACAACAATTTGTGGAAATTCATACCCGAAGTACCATCAAATAGAATGTGGTTGCAAAAAAAAATCGCAGTCTCGTTGTTCACCACCCACAACTTCCAAAGTGGCTTGCCAGTTTCAAATTCCAAGAACTGGCCCACCACTTGCTTTACAACTGATTCATCGATCTTGGCTTCTTTCTCTTTCAAATCGGGCCTATCGATGAACTTGACTACATCGTCGAATCTTACTAGATCTAAAACTTCCACTCTCAGCTCCTTGGCAGTCTTGCCAGCTATCTGATAAGCGAAGATCTGTTCTTCCAACACCAAATTTCTCAATGCATGTGATAACGATGCTGGTGTAAGACCCTCATAAACTGCCGCCACGAAGAAACTGGAATACAGTTTAGACAATGTTCTTTCAAAGTAGTATTGCTCATAGGAAGATAAGAGTCTTCCTTGAAATTTGTTTGATTCTTGGTCAGTCATTGCAATAATTAAGGGTTACTATCTAAAATGCAGGTATAAGATCTGGTGAACTTTCAATTCAGCTTCACCAATTATTCCACGAAGTTACTTATATATTTTGCAGTTTCTGTGTTAAAAAGCGGGGTCAATGCGAAAATATGATTCAGGGTTTGGGGCAACCGAAGGCGGTGATGGCGCAGTGATAACATCGCCGATAAGCTAAAAAAGCCTTTCGTATTCGTTCTCTGTCCGAGTTAAGTTTTATTTTTATTTTTGCATTGGGGTGAAATGATTTGTTCATATTCAGGGTTTGCTGCAACCGAATGCGGTGATGGCGCAGTGATAACTTCGCCGATAAGCTAAAAAAAGCCTTTCGTTCTTGTTTCCCGTCTGAATTGAGTTTTATTTTTTTTTTGCATTGGGGTGAAATGATTTGTTCATAGTAAAAGGGATCTTAATGATGCCAGGTGATGAAGATTTTCAAAGAGTCATAGAAGCCGATCAGGTTGACGATGTAATGCGCCTTACTTGACAATGATCTTATTTCAATCAGTTCCCTCATAGCCCCGATCTTACTGTCTCTCTCAGGAGTTCGAACCCTATCAAATAATATTCACTAATAGTTGAACATCTATTTCTTGATCTCACTGCTTCTTTTTTTAGATAGGCTCACTTTGTCGTGTCACCTAGTCCCAATTTGATAGTAAGTCTTTTTCAGGAAACTGGTACCTCAATCACGACCCTGCTTTGATGTGCATTGCGACTAATATGAAGGATCCATTTGTATATTGACTGTTCTTTACTGTTCATGAAGTATGATGACCATCAATTTCTCTTCCTACTTCTCTGAGACAATGCTCCCGTCATCCATAGAGACCCAATCAGCCTAGCCCGTCTCAGTCGTTCATTACCTCTTATATATAAGCTTGCACGTGTTTAAGCCGTTCTTGTAATTATTACTCTTAACTATTGTCCAACGTCATAGTTGTCTGTTGGTGAACTCTCCAATAACGCTTAGTTGGGAGTCCCATTCTATCTCTGATTAGAGACAAATGGTTGATCCCCACACACGTGAGCTACCACTGCTCTTTAATTATGCTCCATCGGCAACTTTAGTCACATAATTAATATGAAAAATTTCGCACACACATGGGCCTTTAATGAGCACTCTACGAAAAAGAACCCAATTTTCATGATATTTCCACCTTGTGAATCTCCACCAAAGATGAACTTACTATATTTTTGAAGGGTGTGTTCCCAATTCAATCGTTTTCAACTGCCCCAGAACCTATTACACGTGGATGATATTTCTTTATTCATATGGATTTTTTTGTGGAAGTATAAGTTTGGAAATATAGGATTTATATATATATATATATATATATATTCCTATTCCGTGAGACCTGTATAAGTCAGAAGTTCTTGTAGACATCAAACTCATAACCATCACAAAGAAGTCGGTTCCAAACAACTACAATGAATGTGATCTCAGCTTTAGATGGCTCTGACTATTCCTCACTATTCTTATACGCAACGTGGGCGACATTCTTATGTGCCTTTGTGCTCTTTACCCTCTTTTCCAACGAAAAAGCATATTCGTTGTTGATATTTTCCTGGGCTTGCTTTATCAAACCTTTTTATAATCGGTCCGGTTCAAACAGTTCTATTGATCAGCAAAGCAACTTGGAAAAATTTTACAAAAGTCAGGCACACATTTATGACTCCACAAGAGAGACATTGTTGAAAGGAAGAGCAACTGCTTTACAATTGGCCGTCGCCCATTTGGCCAAGAAGAAAGAGTTGGTCTGGATCGATGTTGGGGGTGGAACAGGCTCCAATTTACAGATATTGAACAGCATCATACCCATCAACAAAGGCTTCAAAGCCATATATTTGATCGATTTGAGCCCTTCTTTGTGTGAGATCGCAAAGAAAAGAGTACAAAGTAACGGTTGGAAAAATGTTCACGTCATTTGTGGAGATGCATGCGACTTTGAGATCCCACATCAAACAGCTGATTTAATCACTTTCTCCTACTCTCTATCTATGATCCCACCATTCCATGCAGCAATTGATCATGCAGCATCGTTCCTTGAAAAAGAAAAGGGGGTTATTTGCTCTGTCGATTTCGGCGTACAAAGTTCTGCCACTTCCACTGGAAGAGTGAATACTTTGGGCGGCCTCACCAATAGGCATATTCCTTGGATTTATAGAACTTTTTGGAGAGTTTGGTTCGAATTTGATAATGTGTTTCTTGATCCATCTAGAAGAGATTATTTAGAGTACAAATTCGGGACTTTGAAGTCGTTGAACTTGTACAATAAAGTCTTGGGAAATATTCCTTACTACATCTGGATTGGAGTTAATAAGACAAAGGAGAGTGGTTCCTTGACGCATCGTTTCAATTCCTTGGCTACAGAGTCTCCTTATTTGGCTCCAATGGATACAGGTGAAGCTAATTTTCCTGTCAGCAAAGCCTACAAAGCTTTCATTCTGAATGTAAAAAAAGGACTTCCATATCCATCTTTGTTCTACCAAAGAGAGGTATGGAGAATCTACTACGATGAGGTCAATGTACATTATGAGCAGTTCAAAAATCAATATATATATGCCTTCACTTGGGAAGATCCAAGAGAGGATGCCAAGATTTTGAACCTTAATTCGAACGATACTGTTGTCGCCATCACTTCTGCTTGTGACAACATATTATACTATGCTGCATTGCCTAACGGACCTAAGAGGATACATGCTGTTGATTTGAATCCGTGCCAAAATCATTTAGCAGAGCTCAAGTTAGCTGCTTTGAGATCTTTGCCGCACGAAGAGGTTTGGAAAATGTTTGGCGTCGGAAAGATTGAAAATTTCAAAGAACTTTTGGTCGGAGTACTCTCGCCCCACCTCTCATCAAATGCTTTTCAATATTGGATGAGCGTAGGATCAAAAACCTTTGAAATCAACGGTAATGGCTTATATGACACGGGGTCGACTAGATGGGCTCTCAGACTAACCAGATACATTTTCGCATTGACTGGGTTATCGGACCTGGCCGATGAACTTTGCTCAGCTACTACAATAGCCGAGCAAAGGGATATTTGGGATAACAAATTCAAACCTATCTTGTTCAATAAGTTTGTTGGAAAACTTTTAGTGGGTAATCCAATTTTCCTTTGGAAAGCCCTTGGAGTACCTCTGAACCAGGCTGCAATGATGGGAAGCTCTACCTTAAGATATGTCATTAATACTTTGGATCCGATTGTTGGAAGATCATTACTTTCAAAAGATAACTATTTCTATTACTTATGTTTGAAACTTCAATACAGAAGGGATAACTGTCCAGACTATTTATCCAAGTCCGGCTATACACAGTTATCAAAAGTTAAGAATTCACCCTTGGACAAGATCAGATTGCACACGGATACTTTGC
>JANBXG010000012.1:260000-261916 GCA_024271865.1 Nakazawaea ambrosiae
CATCTGCTCATCGCACTAGTCGCACTATTTTTTTCCCTTTTAGTCACTAACGAAAAACTTTAAAATTTCTCTTTGCGCTGAATACTTAAGGAACTCGATTTGAAAAACCACAAATCCAAAAAAACTGGTGCCATCTCATCTTGTTACACAAATACAAAAATCCACTGCCAACCTTTAGTTAGTCGTACCCTTACCTCCCTCTCTTAGCTTCACATTCGCTCAGCACACACTACTTTTACAGCAGTATTTAGTACTTTGCTCACTCCTTTCCAATTTCCTCCCTTAACTATTGCAAAACATCATTCATCCTCTTCTAAATCCATCATCTCGTCTCATCCAACTCTCATCACGTCTCATCCTACACAACTTCATCCGCTCTATCACATTACCCCCTTTTTCTCGGACTTTCAATTTTCAAACTTCATCTTTTATCTATCTCCATCCATCCCATACTTTTCGATATCATCACTTATATATTATATATTTCGTATAATCCCGTTTAGTTATTTGCTCTACACCTTCCCATCACCATCATCCGTCATCCGTCTCTATCTTCATCTTCTTCTTCTCCTCATTTTACATATGTCCGGCACTTTTTACACCTGGATTTGCCTCCCGTCAATAACATTACACAAACACAAATTAATCTTTGTTTATTAGTTTCTTATTATTTTCCTATTTTTTTTTTTCAATATATTTAACACTTTTTTATACTCTATCGGTTGCGGCCATACCTAGCAGAAAGCACCGTTTCCCGTCCGATCAACTGTAGTTAAGCTGCTAAGGGCCTGACCGAGTAGTGTAGTGGGAGACCATACGCGAAACTCAGGTGCTGCAATCTTTTTTTTTTTAATTTTTTCTTTAACTTTTTTTTTTTTCTCTCTCTCTCTCTACTAAGTTCTTACAATGTATTTCGTCTACTCAAATTCTCAAGTGAAAAATAAAAAAAACCTGAACTGAAAAAAAAAAAAAATTATAAAAGATCCTTCATTTCCTCTTTTTTTATTTTCGTATTCTCATCACTCCTTCCTCTCAACAATTTCACCTTAAAATACAATCCACCCAAAAATTGCTCCATTTCACTCCAAATCTCTCCATCTCTCCATACCTCTTTTTCCATCTCTCTCTTTCCCGTAAACCTCTCTCCGTAGGCCGTAGTTCGTAGTCCATTTCCAAATTACACAAAAACCCAAGCTCTAATTTTTTGAGCTAGCAATGGCGCTCATAAAGCGAGCGGTCGTGCACGAAATCACCAAGTAATTATCCCATTTGCACTGGGATTTGGCCTTTTCACCCATACTGAAGCTTCACAGAAATCCCATTTCTCAAAATTATAATCTTAGTATTTTCAACTTTTTTTTTTTTTTTATACTTTTTGAGCAAAGCAACTTACAGAAAAACTTCCAGTATTACTGCTTCAGAATTGAGCTCTGTATGCTCATTTTTTATCAAAAATCAAAATTTTCTTCAGTCGCAAGCTCCTGTAATTCATCTCAAAAACATTCGTTTCTTTCGATGATATAAAATCCAGAGCATTTTATATAATATAGCGTTTCTAGATCTAAACGCTCTATCATTAATTTGCTCTTTGAATTTACAGTTCTAGACCTCCATACAATACACAGAATCCGGCCGGGTCGAGTCACAACACAGTCACATAACCATAGCTAAATATCAATCTATAAATTGCTATCTATCTAAACCACAAAAACAAATAAGCCATTTACAAGTTTTTCACACAACTCCATTACACAAACTTTTCCACTCAAGTTTTTGACAAGTTTTTCACAAGAATCTATTACACAAATCTACTACGAAAAAATAATTTTTTGAAAAAAACCCCCTTTATATTTCCTTTTTCTACTTCACTACTACTACTACTACTACTACTGGAAAAAAAAATGAAAAAAAAAAAA
>JANBXG010000012.1:262014-364892 GCA_024271865.1 Nakazawaea ambrosiae
TCATCCGTCATCCGTCTCTATCTTCATCTTCTTCTTCTCCTCATTTTACATATGTCCGGCACTTTTTACACCTGGATTTGCCTCCCGTCAATAACATTACACAAACACAAATTAATCTTTGTATTATTGATTGTTTGTTTACTTTCGAATATGATTTTGATTAAGATTGTATTCTCAGCAGAAAATTTGTATTTCGCTTTCGTCAAAAGTTTTGTAGCCACACGACTCTAAATAGTTAACCGATTTTGATAACAAAGTATTGTGGATACCCTGAGCAAAATATGAATAGTGTCACTGATTAGAAAGGAGGGACCGAAAAATAACATGAGCAGTAGGATCTGAAAAAGTAAATGTTTCTGAGATGAAAGAAGAGTACAATGACATAAACCAGTAGAATGGGACATTTTTCATAGTGAAGCCAGTTAGGAAATACATCTTTTTCAATTAGGCAATTTATCAAAATCTCCATAGTCAAGATAAATGGGGATATACAGAAAAATAGTAACAAGTAAAAAAATATGCAGTTTATTGATGCTGGTACAAGACATAATTCCCGTAGAGGATTTTCTTGTGGAGTTTGATGCTATATTAGTTGATATATGAGCAAAGTAGTGTAATGAATAAAGAAGGATGGAGTGGTGTTCAGTTGTAGAGATCCCACTTGAACTAACTCCTTGCTTTTTCTTTATATCACAGCTCTATTTTTTATTTTGCTGAATCAATGAGTTATAGAAGTCAGTGACTTCATCTAAATTTTTGATAATCTTCGGATTGAAGTTGATCACTTGAAGTCTTTCAATCGAACGCGCTCTGGAAACAGCAACATAAAACTGTCCTCTCTCAAAAATGCCGTTCAGGTCAACTTTTAACCGGTCTAAAGTCATTCCTTGAGATTTATGTATTGATATTGCCCACGAAAGCATTAGAGGAATTTGAATTCTGATCAGGGGACCAATCATGGCAGTTGAGTCTAGCTCAAACTTCTCAGGTTTCACCAACAATAACTTAGAGCCTTTGACAGAAAATTCCACAACAGGAAAAACTGGTTCATCGGTAAAGCGCAATTCAAAACAGCTTCTTAACTTCTTGAAAACGGAATCAAACTCAATCCATGTTCTTTGGATGTCTCGAAGATCAAATCCTCTACCTCCTTTACTTTGAAGAATCCTATCTACGAGAACATGTAGACGCTCATCCAGGAGCTCTTCTGCAGTGAATGTATTTTTGATTGATTTCCAAAGGTTTTCCGAAGCAAAGAATTTCACCACACCCATAGATCCATTGGAAAGATTATAATATCGAGCGTTCTTCAACATCATGACTTGTGCACCAGTTTTCAATTCGAGTTCTTCTTCAACCAATAGGTAATCAAGTTTCTTCAAGTCTTTTGGGTGGCCGTTATCCAAAGCCTTGAAAGTGTATAATCTCCCTGGTAATTTCAGTAATCTCTCAGAGTTTGCACAAGCTACACCGGCTCTTGTGGCGAGTAGTTCCGTCGGTAATATTGAATCATTGTACTCCACTTCCCTTTTAAGTCTTCCTAGTAATCTGAAATGTTCCTGACCGAGAAGCCCCAATCTTAGACTCAGTAAAAATGGAATAAACTCGTTGTTTGAGCCTTGTCTAAAATTCCCTTCCAAAATTACTGATCTTTGAATGGCTTCCCTCCATGATCCCGACTTGAAACAATAATCTACTGGCAGCTCCATGTCCTTCGAGATCGGTGGAAGCTGGTAGAAATCACCAGATACTAAAATTTGAATTCCACCAAATGGCTTGTTGTTACCACGGATCTTTCTTGCCAAGCGGTCTATGGTGGAGAAAAACTTTGAGTCAACCATGGAAATCTCATCTATTATCAAAACTTTCAATTTCTCCCATCTCCGTAGTAAATTATTTCGAGCAATTCTACTTATTAATGCCTGATCAGTTGAACCTACATTTATGCCAATACCGGTAAACGAGTGAATTGTATCGCCGTTCAAATTGACCGCTGCCAAACCTGTTGGAGCTGTCACGCCGATGACTTCTTTATCATATGTTCTTCGGAGTAGATACACTAGGAACTTGAGAAGAAACGATTTTCCACTTCCAGGGACCCCTGTTAAAAATAAATTGAGACGCTCTTCGAACACAAGACGGACAACATATTTCTGTGACTCTGACAAGAGCTCATATCCATTATAAGAAACATAAAAAGGCTGGTAGTGCTCCCTGGCAGGTACGATACAATCAGACGGGGAAAACTTCGGGTTCTTCTCCACCGTGGTAGAGCTGCTACTATGCTTACTTTTCTTTGAGCTTGATGACTTATTGTTCAAGTTTTCTGGGGCATTCCTTTTCAATTGGGTACTGGGTTTACTAACGTATTGCTGTGTTGATCTGTTCAGTTTCCGGATGCATTCTAGTTCTGCAGTTCTACTTGATAAAGTCCTATTGACATCCATATCTACCAAAAACAGGGTATAAGACTTATGAAACCCCCCTCCGGATTCTTTAAATGGTCAACGAAGGTGATGAGGTGCCTTTTGAAAGCGCGTCTTTTCCCATGGGAAGAGGAAAAAAACTGAGAGGAAAATTGGAGAGCGTTAAGATCTTTCTCACCCAATTTTTTTTGTTAGGAACTAAGAGGCGTGCGAAGAAGCACTAAAACTCTGCTTGATAGCTTCTTGGTTAGGGCACAATATTTTTTCAAGCTCTACAACGATCTTCAGCTCAATTTTTTTTTGTTCTCCTGGACTGTCCGTAGCTATGGTTTCCAGTGGTTGTTTTTAGCGAACATGGCTACGGGTGCCTTGGAGACGTCGATTAACGAAATTTCAAAACAGTAACATATAATTTGTTATACTTTATATTTTGTGTAATCATTTATATCGTAACAACTGAATCCTCGTAAGCACTGCGTAAGTTCGACTTAGTTGGACTTGATCTTTTACAAGGCACCAGATTATCACAAAAGGGCCGATATAAATACAAGTATTACTTGCTAAAGCAAAATTCAAATATTTTGACAAATCTCTATGAGACTTTTATAAATTTTTAGGAGCCTGAATAATAAATAGGAAAAATATTAGTAAAAATAGAGAAAAAAGAAGGAGAAAGAAAGAGATCTAACCCCCTTCTCAGTAGTTCCGCTGCACACTCATTCTCTGACTCAATCCCATTCTTCTTGTTTCTCGATATCAAACACTCATCATTGTAATTCTAATCCAGCTAGGGTCTTTAATCATCATTTTCATTATCTTCGTCATCATCTTCAAATAAATCATCACCATTACTGTTATGTTTCAGTACAGGACACAAATCACCCCCAAATTGTTCTTTTTCAGCCTCTTCTTCAGTAGCAATACTCTTCTCTTGGCTTTCTATAACTTCCAATTCTAAGGAGCCATTGGCATTCAAATTCACAATGTCTTTGTCTATGTCGCCATACTCAACATCTGAGTCTGCTACAGCATCTGTTTCAAAATCTTCGATGGCCTCCTCATTGGGTGTGGCATCTTCGTCTTCTTCACCATTACCCAAGAGTATAGTGCTTGGATTCAAATAAGTATCATTTTCGTCTGGTCTCACACCTCCCAAGACTTGATTATACATATCTCTTATGGTTGCCAACTCCCTATGAACAAAATCGAGCCAGTTCTTCTCGGAAATTATTTCGTGGATTTTATTATTGATTTCAATCATTTCTTTGGCAAGAGATTCAGGAACGTCAGAACCCTCGAACAAAATGTCCTCTTCCTCCACGGCAGCGTAAACTTTCCCGGAAAATTTTACCAATTCTTCACTTATCAAGATCAAATGACCCATATAACCCAATCTCAAACGATCAGTTCTCTCTTTTTCTTCCGATTTATCGTAACAGGCAATGATATATTCCGTAAGATTACATCTTTCCACGTCAAACAAGTCCATGATTAATTTTCTGTTGAAGTTGACTTCATCGTACCTTCCATTCAACACCTGCTGTCCAATATCAAAGATAACATTATGCAAAAAATTGTTCCATGGAAACCGATCAAGCATTGAGAAAATCTTGATGAGCATTTCACCTTTCAACAACTGAAGTTTGAAAAAGTCTCCGATGGAAATATCGTCTGGTTTTATTTCGTCCAGTGGCTCATCCTGTTCAGTATCAGAGTGTTTGGTTTCGAAATTATCAGTTTGCTGCAAATTGTTAATACTGAAATTCTTGATATCGTTTGTCAATTTCTCAATATCCACCAAGCTTGTTGATCCATCACCACCTCCAAGGCCACCAGCACCGGGGAATGATTCTGATTGCTTGGTCTCACTGCTGTATGATCTTTCATTCAAAACCGAAAGACTATCCTTTTCGAGATCGCCCATAATGCTATCCAGAAGGGCCTCGTGCATCAAGTCAAGCTTCAGCTTCTTGTAAGAATTTCTCCTTTCAACAGCATTCTCGGCATCGCGGTTATTGACGAGCAGCATATTTGAGCAATGCAATAACTCGGCTATCAACTCTATAATCTTGAACCTCTCAAATCCTACAGGTTCTTGCGATCCAAGGGTTGTTTCAATAAGAGCAACCGAGTAATTCTCATCGAAAAACCTGTTAAAAATCTTAATCAATTTCTCACTGAAAATTTTGAGCATGGTGCCGATGAAGATTGGTTCTCTGCTGTTGGGAGGATTTGTCGCATAGTCCTCGTCCATCAAATCAATCAGATCATAATCTGAGTTGTTTTTACGGATAATCTCAATTATCAAAGACACACAGGTGGGTAAGCTGGAGCCGCCTTTCATGATAATATCGATCAAAATACTAATACAGTCTTTGCTGACTAAACTACGGGTCAATTCGTTAGGACCTATTATGGGTGAGTCCATCTGAGAAGTGATATTATCGGCTTCACTGTCAAAAAGAGATGGAGTGTTTGCACTGATGCTGACGAGATTGGTTAGGAAGTCTCCCACGGAATTTTGTAACAAGAGATCCTCAGAGTCCAAGAGTTTCACCAACTTGACAATCAAATCTTGTTCATGCAAAATCTCTATGAGGCCTATAGGATGGTCAATCTTGTCCATTGAAATGATTTTGATCAAAAGTTCCATTAACTGGGGAGTTCCAGCATGTCTTAGGATATCGTCGACCAATAAGTGATCCTCTGGGTATTGTCGTATAAAATTCATGAACTCGTTTGCATTCAAATTGATGAGGTTCTCAATTGTTTTGACGAACAATGAGAGGTTTATGATATTTTCCACAGGGAAGTCCAAACTCAAGATGCCGGTCCAAAGTTTTCCAAGTAATTCAAAATGTGCAACTTCGTTGGACTTTATGGCGTCCTTGTCGGTAATCGGTAGTAACAATCGTTGAGAGATAATTGGAGGATCCAGCACTGATAAAATCTCTCCAGCAGTTGAAGCCCTTCTGCGATACTTTTGTTCCGGTGTTTCCTTCCCATATGGTAATTCGTCTTCGATATCATCATCAGTTTTCTCAATGTCATCATCTTCATCAGCATCATCATTGTCATTGCCTAATTCATCAGTGTTTGTCCTATTATCAATATCATTGTTATCATAGTCTTCACTCTGATTCACTTCAGCGTTCCCGTCAGTGCCATCTACATCACTACTGTCTACCGGTTCGTGACCCTCTTCTTCAGTTGTTTTAGTCTCTCCGTCAGTCATGTCTTGTTCCTCATAGTACAATTTTTCAAATGAAGGAACAGACTCTATTAAATAATCAATGAGAACATTTAGCACATCGGGCTGCGAGATATAACTCAAAAGTTTAGCATTCTTTGCCAATTGGATCTCCTGAACTAAATTGGGCTGATCTAACAATTTATTCAAAAGATCAATGTTCAATTCTTTTTTCACATCCGTGCCCACCACATTTGCATCCTTATTTATAGCACGATCTTCTTCATCACTATCACTATCGTCATTGAGGATCTTTCCTTGTGATTCTTGGATCGATTGAAGCAGATGGATCGCAGGAGATGTCAATTTCTCTGAAGGTGAGGATGATTGGAACAGAGAAGGTGAAGTTGACGTTGTAGTAGTATTCGGCGGAGTACTACTCGTTGCTTGCTGTTGCCTCAATGGAATGGGTTGCTGGTCCATCTCAATTTCCACCAACACCTTGTTTATTCGGGCGCTGGTGTAGCTATTAGAGAAGAAAGGCCACATCGTTTATAAGACCTCTGAATCTCCTCTCACAACAACCTTGATTAGCTTGGCTTATCAATCAATACACAACTATTTGATTTCACTAAAATTGCCCTTCGCAAAAAAAAAAAAAAATCAAGAAATCATAACAGTCGCTGCTCTCCATATCAATGAAAGGCAAAGAAAGACAAGAAGGAAAAAGTAAGCACTGAAGAATTAAGAGAAAAACTGATTTTGTTATGAAATCGAATCGAATTTCAAAAGTAAAAAAAAAAAATTTAGTGAAGAATAAAAAATCAAAAAGCAGTACCAAGGGGCAAAAAAACTGTGTTTATCCAATAGTTAAAACAACGATCAGGTAGAAGAGATCAGTTATAAATCTCTCAAAGTCATAAATCATGGTGTCCAGTATCAACAGGTTGATTTCTCTTTTGGTAAAAGTGCTGCTAAGCATTTTTGTTCTTGGATATGTGGTCAATGTGTCATTATCAGAAGAGAGTTCCACAGCTCTTCGTCTGAAGATCCACGATTCTGCAGTCTTGATTGAACCATACTACGCTCCAATTCAGCCTTATGTCTCCCAAGGGAGTGAATACATCCATGAGAAGGTCATCGATCCTACGATCTTGAAAGTTTCCGAGGTTTACGATGAACATTTACAAGAACATGTCGAGAAGGTTTACAATGATTACTTGAAAGATCATTTGATTGTCTGCGGCAACAAGGCAACGGAGTTGAAATTGACAGTTCAGGATAAGGTTGTTGAACCATTGATCTCCAACGTGATCAAGCCATCATATCTGAATTCTCAATTGTACTATGAGTCTGTCATCCAGCCCCAACTACAACAATACTCCCTGTTAGCCAAAGAACACGGCAAAGTTTACTTGAAGAAGCTGTGTACCAACGGCAGGGATGTTGCTGAATACTCAAGACTCAAAACCATTGAGTACCTGCAAACTTTCAAGCACAATTTGGTCACCGTATACGTTCCAGCATCCATCAGAGGCTGCAATAAGGTATTGAAATTTGTCAACAGCATTGCCAAACCAAAAATCGTCGCCGCTTACGGTAACTACGTGAGACCTCATCTGACAAAATACTACCATGCTTGTAAGTTGGATGTTGCTCTGGACTACGTCTACACGTACTTTTTGAAAGTTGTCAACTCAGCTTACTTCGTCAAATTGCAAACCGGGGCTGTCAAATTGTACAAAGATTTGATCCCACAGAGTTACGATGAAGTTGAGGTGAAGAAAGACTTCGTGAAGGCAGAATTCAACAAGATTTTTGATGCCGGTTTCAAGTTAAGCAATGACTTCCAAGAGGGAATTAAAAACTCCAATAAATTAATCAAAGATAAATTGTATAACAACCAAGAAAGCGTTGAAACAGAGACTGATGTCGAATCGACAACTGTGGCAACAGAGACTGCCACTGTTGGATCTGCAACACTGTCAGTTTCCACTTTCAGCGACAAAAGTGAACCAACGAAAGCTGAAAATCCAATCAGCAAATCTGTATTGCACTGGAAGTCTCTGGTCAGTAAGACCTGTGAACTGGCCTTAGAAGATTTTGTCACCGAGGTGTCGATCTCGGAGAAGGCTACGATCGATTTGTATCAACCAAAATTGACTGCTGGCTTACAAGATTTCAGTAACCTCATGCATTCCGGTGTCAAGAATTTGACATTGGTCATTACCACTATCAAGGATACTGATTTGACAAGAGCCGAGTTCAGAGAGGCGTTGAGTAAGTTGAGCGATGACTTGTCTGCCAAGGCCGATGTTATCACTGCTCTTTTGAAGGAGTTATCTTCTAATACGAGCACTTATATCAGCGAGGAGAGAAGAAAGATCCTTGAAAACTTGGAAGAGTTCTCTGACTTCGCCATCGAAGAGTTCAGAAGAGAAATAATGACCGGCAGAAACAAAGATGACGAGTATTGGTCAGATTGGAAGGAAATGAGTAAAATCAAAGATACCATGTATGAAAGCAAGGAGAAACTTTCTAGCTTTGCTCCTGAGTTGAAAGATTTGAACAAAATTATCAAGGAGATCGAGTTCACCTTGTCATTGTTGATAAATGAGAGTGGTCAACATTTGGCACTTTTGAGGGCCAAGGCTAATTTACTGTTCCAATTGAGAGAAGAAGCTGAATCAACAGAAGACTCAGAAGGCGTTGTAGATGCCGAAGAAGATCTCGATGATGATGTGGAGACTATTACTAAGCGAGTAACAAAGCTTCGTACTGTTACAGTAGATGATAATCTTGAACCAATTAAAACTTCCGAACCTGAAGTTGAAGCAGATGTTGAAGTTGAAGATGAAGGAGAAGCTGAGGTGGAGGATGAAGATGAAGTAGAAGCTGAAGCAGAAAAAACTGAAGCAGAAGATGAAACCGAAGCAGAAGATGAAGGCGAAGATGAAGCCGAAGCCGAAGATGAAGCCGAAGCCGAAGATGAAGTCGAAGTAGAAGATGAAGTCGAAGTAGAAGATGAAGTCGAAGTAGAAGATGAAGTCGAAGTAGAAGATGAAGTCGAAGTAGAAGATGAAGTCGAAGTAGAAGATGAAGTCGAAGTAGAAGATGGAGCCGAAGACGAACCAGAAGATTCAACTACATAGCAATCTACTCATCCACAACATATATGCTAAATTCTATTGTACCATACACAAGTCAATTATGTATTTTTTTTTTATATAGATAATTTATAATAATCTCAATTTTTAATCATTTCAAATCTATACCCAAATATAGAATCAGGGTAACCCTCTATTTCACGTGCGATTTTAATGCCTTTTTATTCATGTTTTTACTATGCGTTTTTCATTATTTTTTTTTTGTTGAGAAATTTTTCACATCAAAAAATTTTTTTTTATCTATTTTTTTTTTTTTTTTTTTTTTTTTTTTTTTTATAAACGAGATCTTCTAAGTATATAAGGAATAAGCTCACCATTTAAATTTCAAAGTTTATTCTTCAATAAATTTAAAAAACAATACAAACACAAAAATGTCTTCATCAGCTAGTTACAAAGTCGCCGATATCTCATTGGCCGCCTTCGGTAGAAAGGACATCGAATTATCTGAAAATGAAATGCCAGGTTTAATGGATATCAGAAAAAAATACGGTCCATCTCAACCATTGAAAGGTGCCAGAATTGCTGGTTGTTTGCACATGACCATTCAAACCGCTGTTTTGATCGAAACATTGGTTGCCTTGGGTGCCGAGGTCACCTGGTCTTCTTGTAACATCTTCTCCACCCAAGACCACGCCGCTGCTGCCATCGCTGCCACCGGTGTCCCAGTCTTTGCTTGGAAGGGTGAAACTGAAGAAGAGTACTTGTGGTGTATCGAACAACAATTGTTCTCCTTCAAAGACGGAAAGAAATTGAACTTGATCTTGGATGACGGTGGAGACTTGACCTCCTTGGTCCACGAGAAATACCCAGAAATGTTGGAGGACTGTTTCGGTTTGTCTGAAGAGACCACCACAGGTGTCCACCACTTGTACAAGATGGTCAAGGACGGTAAATTGAAGGTCCCAGCCATCAACGTTAACGACTCTGTCACCAAATCCAAGTTCGACAACTTGTACGGTTGTAGAGAATCCTTGATCGATGGTATCAAGCGTGCCACCGATGTCATGTTGGCCGGTAAAGTTGCCGTCGTTGCTGGTTTCGGTGATGTTGGTAAAGGTTGTGCCATGGCCTTGAGAGGTATGGGTGCCAGAGTTATTGTCACTGAAGTTGACCCAATCAATGCCTTGCAAGCCGGTGTTGAAGGTTACCAAGTTTTGCCAATGGAGGAAGCCTGTGAATTCGGTCAAGTCTTTGTCACCACCACTGGTTGTCGTGATATCATCACCGGTGAACACTTCATCAAGATGCCAGAAGATGCCATTGTTTGTAACATTGGTCACTTTGACATTGAAATCGATGTCGCTTGGTTGAAGGCCAACGCCAAGAGCGTTGTCAACATCAAGCCACAAGTCGACCGTTACTTGTTGGAATCTGGCCGTCACGTCATCTTGTTGGCTGAAGGTAGATTGGTCAACTTGGGTTGTGCCACTGGTCATGCTTCTTTCGTCATGTCTTGTTCTTTCTCCAACCAAGTCTTGGCTCAAATTGCTTTGTTCAACGTCCACAACAAGGCTTTTGCTGAAAAATTCCCAGAATTCCAAAGAGAATCCGTTTACGACGTTGGTGTCCACGTCTTGCCAAAGATCTTGGATGAAACTGTTGCCAGATGTCACTTGGACCACATTGGTGTCAAGTTGTCGAAATTATCGAAGGTTCAATCCGACTACTTGGGTGTTCCAATCGAAGGTCCATTCAAGGCTGACCACTACAGATACTAAGTCCAGAACTTCTTGCCTTTTTCCTTTATCAATTTTTTTATAACTAATGCCTCAACTGCATGATTTCATATTTCTTATGTTCATATTGATTACTCGTTAAGTTAGATTGTTCACTTTTTTTATCATTGGGAAAGTTTTAAATCTTTTTTATGTTACTTTTGGGTTTATGTGTGTCTGTTTTCACTTTTTTTTTGCTACTATTACTACCATGATTGGGTTTTAGGTTATACAGAATATTTCCAATAATCGGGAGTCCTACAATCATTTCTTTTTCTCTGATGTCTATCGAGACAGAGTCTTTGTCACTCTTCTCATAAGCGATTTGGAGAGATAGAGAAAAAAATAAAAATTACCTTCAACGGATTTATTAATACTGGAGCTGTAGAACTGTAGAGATGACTTAGCGGGGAAACGGATATAGGATATATTCTTTTGCAGGGCAAGCAGGAAAAAAGACTGGAGCAAGAAACTCATAAAATACAGTAGAATACATGATACTCAGCACAGGCGCTAGGATGAAGCAAAATCCACAGAATAATCATAAACGAGAGAGAACCGGGAAAGATTAACGTTATTGCTAAGCAGTAGACATAGAAGAATTGTCAAACAAAAAGAGTATCAGAAAAGATAAAAAAAGATAAAGAAAGGAAAAAAAATACTTATTTTGCTATCAGGATACTGAAGATCACGTCTAATTTGATACCATAACTATTACTAATATCATTGGTCACGTCTCGATTGGGAATACATCTATGCCATACATCGATCGAATCACTCTCAACCATAATGAGTAACAACACAAGGGATTACAATTCTACACACGATCTTTCTAACTTGATCATAAGAAGCGCTCACCAGAAGCTTCCTAGTGACTTGAATGTAGACAAGTTACCTTCATATCTCTTGGAGTTGAAGTTTGGGGAAAAGTTGTATGGTGATCTATTGGAGGCAATGACAATCTCTTCAACAACGTTACCTGGATTGACCAAAGCAAGAGAACTGTTCAAGAGAAAATTGGCAACGTTTGGAGTGTTGGGGAAGTTCCCTGATTACTATTCCCAGGATGAGTCATATTGCGATGAATTGATGGAGATATTTAGATCAAGGGAAGTACGACCAATGACTCCGTCGTCTTCATCACTGGAAGATCATATCGACAAAGACCTGGACCTAACTCTGCCATCTTCCGATAGACTAATCGATAGATTACCTTCAAGATTGATATCTGTACAATTATGGAACGAGTTGGAGAACGAAGAAATGATGGGAGGAAAACTGGAACTGAAGCTCAAATTCAAATTCCCATTACCATCTGCATGGTCTATACTTATGCCCTCGAGTTTCAAAGTGAATAAGGACAAGTTGATCTTGACTACCCCTAGAGACGATTTGCGCTCGAATTTTTCAACGTCTGCTTCATCTTCGTCCACGTCCTCCTATAGACCTTCTTTGGCTTGGTCCAATAAGAGCGTCCCAGTAGATTGCACGGTGTATTATTACGAGGTGACAATATTGGATGGCTTGCAGGCTTCAGATGTCTCCATTGGATTCCTATATGAGAACCTTGATAAATATTTGAATCAAATGCCTGGCTTGGACATAAGAAGTTTCGGTTATAACGGTAGAGAGGGTAAAATCCATTCTAAATCAGATAACATCAACGAAAGCTTTGGCCTAAAATTTGGTGTCAACGATGTGATTGGTTGTGGTATCAACAGATACACGGAGAAAATCTTTTATACCAAAAACGGGATTCTCTTAGGCGATGCTTTCAGCGATATCAAAAAGAAGCCTTTGTATCCATGCATCGGAATGGGTGATTACATTTCGGTGAAGACCAACTTTGGGTTGAAAAACGACAATGGCAATTTCATGTTCGACATCGACAACTATGTAAAAAATTATAAAGATAAAGTGCATCAAAAGATTGGTGATTCCCTTGTAGAAAGGGGTAACGATGTTGAGAAGATTAACAGTACAAAAAAGAGAAATGGACTTAGAGAAGAAGACATACCGGAAGTGCTCAACTCTTTTGTACTATCGCATTTGAACTATTCAGGGCTCGCTCAGAGTTGGAATGCTCTTATGACGGACTTAAAACTGCAGGAGAGACTGTTTGCAGGTGAAATGCCGACTTCAGATGACGAAAATGACATTTCTCCTGATTTAATCAAAAGAGAAAAGATAAGAACTTTATTAGAAAATTATGAGATTGATGACTTGATCAGACTTTTGGAAATAGACTATAAAGATGCATTCAATCCAGACTGTGAGACTATTTTCAAATTGAAGTGCTTGAAATTGTTGAGCATAATAAAAATTGCAACATTTGAACAAAAAGATCAATTGATTTTGAATGCTGTCGATTATGGTAAGGCTTTGAAGGAAGAATATAAAGATGATAACGTGAAAATTGAGTATTTGAATGACATTTCTTCGTTATTGGCCTTCAAGGACCCTACAGAATCTAAGTATGGGTATCTTTTGAACAGTTTGGAAGTTCGGAAAACATTCGATGAGTTGAATAAAATCATTTTACGTCTTGAGAACAAGGACGAATCGTCAATTTTTGAAAGAATTATCAATCAAACCGAGGCAATTTTGAATGTGTTGATTGAAAGGGGAGATAACGAGGCCATGATGGTGAATATCAGTAAAGATTATCTCCAGTAAGTTTGAATGTGAATGAAATAAATAAGATTAATAAATAATTGAATAAATAGATAAATGAAAAGTTATTGCTAGTCAATTTCTTTCAACATTTCTTCATAAAGAAAATCACTCAATACAATAAACCCATCAACGTCACCCAATAATCTATACATTGGGTTTTCTTCATATGAATTAGGTATTATTTCACCATTATCGTCTACTCTCACATATCCAATCACATCATCTACATCTGGGGCCCTTCCAAAGGCGGGAGTACGTCTGAAATCGAAAATGGGCAAGTGAGAATTAGGTGCAGCTCCTGCTTCGGTCTTGAATGCAAAATCATCATGAACTTTTTCCGCAATAACTTTCTGTAAAATGGAGACAAATTTACGATTTGCTTCAAAGTGTTTGTTTGTAACCTTGAACTCTTCAAGTTTAGTACCTTTGGGTAAATTTATCAATTCTCCAATTGGAACAGCTGACTCTTGAGCAGAGAAAGAAACAAGTGCACCATTTTTGTCTTGCGGAATAAGATACTGGATCGAATGAAAATTATCATTGTGAGTACTTTGTTGAAATGAGTGACAGTGATAGTCTTAGGAAGACTTCTGATACTTACCAACCGGTCTTGATATTTATATCTTATAGCATCAGAATTGGTACCAAGGAATCTAGCACCTCGTAATGATAATCTCCTGGTAGGAAGAATAGTTGATGTCCTGATCATGGTTGGCTCAAGATCCTCTTGCAAGTCGAATGAGAACTCAGATGTTGAGAAAGACGACGTCACTTTTTCATCTGCTTTATGCTTTTATTTTTTCACTCGAGTATTTTTTCTCCACAAAAAACGATTTTGAGATTTCAGAGGTGCATACAGTTTGTACTTCGAAGTGCGTTATGAATCTATGTAATAGTGTGTACTTACTTGTGAATGCCCAATTGCGTTGGTTTGAGCTCTGATTTATGATGTCAGTTAGTGTAAATATTTAAGTGGAGATGGATGTTTTACCCCTTAAAATTGTAGCTTTTGATTTTATATCTCTGCCGTTGAACTACTGCAGTAAAATGGAATATATTTTATATATTCTCAATTCATTTGAATTCGTATTGGATCTAATCATTCTAAAAGTCAAAAAAACAGGAGCAAATTACTAGTAATTCTGAAGACCCAGGAAGTTATTCCGTGCCCGCATTTTCGTCAACACGAACTGTTCCATACAGAGAGGATAGGCAGCTTAGTCAAACTTCTTCGATTCACTAAACTGGGCTTGTTTGTTTCTCCGGATCCAACCAATTCCAAACACTTCAAATCACGTCAATTGAAAATCGATGTCTCTGATTCTGTCATTGCTACCTTGACTGTACCGGCATCAATTCGGAACCACCTCAGATATGACAATATTGGAAAATCTTTGAGTGACCTTTAAAGTTTAACTGCCCGAAACGTGCATGAAAGTATGAGTATTTATTTAATACATAGAGAAAGCACTATATTAAAAAACAGATTTTTGAGATGCTTCGTGCTTTACATACCAGCAACAAGAAATGACTGTTATTGGTGGGCTATTGACACTATTCTTCCTATGCATTCCAGCATGCTCGATGATGATCCCCAATTATATAAATATAGTTGGGTTCTCAACGAATGTTGACGCTCCTCCGTATGACCAGAGTGACGACCAACAGTATAATCTCTTGTACCATGGGGGTGGCTTGGGCCCATTTATTCCCCATCCAGGGTACGGAATCGATCCGGATCCACCAATGGGCTACTACGTGGACCAAGTGCATCTTATTCTGAGACACGGTGAAAGATATCCCTCCACCAACGACGGGAAGGCTCAAAGACTGATGATTGATGATTTACACAAGGTGAAGATCACTGACAATAACGGTGCATTGGCCTTCTTGAAAGACTATAAGTACTTTGCAACCGACAGTGACTTTGAGCAATTGTCCACCCAAGGGCCATACAGTGGAGTGTCAGATGCCTTTCACCAAGGTAAGGAATTTGAAAAGTCCTATGGACATCTCTACGACAAGAAAAGTAAGTTCCCAGTGTTTGCCGCAAGTGACAAGAGGGTGGTTGATACTGCCACCAACTTCGCAAAGGGGTTTTTGGGTGAAAATGACTCGGATAAGGCTGCTATCCAGGTAATCCCAGAGACTAGACTGCAAGGTGCCAACACTTTGGCCCCAAGTACTTTCTGCAAGACCTACGATAGAGGTTTGAACAATGGAAAGATCGAGAGCTTTCCAAAGACATACTTGCAAGATGCTCTGAATAGACTTGAGAAGTCTTCTCCTGCTTACAAAGGCAAGTTGAGTGAGAACTATATGTTTCTCATGATGTCCATGTGCCTTTTCGAGTTGAACACCGTAGGTAAATCAAAATTTTGTGACTTGTTCACTCGCGATGAGTGGTTGAACCTCGCATATTACCGGGACTTGACATTTTATTATCAGTCAAGTTTTGGTCATCCTAAATCTCTTGGAATAGGGTCCAATTATGTCAATGCCACTTTGAATCTTTTAGAAAACGATCACTCAGATCAGAAAATATTCCCTTCGTTCACCCATGACACCGATATGACACCGGTTTTGGTACCTTTAGGTCTATTCCAAGACGATGACGATCTTCCTACGTCTTATTTGAAGTTCAATTCCCTTTTCAAATCCTCACAGATTGTCCCAATGGGTCTGCGTATTGTCATTGAGAGATTAGCGGCCTCTGAATCATCTCCCAAATACATTAGAATCAAGGTGGGTGGCTCAGTGATTCCAATTGCGGGTTGCATCGATGGTCCTGGATTCTCCTGCCCACTAGAGTCCTTTTCTGATAAGATCAAGAAGAACTTGAATGGGGTAACGTACTTAAATACATGTGAGACAGACAAAGACCTTCCACAGTACTTGTCATTCTTTTGGGATTGGAAAGACAAACATTACAGTTGATTTTGAACCAATAAACTTTCTTTATTCGATATTTTTATATAAAGTATGTAAGTGTGTAAATCTATTGAGCAAAGAATCTAAGCGAAGAGGCCGAAAGTTTACCAGCACCGACCTGTTCAGCGGCAGCGTCATTCAAGACCTTCTTGATGGTTTCAGCGTCGGCACCACCAACACTAGAGGCAACATTACCCAATTGCAAATCGTCGAAGGACTCGATCAAAGTTTCAACATCGGCATCGATTTCAGTAGTCTTGTCTTCACTTCCGAAGTAAGCAGCATCCTTGACAGCAGCTCTGATGTTTCTCTTGTTCTTCTTCTTGGCACTCTTAGCGGCTTCCTTGGCCTTCTTGTTAGATTCCTTGGAAATTTTGGCCAGAGCTTCAGCTTCAGCCTTGGCCTTCTCTTCAGCAGCCTTCTTCAGAGCAGCCTCTTCAGCGGCCTTTCTGGAACCGGCTTCTCTCTCCCATTTCTTTCTTTCCTTCTCTTTCTTCTCAGCTTCTTTGAAGAGTTTGATTCTTGGATCTTCAGCAGAGGCTCTCTTGACCAAATCGATCAATCTCTTGTTGTCTTCGGTCTTTCTCTTCTTTCTGGCGGCGACGTTCTTACGCTCGATGTAACGCTTGTGGTCACGGTTGGCAGTGTCATCTGGAACATCTTCATCCAAGAATTCAAAAGTTCTCCAAGAATCAAAACTGTACCAGAAGGAGTAGAAGGCATCGACTTCCTTCTTTGGAGTGTCGATGTTACCCAATTGAGGAACTGGTTGTCTGTTCGAGAATCTGGCCTCGGATGCGAAGAATGGAGTCCAGGCTTCGAAGAAGTCGTATTCAGACTTGGCATCTGGGGCCTCTACATTGGCAGCCTCATCTACGGAATCGAATTGTTTTCTCTTTGTTGGGTCTAACAAGGTCTCAAAGGCCTTTTGAATGATCTTGAAGAAACCATCTTGGTCCAAACCTCCCGAGGCACTCTTCTTATCTGGGTGGTGGGTCAAGACAGCCTTTCTATGAGCTTTTCTGATCTGTTCTTCTGTGGCTCTGTATCTGTAATTCTGCAAACCTAAGACGGCATACAAGTCTGCGGATTTCCATTCTCTTGGATCGTGAGCCAACAATTCTTCACTTTGGGTTTGTGGGAACTCGTCTTCGTCGGAAGTCTCATCGACTTTGACAACGTTCTTTTCAGCTTCCAACTTCTCGAACTCTGACCATGTGTGACCTCTGGAAATTCTGGAAGCATGGGCTAAGAAGTAACGACCAACTGGTTCAACTGGACGACGTTTGGACTCGCTGGCTGCTTTGGCACAGACAAAGTCTCCTTTGAAATTGCTTGGTAATGCTGCTAATGACATCTTTATCTCTTGGTATATCTCTGTATTGGAATATCTCTTCTTCTTCCTCTTCACTTTAAGAGCTCTTCTTTTCTACTCCTGTGAAAAAATTTTCATTTTTTTTCTGAAATCTTTTTTATGCACGACGGTTTTACTTACTGTGGATTATTCATGCTAGTTGCTTGAGCTAAGGAATATTTTTCCTTTTTCTTTCACTAAACTCTATTTGATACCGATGAGATAGAAGTAGACAAGATTGCAGCAAGAGGCATGAGTACCGCGCAAAAACAAGACTTGGCCGTCTTTCAAGACCACTCCATCATACAAACCTCAAAGAAATATTTGTCGCTCGTCACCTATGTCGAGGGGACCTCTCCAACATGGCTTATATCAGGATTAATTGAGAACTATGTACTAGGAAGTTGCAATTTGATCAATGGCTCAGGTACTGTCAAACCAAAGACAAACTCGAAAGTGTTGATGTTTTCATTCCTTCAAGATACCGGTGCTTATGACAAGTATTTCAAGAAAATCAGTGGCATCCACCTGAATGGGGGAGCCAACTTCAAATTCATCAGCTTGCTAGATTTACTATCTGAATCGCCAGACCACATTTTGAAGAAGATCATTCAAGAAACCGAGTCCTTTAATGGCAATGACAGACCATTGACCATCATCATTGATGCCCCAGAAATATTTTTGCATGTGACCTCGTCGGAGGTCAATCAATATCTTTCATTCTTGCAATCTTTGCAAAGAAAGGCCACCAATTTGGTATTAATAAGTGCAATAGACCATGGATTGATAGACTTCCAAAGTGTAGAGCCAAGAACCATAGAATTCAAACATACTGACTTTTTAACCAAAATATTGCATAAGACTAACTTGGTCTTCAATTTGAAGCCATTGGAGACTGGTAGAGCCGATGACGTCACGGGCACTTTGTCCATCACAAGAGGTTTGATAGATAGCGTAGACATTGTGGAAAGGGAGTACCTATATCTCATAAACAAGGAGGGAAATATCAAGTTGTTCTTCCGTTAAATTTTACATAAATGAATATCAATAAATAAATGAGTAAATGATTCAAAACACCACTCCATATCAGTTTCTTTTTCTATTCAAGTTATAAAGTTCATCCAACTCGTATTCAATGGCTGTCCTTGTCCATAGTATCGAAAACAAAGGCCACACACTTCTTTCACCTACTAATATCCAATACGGAATGTTATTCAGCGAATTTTGTACATCAAAGATTTTCCCGAAATCCTTGATAAGCGTTTTAAATTCAGGCACAATCGTGATCTCGGAACTTCGAGTCCTTGGGGTTTTCTCGTCGATGGCCATTCTCTTGATAAACCTGAAGAGTAATCCAAACCTATCGAGAAGATCGGCACGGTGTGATAATTCTAGCAGTATCAACCGCTTGATCATTAGTCTAGGATACCAACTCGTTGAGTGTTTCAAGTCATTACCGATCAAAGGGGCAAGATATGGCCTTGCCAAAGATACAACAAAATGATTTACATTGAAAAGCTCCGTCAACCGTTGATAGGGGCTTTGGACAAAGACACTCTCAGTCTGCGATACCTCATGTGGTGTGAGAAATCGACAGTCGGACTCCACCAGCTGGATCTCGTTGTTCAAGTCCTTGTAGTACAACTTTATGTCATCCTTCAAGACCCCAGTACCTATCGAGCAATACAACAGCGACCAAATGATGACATTGGGAGTGGTGATATAGTTCAACAACGAGGGAACCGAGGAATCGGATGGGTTGATAAGCACATTCAAAATTCTCTCAGTCTTTAAATATGCTTCTTCAAAAGTCAAGTCACCGATCTTAAGTCTGACAAACTTCATAAAGATCAAAATATCATGACTGTAACCTTTTTGAACCACATTTTCTACGATGTTAGCATAGTTTTGGTCGATTTCTTTGAAAGTTTCATCGAGATTCCCATCGACTTCTTTGGCAATGACATTACCGATGTTGGGCAAGTCCTCTACAAGCTCTTCATCGGTCATTGTACACACATAAGTGGCCACTACAGCGCCCACAGCACTGCCACACATTATTCTGGGAAGAAGGTTTTTGAAATATAAGCCTTTGATAACACCCAAATGACATAGTCCGAACAAGGAGCCTCCTTGTAAGATCAACAGCGTGGAACCAAAGGTCTGCCTAGTGTCATGAAAGAAGTCCAATTTCAACTGGTTCGGTTTCAATATGGAATAGTCGTTATTTATGGCATAATTGTTGATAAAGCTAAGACAATTCAAGGCTTCCTCTATATAGGACTCGATCAAGATCTTCGTTCCGACATAAGACTTCACAAATAACTCTTTATCAGAGATGCCTCCAAAGTTACGTATCAAACTTGAGCGGAATAAATTGATGATCTTCAATAAGTCCTTAGATTGTCTCAGTAATTTTAACTGTTGTAACCGCTCACTTATTAATCTGTAGTCATAGTCATCACTGATGGGGTTGTGTCTCCAAAGATCCATACCGTTGATCTTATCGATATCGTACAGAATCTGTTCCCACTCTTCATAGCTCTCACACTTGGATAACTGTTTCTTCGCGATCAATTTTGGGTCTTTATTTCGGAGTAGGAAGATGAAATTCTGGAGCCAAAACTTGAAAATATCATATGTGAAATAGAGAATTCCCCACACGGGCAGTGGGATATGGTCTATGACGAACGAAAGCACTGAAAGAATGAAATATGATTTGTACATTTGACCATGATAATATAGGTGCTATTGTCACTGATTAAGAAATAATAATAACAATACTGATTCTGTTGATGAGAATATCAATAATACCAATACCAATAATACTTGCAGAACTAAAAAGTACTTTCAAATCTCCAGCCGTTTTTTTATTTTGAGATGCGCCAACTTTAAAATTACGTAAAGAAAAAAAAAAAAAACGAGAGAGAAAAAAATATTTCAGTGTGGTGACTAAGGCGATAAGAAAATTGTACATGTTAGGACGCGATAGACGTGGTATAATATAGTCAGTCACGAGCAATTACTCCAGTGCGACAGGTTGAAGATGGTGGTTTGTCCCGTGTGCAACAAGGAAATCGATCTAGAGTTCATGAACACCCATTTGGACTCAGGATGCCAAGAGACTCCTCTGAGAAAAGCCAATAGTGGGAATGCCAGTGGTGGCAGTAGTTTGTCGAGTATATTGACTGGTAACCGTCCAAGACTGCCACAACATAGCAGGAGACCGAGAACGCTGGAATACAGTTTGAAAAGGAGCTCTAGCGAGGTGATCTCTATCGACGGCGATGACGATATTGTGGAACAGTCCGCTGAGAGATCATCTGCGCCTTCAGGAAGCGCATCTGGACTGCCTCCGAGAAAGAAAAGGGGCTCATCTCCAGGGGCACCACCTCCGTATACAGTGACAGAGAACGCTCTGCGGCTGTTGGAGATCGAAAAAGAATACCTCATGAAGGAGTCCAAATTACCTTTACTGGAGAGATTGAGACCAAAGAACTTGGACCAGTATATAGGGCAACAGCACCTTGTAGGAGAAGGAGGGATACTACGAGGGTTTATCGAGAGAGAAACGATCCCATCTTTGATCTTATGGGGACCTCCTGGTGTGGGGAAAACCACTCTATGTAGAATCATGTCGCACGCTTCCAACTTCCGGTTCATGGAATTGAGTGCCACCACTCATGGGATAAGTGACTGTAAAAAAGTGTTTGAAGAGGCGAAGAACGAGTTCCGGTTGACAAAACGGAAGACCTTGTTGTTCTGTGACGAAATTCATCGCTTCAATAAAGCGCAGCAGGACATCTTCTTGCCTCACGTAGAGAAAGGCGACATCACGTTGATTGGAGCCACGACGGAGAACCCAAGTTTCCAATTGAATAGTGCCTTGTTATCGAGATGTCGAGTTTTCACTTTGGAGAAATTGAGTATCGAAGAGGTGAGAAAGGTGTTGAACAGGCTGATCTTGGTAACAAACAAGACCCGGAAGTTGTTGTATAACCAGCCGATTTTGAAATTCTCAAAAGATGCCGTAGATTATCTTGGAGATATCTCAGACGGTGACTCCAGAAGTGCCTTAAACCTCTTGGAGATTACAGATTCTCATTTTGCAAACGGGGCTGGAGATCCAGAGCAGAAATTCATCGATATCAGTCCAGAGTTGTTGAAAAATATCTTGAAACGCACTCACATGATCTATGATAGAGTGGGAGATGCACATTATGATACCATTTCTCTGTTTCACAAGTCGATACGTGGGTCCGATGCCGATGCTGCCATGTTTTACTTGGCGAGAATGTTGAAAGGAGGGGAGAATCCGTTGTACATTGCTCGAAGAATGATACGAATTGCAAGCGAGGACGTTGGGGTGCTAGACGACTCATGTTTACCGTTTGCAATTGCAGCGTACAAACTGGTTCAATTTGTTGGATTGCCTGAGGCCGATTTGGCCCTAGTCCATTGTGCATACAAGTTGGCTAAACTGCCTAAGAGTGTGCAGATCTACCGGGCCTGGAAAAGGTTGAACCTGGCTCTAGATAATGAGCCGAACATTGCCAGTGCCCCTATCCCCTTGCATTTAAGAAATGCACCTACAAAGTTGATGAAAAGTCTCGACTATTCCAAAGGTTACAAATACAATCCAGATTTCCTCAATGGAGAAGTGGCACAGGAATATCTTCCGGAACTGGCCAAAAATGTACTTATTTTGGATGGGAAACACTTGGGAGATAATGTAGATCCCGATATTAATTGAAGCAAAGAAAAATTCTCTCTTTCCCATTGTTATTTATTATTTACCTTTTTCATATATTTTTAACATGAACATTGCGAACAACTACTGAGTTGATGCTGGCTCTTGTTGGAAACCTGAAACTCATGTATATAGAGAGTATGACAATAAAATGAAGGTTATCGAACTTGATCATGCTCAAATATTTGATAATATTTTTTAGCATTTATTGCAAACTGTTAGATGACGTAAATACTGAGGAGATCTAAATTCGGCTGGATCAGGTAATGGACCTAGGGGAATTGTTTCTCGAGGTTAGATATGAAACAAAGTTCCAGAATTAGTTAGTTTTCTTTCTTGATCATTAGGTCAGTTTAAAAAAAGAAGCAACTGGGGAAAAGAAGGCTCAGTATTTCGAAAAATGGGAAATTTCAGGAATAACCAACTTGAATGATCGAACAAAGAACAACAGAGCAGACTAGAAAGAGCAACCTATACGACTATTATCTTTACGACAGGTTTATAATGAGTGGGATTGAAAAAATAGTTCATTGGGTCAAATCCTGCTGCTTCCTCATGCTTTTGTTTTTTCGTGTTTCAAGTACAAGCCATGTATATTTTGCGTTTTTGTTAGTAAACATGTAGCTGCAAGTGCACGATTTTTTGGTGTTCTTTTTTTTTTCTTATTTTTTCTTTTATCACTCCGTCCTCCGTGGTGGGAAAAAATTAGTGTGAGATCGAGATCTGGAGTCTAAAAAAAATTAAAGTATTCTACTGAAACATTGTGGTCAGGCTCCAGTGCTATGACGAAATATGTAGGTCCCTAGCAGGGTTTCATTCAAGCAACTCATCAGATCACTCGTAACTGGTATGGAATGTTTACCCACTTGTTCACCAACTCTAATACCGTCATCGTGCTTTGTTCAAAACCATCGAGTACCGCCTCCGTTACAGTCTTTTTCTTATTCAAAATTTTTTTTCTCTTTCTTATTTCTTAGCATTGGTCCCAAATCCCCCCTTAGACGCGCATAGCCGATGGTGTTTCATGCAATATCTATTTTTTTACATACGTAATATATTCTAGGCACAACTCAAATACCGACCATCATGATGAAGACGAAGACGAGAGTGAATGGACGATGCAAGCGGTTAAAATTTTAATAATAAAAATGTGCATGAGCTTTTTGTTGACCTTAAGCAAAACAAATTTCGTGATTCTCCTTCAAGGCCGTTGAATCTCTTGCTTGCGATTCAAGTTTTTCCAATATATATCAACTTTCGAAATCCACTTTCCTTCTCAATTTTGGTTCTGACCATCAGTTGAAACCAAAAACAATTCACATCAACAGAATCTTTTAGCGATCAAACCAGTTCAAATCCTTGCGTTATAACTCACGCGTCCACTCCTTTAAACTATACCCACCAACTGATTTCAATCGTCATTCATTCCTTTGTTATTTCATTCATTCATCCATCCACAATTATTTTCAATTACATTTTATCCAATATCCTTTTAACACAGCATATTTAACAACAACCAATCAACAACTATAAGAAAAAATGGCTCAAACAACTTCAATTTTTCAATTCTTCACCTTCCTCACTGTATTATTACAGTATTCATTAGCCTTGCCATTCAGAAACCTTGCTGTCCGTGATTTGGCTCCAGAGATGATGGTTAAACGTGAGTACACTAACTCCACTTCAAGTGCTATTAGTTCCACCTCCGCATCCTCATCTGCTGCCTTATCCACCGTTGTTTCCCTGATTCCAGTCACCGCTTCAGACGGTGTTACTTACATCTCTTACAGCACAATTACCATCACCATCAGTGAGACTGCCTCCTCTGCTGTTTCTACCACCAGTGCTGCCTCCGAAGCAGCCTCTGTTCCAGAAACATCAGTCAGTGCCTCCACTGAAGTTGTCGTCAGTTCAAGTGAGGTCAACGGTGAAGAAGAGACCACAACCTACACCTCTACTCAATATTTCTACATCACCATCAATGACGATGGTTCTGTATCCACTGTACTGGAAACCACCCCAGCTGCCACATCTTCAGCACAAGCCAGTTCCACTAGTGCCGCTGCTGCTTCAACTTCCCTGGCTCCAACTTCGCTGGCCCCATCCACTACTTTCAGTACTTTGATTCCATCCCTGGCTACCGTTACCGTAACAGTCACAGAAAACAACTGTGCTGCTTCCTCTTCAGCCATCGATGACTCTACCACAACTTATGTTGTTACAAAGGCTCTCACTTACACCGTCCCATTCTCAGCAGACGTTAGTGTAACTGACTCAGCAGGTTCTGTGATCACTGTCATTCCAACTTCTACTGACTTGACAACCACTTTGTACGATTACCAAACTATCACCACCACTCTCGATGGTTTTAGCTCCAGTGCAACTGCAACTGCTACTGCCCACACATCTGCTTTTGACTTCTCCAACAGCAGCGCAGTCACCACTTCTCCATCTTACTCAAGCTACAGTGTAAACCCAACAGCTTCTCTGGGTAACTCCACCTTGCTGTCGAACTCCACTACCTCTACAGGTCTGCTTTCCAGGAGATGGTTGAGATTGTTCTGATTTAACAAAGAGATGATCTGAGAAGAAAGTAAAGAGACTTTGTTCCTTGATATATATATCAACATTGTAGGGCCCGTTTAAATATTTTATTTTAACAACTTTTTTTAACTATCAAGTACATCTCTATATATCAAGCTTTTATGTCAGACAATATACCAGGGTTCTTCTATATTAATTTGAATGTAGTGAATAAAGTGAAAATGGGTAACAGATAGACGAAGAAAGGAATCTCTAATGCAAAGATCTCCATTCCTGCACATCTGCAGTAACCATTGTCTCTTTGAAAACTTATCCATAAAAGATAGTTTCTACATGAACAATATCAGCAATCTGTACAACATTTCAAAATTAGATTGTCTCCCTTTTTTTTTACTCCCCTTTTTCTCTAATTCGAGGCGCAACAGGTGAATTTCCTGATCAGGAAGTTGTTTTTTGACTAGGTGAAATAAATTCAGAACCACTGAGAAAAGTGACCCTATCTCTGAGACTACTGGCGAAGAATCTTTAACACACACTCCAGTTCCCTACCATAGTCCAACCACTTGAATCGCTTCAATCACAACAATTACAATAATATACCATCCTTCTCCTGCTCCCCTGCTAAACCCTCGCTGCCCTATCCTACCAAAAATCTTTTTTAGTCAGCGAAAAACTAACAAAAGTACCCGTACTTTTCTCACAACTGAAAAGTGAATTTCTCAATTAGGAGGAAGGAAAAAAAAGGAAAAAAGTCTTCTTTCTCTTTTTTTGCTTATTAACAATCAGAGTACAAGACAAGAAGACTTCTTGTTATAGACCAACTCGACAGATATGGCCGCAGAAGAAGAGCAACCGAAGTGTCCAGTGGACCATAGCACAAGGGATGCATGGTTGAAGCATCATAAAGAGCAAACTGCCGCTGCCGCTGCCGCTGCCGCCGCAGAAGAAAAATGTCCTGTAGATCACTCGGCAAGGCTGCTGTGGTTAGAGAAGATGGGAGGAAGCTCGGGTGATCCACATAGTAAAGCCGCTGAGATGGCTCCAAGAACAACGACCACAACGGCGCCCCACGCCATCGAGGTGGCTGCCTCGGAAAGTTGTGCTTCAGATAAGATACCGGACAATCCAGTCTTGACCTCAGATGTGAATTTACCCGACGAAAGAATGGTTTCGTCGATTCCAAGGACAGGGGCCGGATCCAATTGGATTTATCCATCTCAAAAACAGTTCTTCGAGCTGATGAAGAGGAAAAGTTGGAATCCACACAAAGAGGACATGCCAAGTGTGGTGCCAATCCATAATCTGGTGAATGAAAGAGCTTGGAGTTTAATTCAGATGTGGGAAAGAGGTCAAGGTGCCGAGAAATGTGGTGGGGTACAATTGACCAGCTTCAAAGGGGACTCCAAGAAGCTTACTCCAAGAGCAAGATGGAAGCTTTTCTGGGGTTACGAGAGACCTTTCGATAGACACGATTGGACCATAAACAGATGTGGTAAGGAGATTGAATATGTGATTGATTTTTATTCTGGGAAATCTGAAAACAGTCAAGTGCCAAGTTTCTATTTGGATGTAAGACCAAAATTGAACAGTTTTGAAGGTTTCAGAATGAGATTGCTGAAGGCCTTTGGATGGTGATATATTTATAGATACTGATTAGAGAGAAACAAAAATAAAACGAACTTGTAAATATTTCAAACGCTACAACTTATTGTTCAAAAGTGAGGGTGAAAAACCATTTCTATTTTGCAAATATATACATATATCGAATGCTCAACACAAGTTCGATATGAAAAGGCTGTCTTTTCAACAAATGATTTTTAACAAGACCATAACAAGTTTAGATAAAGAGTCGTAACAAATTGAGTTTTCATGGCATTCCAAAGTTTCCACTCTTACCAAGAGCTTGCATATTCTAAAATTGGGGGAGTTTCCAGTTAGTAAGACGACAAAATGGACTAAAAACAGCAAAGACAACTGAAAATTTTCACTTACTTCTCCAACTTTGACGTTAGTGTCGAAATATTTGGCAACACATCTATCAAGACATAAACTCTCGTTCTTGTTCAAGTTACCGTCAGCATAGTTGTTTGATTGGATACATTTCTTGTGGCATGAATCGACCAATCTATGGGCAAGGAGTTGTACTCGTTAGTATCAATTACTGGACAATATGATATCTCTTAGTGGGATTCAAACTTACTTGTTGAACATGTTGGTGACCAAGTCCAATTCAGCTTCAGCAGCTTGAATTTTTTGTTCAGATGAAAGTTGTGGCAGACCGCCGAGACCAAGGAATGACATTTTCGTCCAGTAGTTATCTAAATATATCTCAATATATCTACTAGGCTCCAATACGAATCACTATATCAAAAAATAATCTCTTTGCATTCGATGCGCACCTTTTTTCTTCATTTTGTTCAAGTTTTTCAAGTTTTTCAACTTTGCCATTTGAAATTTTTTTCACAGGGGCTGTCTACGGGACATTTGGTAAATGCAAGCACGACTATGATTACTCAAGCTATATATTAGTCTATTATCAAGGCAGGTTTAGGCCGGTTGTCGAAGATCATGTCGACTTCGCTGACTTCTTGTTGTGGGTTTCCATTAAGTGGGACATTTCTGTGGGTTTGAAAATAAAGCACAATGGTCATTGTGAACGTTGCAATGAACAATAGAATTGTGATCACTCCAAATGTGGTCAATGATATTCTACCTGGAAGATAACCATCCGGATGGTATTTCAGGTAGGTATATAGCCTTATGATTTTGAAAAGGACATATGCAGTTCCACACAAGTACAGAACGATGCAAATTATCAACAATTTTCTCCTTTTTGGATTTTTCATAGCGTATTGGGCAAGTAACAATATTATAATTGTGATTGGGAGTGCCGCAATCGTGATATAAAACTCGGGATCAGATCTCTTGATGTTGATGATGATAAATTGGATTGTGAAGGCTGGAAAGAAAAATAAATCAAAGAGTAAGAGAGAGTGGTAGCTCTGTATAAGTAAATTGAGACGCTTCAGTTCCACTGAAGCACCGACTACCGTTTTGTAAAGGTGCCAACCAAACTCCCTTCTAATCTTTGTAAGAACTAGAATCGTTTGACAGATAAGTGCCAATGATAATATCGATATAATGAGCACCATTGCAGCAGTTGTCGCTCTCCTCCAATTTCCGTGGAGTTCCCTTCTCAAAAAAGTCAACTCACGTACTTGTACTCCAGAGTAGATGACCATTGCCAACAAGAAGAACAACAAGATCACAAGTTGAAGAATGTTCTTCTTCAACAAGGATATATAGGAAATCACCAATTGATACACAGTTGCCAAGGAAAACAAAGCCAAATACGTTTGAAGTGATCTCACTTTGGTGACAGGTCTATAAACTGGTGAATAATTGGAAAAAACATAAAAGATATAGATTTGCAATCCCAAGACAATTGCAGAACCTAGAATGGAGACCAAGAAAAAGATACTTTGAGACCTTGAGCCAGCAGGCCAAAGATACTTTTTCCATTGTAACTCTTTCTTATCGACAATAATGGAGTTATTGGTTACTGAATGATCTGGATCGTTGTTTTTTTCCTCATCAGCGAGATAGTAATCTGCAGATATAGGCATCATAGGGGAGTTGGAATTGATAGAACTTGCTAAAGTGTACAGAGATCTTGGGACACTCAGGATACTTGCTGCTTCATCTTCTGTGAAAGATACTGTTTCTTCAATTGTGACTGGTATAATTTGGATGTCCTTGTTGATATTCAAAGCCATCTCCTTATGGTTTTGCAATGGGACTGGAAAGGAAGAACAATAATGCTTACCATGAACTATATATATCAAACCATGTCCAGGCCGAGATGTTCAATCGGCTAAATGATGTTCATTCTTTGAGGCAGTTCAAAAGACCAGGTACAAAGTTGCCCATATGGATCACCGCTTGTTAAGCCGCTATCTCGGGTCACACTCTCTTGGATGCCATCAACACCCGATCATCATTTCCACTGTGATCATTCAAACCTTCACTGCGCCCCTCAAAGAATTTTTTCCCATCATGCAGGTTGAACTTAAATTTTGTTCCTCCAAGAGATTTTTTTGATAAACCGCTCCTCAGCCCTTGATCATTTTTTTCCAAATATAGATCAGAATTTTTCGAGAGCAGGGGCCAATAAAATAGGGGAATAAAAGGGGAACGAGATGGGAAGAGAGTTTTCGGCAAAGTCAGATATCATTTGAGTCTAATAGATGTAGAAGATGTGATAAAAAAATTATTTATTACCAATAAAAATGTGTACAAGAGAACTTACAAAAAAAGAAAAAACATTTGTATAAAATATTCTAACAACTCTATAAACTCACAACTTACAGACTATCTTCGAATTTCGAGAACTCTGGTCTTTTTAATTCGAAAGCATCGGTTGTTCTAGCATATGTGATACCTCCCAATCTAGAGACAGGTTTCAATTTGCCGGTATCAATGATGTTTCTGTCCTTTTCAAGGAAGTCTTCTCTAACATGGAATTGAATACCTTCCACAGTAAAGACAGCCCCACTCTTCTGAGATGGATCCTTCTTCGAGTAAAACTGTTGGTGGCTTACATATTTGGCCTCAATTGAGAACAGGGCCTCGGCGACATGAGGGGCCTTAACGTGGAGGGATTTAGCTGGAGTTAAACCACTCAACTTGAACTCGTCGACGCCATAAGGGGCATCAATCGAGGTGAAATTGGCCAGCTCAATGAACGATTCGCTGATTATATTGATGGTCAATTCCTTGGACTCCAAAATATTATCTTTGGTATTTTTTACACCACTAATACCAAAGGTGAAGATAGGTGGGTCATGCAACATGACATTGAAACAGGAGAAAGGAGCAACGTTGTGGTTGCCTTTCAGATCCACAGTGGCGATGAAACCAATAGGTCTTGGGGTGATACCACTGATGAGCAATCTGTAATTCTCTCTCACTTCGTCGCTGACCGCGATAGGCACCTTTTCATGTTTTTTCCATTCTTCATCGGAGGCACCGTCTTTTGGAGCCCATTTTGGGTTTGGCAGTTGATAAAAGCCAAGTTCTTTTGAAGTGTCGAATTTTGGTCTCAATTCGCTTTGATCCTGATTCAAATCCTGCATCGTGTATGGTGTAGGTGACAACGATAAATATGATGTGTCTGAACCTCCTCTTTTTATATATTCAGAGACAGAAAATTATTAATTCAGGAACATTACTAATGCTCGCTCACTTAGAAAAGGTTTTGGCAAAACAGAGCCACATAAGAGCCGAGTGTTGTCGTGTATTGAAGCGCAGGGAAAAAGTGGCAATAATGGAACAGGAATTAGTGGAAAAACAGGAAAAACAGGCAAACGGGCTGAAATTGTGAGCTCTCCAGGTAAAAAAATCAAATCAAATTCGTGAGCCAAACCCAAAATCAAAACGGAGAAAAAACATGGCTGTTGCGTTTGGTTCTAGTGAATTTTGGGAATTTATCAATTGGCTTTTGAAAAAAAAAACCTTGGGTACTAAATATATAATTGAAGTAGTCAATCAATTGAGAAAACACTGAACTGAAGATAAAAACAACACCAATATGGAGAAATTGGATTTAAGCTCTCACTCAAAAGCGATCAAAACGTCATACGAAGGAGTCGTGAGCGGCGCTTCCGAAAGATATGCGATTTTCACTGTGGACAAATCATCGGCTTTGACAGCTTCTGAAGTGCAAGATGGAGAAATCGCTGACTTCATCGAGGAATTCGAAGACGGCAAAGTGCAATTCGGGTTGGCCAAGGTCAGCGCCCCAGGTTCCGACGTGAAGAAAGTGGTCTTGTTGGGTTGGTGTCCCGACAATGCTCCTTTGAAATCGAAAGTATCGTTTGGTGCCAACTTTGGAGAAGTTGCAAAGATCTTGAAAGGTTACCATGTTCAAATCACTGCAAGAGACCAGGACGACTTGAACGCCACCGATATCTTGAAAACAGTAAGTGATGCCGCCGGTGCCAGATATTCGATCCAAAGTTTATCGTCAGCCGGATCCTCCGCCTCTTCCAAGAGACCTACCCCAAAACCAATCACTCCAACGCCAACAACGGCATCCAAACCGGCTGCCCCACCTAAACCTATTGCTGCTGCCAAGCCAACTCCACCAAAACCAACTGTTTCCAAGGAAGACGATGACGAATGGGACGGTGAAGAAGAAACCGAAGTTCGTGACTTTTCTGAAAAGCCTTTGCAAAACGTTCCTTCCTCTTACAAGCCAACCAAGGTGGACATTGAACTGTTGAGAAAGGGCAAGAATGACGGGGTTTCCTCTACACCAGTACCTGTCTCAACTTCTGCCAAAGCCGAGCCACCAAAGGCTGAAAAATCAAAGGCTGAGGACATCGAAACCAAGATCAAGTCATTCTCCATTTCTGGCGACTCCGACGGCAGATTGTCCTCGTTGCCAAAACCTAAAGTTTCGCATTCTGTTGCCTCAAGATTCACCGAAGTCAAGCCAACCTCGTCGCCTTCCTTCGGCACCAAGCCTCCTGTGCCTGTAAATCTTTACAACAAGAACTCCGAGGCTGCTGTCGGTGGGTTGTCCAAGAACTTTGCCTCGCAAGGTGGTAAGACTCCGGCTCAAATATGGGCCGAGAAGCACGGAAAGTACCAAGAGGTTGCCAAGGATGACGAGATTGTCAAGTCCACCGCTGCCGAAGACGAGGATTATGTGATTGTTGAACCAGAACTGAAGAAAGAAGAAGAGGAGGAAGAAGAAGAGGAACCTGAAGAAGAAAAATCTGTACCACCACCACCTCCAGTCAGAGAAGAAGAGACCCCTGCTCCTCCTGTAAGACGTTCTGTCCCACCACCACCTCCTGCAGCACCTGAACCAGCATCTGAGCCAGAACCAGAGTCTGAGCCAGAAGAGCCAGAAGAGCCAGAAAAACCAGAGGAACCAGCTGCTTCAGCTGCCCCAAGCTTGCCAAAGAGAGAAGCCACTCCAGAAGATGCTCCAGCTTTGCCTTCGCGTACAACCTCTGAGCCTGAAAAGAAGCAAGCCGTTCAAGCCACTGCAGAATACGCATATCTGAAAGACGAGGACAATGAAATTGGATTTGAAGAAGGCGACTTGATCATCGACATCGAGTTTGTCGACGAGGACTGGTGGTCAGGCAAGCACTCTACCACTGGAGAGGTCGGGTTGTTCCCATCTTCCTATGTTAAGATCATAGAAGAGAGAGAGGCCAGTCCTGCCTTGCCTTCAAGGCCAACTGCAGCAGAACCAGAAGATTCTGGCAAGACTGCCACTGCCGAATACGATTACGATGCTACTGAAGATAATGAATTGACTTTCAAAGAGGGTGATGTCATCACCAACATCGAGTTCATTGACGAAGACTGGTGGTTGGGAACTTTGAACGGCACAAGAAACTTGTTCCCTGCCAACTACGTTACATTGAACTGAATAACACCTTTATACTCTCAAACTTTTGTTTCTCTATATAAGATAATCAACCTGATTAGTTATTTTTTTGACTCCGTTTTAAAAGATGGCACCATAGTAAGATTGTAGATGTGCCTCTAGGGGAAGTGCGAACACCTCTGCGGCTCACGATCCCGTCGTGAGCATTGAAAGAGTCGACATAAACGGGCAATTTGATGAAAGGAATCGAGTTCAAGTTCTTCTCGATGTTTATCCGATCTTGGTCGAAATTCAACACCACTTCCGATGTCTTGGTGTCCAATAACGAGTAATTCTGGATGACCAGCAGCTGATTAGAATCGGACACCGGCTGCCCTAGATCGGCAAAGTAGTCTTCTTGGAAGAACTCTTCATTGGAGTTGATGAAGTTCTCAAGGTTTTCCTGATCATATTTCACTATTTGGCCAAATTTGGTGGAATTAGCGGATTTGGGCAAAAGATTTTGGTCATCTGTGGCCTCTTCATTTCCTCCATCACCTCTTTCACCATGCAACCGATCTTCCAGTGCCAAAAAACCTTCAACGTAATTTTCCGTCATCTCAGCAAATCCTTCTTCAATTGGATGGATTTCGTGGTCATTCGAATCCTTCAAAGCATCTGTTTGATTCTGACTTGTTCCATTTTCTTTAAAATCAAAAATCTCACGGAAGACTTGCTTCCATCTTAATTTGATATCATAACTCTTGGTGAACCAACTCCTAACCATCGACTGAACAGACCCGAAACATGTTGCCACAAAGACTACGGGCAACCAGAAGGGCAATATGAAACACACCACCATGAAAATCAACAGATACCTGACAATCTTGTCGACCGAGTAAGATTTCTCCAGCTCCCGGATTCTGGAGCAGTTTTTCAAATCGACAATTCTCGCCTTTGACATTTGATTGCCGATCTGGATCTGCGATTTTGACCGGTCCTTCAAATATTTCAATTTTACGTTGTCCCAATGGGAAAAAGGCTGGTATTGAGTGATGAACAGGGTATAAAATGGAACAGTTCTATCGTTTCTGATATTTGCCAATAGAAATCTCTTACGGAATCTGATCAACCCTTTATAATACGCCGAGTCAGGGTCCAGCAACTTGACAAGCAACTTATCCTGGTCCACTATGAACAAATCACGGCCAGATTGGCCCAACACTGTGGTACCTAGAGTGTTTAAGACGAAATGAAATAAACTATTATCGAAGAACCTCACGCCAAGATGAGGAGTGGCGAACGTGGTGAAGAAAACAGGTTCTAATCTTGAATAGAAATCATCTAATTTCTGTAATTCCCCAACACAATACCTGGCAATCAATCCGCCCAATGAGTAGCCTACAAAACTGATCTTGTTGATGGTGATGCCATGATTTTTTTTCAAATCGACCAACTCCTCGAAGATCTCATCGAGAACAACGTCTCCACATGCCTTAACACCGTCATAGGTTCTAAAATAGGCGAACCCCTTCGCTTTCAAAATATGGATTTTCTCCAGATTGCCATCGGCGCCAGAGTTGAGCACTTCTTCTAAGGAATCTGCAACAACGGACAAATGATGTGGGCCACCCCACAAACCGTGGATCAAGACAAACAAATGATGATCTGGGCTTGAAGACATTATTGCAAAAAGATGATGTGTACTATAGGATTTTAGCCAGGGAGTTGTCAATTATTTATATGTTCGATCCAGGTTCACGGGACTTTCGCATTGATTTAAACGAGACAGTGGGGGAGAGAAAAAAATTACTAGCATTTGTAAGGCAAAGCAATTTTTCTGCGGCATGTGAAATATCGGTTCATTGTGTGTGTGTATTTTTGGTTAACCGAACAAACGTTAGTGAAAGGATCCGGAGGAAAAAGATCGCTTTATTTACTCTAGTGAGTTTATTGCCAGATCAAGCACTCAAAGGGAGAGCTTGACACAGCAAGAAGAAGCTTGACACAGCAATGCAGTAAAAAACTTGAAGCAAAAAGCAGCAAAGATATATGAAACACCTCAATCTACGGTTGTACCTATGTACCTAGTTACAACTAGTTGGATCTCACTTACTCTTTCACGAACATCACACTCTATTTTCTCCATGAATTTTTCTTGCCTTCTCTTGTTTTTACCTTTCTATTTTAAGTTAAACACCTCTTCCCTGCTTTTTTTTAGCAGTAAAAAACAGAACAACCTCCCAAATTTCACAATGACGTTCAGAGCCTAGAAAAAAAAACAGACAAGAAAAAAGTAAAATTGATTTGTTGTCCTTGAACTAAGTCATCACTACCACTCAAACCGGCGACAATATCTACTCGACAACTCAAAAACATACATTGATATAATATCAATTGTCCGTATCAATCTCATCGTGCTGTATTAGGAAATCGAATAGTAGTGGAAACAACTCCAGTTGACTTGTCTGCACAGTATTTACCGCGATTTTTCAAGATCAGATCAAAAGCAAACACACATCAAAGTAACAAGACATAATCAAATATATAAACAAGAAATCACAAGATGTCATTCCGTGGATCCAATTCCGATTTCTTGGGTAACAACCATAGAAGCAGAACCGATCTCAACAGAAATCCAACCAACAATATCAATTTGGGTCCTGTAACAGGTCAAAGCAAGCTGATCTCTGAACAATTTGATAAGTTTGCCGATTTGACCGAATCTTTTGTAGACAATTACCTTGGGGGTGTCAAACCTTATGTACCACAAATTGCCAGATTCTTGATTGTGGCCACATTCTATGAAGATTCCATCAGAATTCTCTCCCAATGGAAAGACCAAGTCTTTTACTTATGGAATTACAGACATTTTTGGTACTGGTTTGTGGTATTATTCTTACTCACAAACGTCACAACAATGGTATGCCTGTCCACTTTGTTAGTATTGAGAAGAAAAACTGAAGCTGCAACGATTGCTTTAGGAGCCGTCATATTCCTCCAAGGAATAATCTATGGTTTATGGTTTGATTCGTCTTTCTTATTGAGAAACGTGAGTGTCCTCGGTGGGTTGGTCTTACTGTTCGGTGATTCCATCGTCAGAGATAGAAGAGCAATTCCAGGTTTGCCAACAATTGAATCAAAAGACAACAAGAAATACGTTCTCTTGGCTGGTAGAATCATGATTGTTCTCTTATTTTCAGGTTTTGCCTTCAACTCCAGTTGGTCGTTCATGAGATTCCTCGTGGTACTGATAGGTTTCGCATCTGCTGGTTCCATTGTCGTTGGTTATAAGACAAAGTTTGCCGCTATCACTTTGGTGGTGATTTTACTGTTGTACAACTTCTCTGTGAATCATTACTGGTCCTATGGTTACAAAGATTCCAGACGTGATTTCTTGAAATACGAATTCTTCCAAACATTGAGTATCATTGGTGGTTTGTTGCTTGTAGTAAATTCAGGTGCTGGTGAGTTGTCATTGGACGGGAAGAAGAAGATTTACTAGGTGATGTTTGCAAGGTTCACGTTCTGTTGTATACATCGTCACACCATCGGAAATACAAAAAAAAAATTATATATAAAACAAATTTTATTTGAAACTTTAACAGTGAAGAGTAGTCAATATGATAAGCTAAGTGATGGCAAAATTGCATTATAATTTTATTGGAATTGGCATGTTGAGCATCACCAAGATTCATTTGGAGAATAGTGTTCAGTTTAGTTTCAATAATATTGTAAAACATGAACCAAAAGAACCAAAAGAGCCAAAAGAACTCTAAAGAACCTCAAAGAACCCCCCAAGCGTTGAAAAATTATCAGGTCGGCAAGTTTCCTCAAAAAAAATAATAATATTAAAATAATTTATATAATAAACATAATTATTAAACCTGATACAAAGTAGCTTAGTAGCGTTTTTATTGCCGTTTGTTTACATAGTATCGATCCAATCACGATGTCACACTCACCTGCATCACCTAATTCGGCGCCTGCAAGAGGAATTTTGAGAAATAACTCGGTCAATGTGTCACTGAAAGATCTCGAACTGATTAAAGCAGAGAAGTTGGACCGTAAGAAAGTATTAGAAAATACAAGATTGAATGCCCAAATACATCAAGACAGCGAAGAAGACACTGAAGGTGACAAGATAAGGAAGCAGTTGGCGGAGAAGAGACTGAAAGAAGGAAGAAGACCAAGCGAAGAACATTTGCTGTGGGATGAAGTCAATTTGTATCTTACAGAACAAGAGAAGTCCTCTACAATGAAGATCGATGAACCAAAGACTCCCTATGAAGGAGGTGTTGATCCAAACAATGAATATTATAGGTCTGATGATGAAGACGATTTGGACGACTTCGCTTTGGGTGAGCCACTGCTGGAGCTGCAACCTAATGGAGTAGAAGAGTCTCTCAATGGGGGTGAAATCATCAAAGAAGACAATAGCGAGGAAGAGGAAGAGGAAGAGGAACAACCACAGTTGACTGCAGAAGAAAGACACCGTTTGTTTGAAGAGAAGAGGAAAAATCATTACCATTTGAAACTGGAAGTTTTGAAGCACCCAGTACCAATTGATGATGAGGAGGAGGAGAAATGAAGAAAGAAGCTGGCTAATTCGTAGTGCTTTTTATGATATTGGATTGATCTTCCCGGATATGGGTTTTCGATTACGTTCCTGATCACTTTTGATGCTATCGGATATCTGATCCGTCTCTAAAGTGTCAAAACCCATTTCTGATTACTTTTGATGTACTCAGAGTTTCACTTCATTTCGACGTTTGATGTTTCGTTGAATTTTTTTTTTTGCCTACAACTTATTAATATCAATTCATTATCATTATCTCTACTCTACTAATAACATGCAATATACACTGTCTCTCCCTAATACTCAACTATAGCATCTTTCGGGATATTCGAATGCTCCCTGAACTCTTGTAATCTCATTAACTCTACCTCATCAATGGGTTGATCTCGGGTGGAGTTGATATATTCGTCAATCTTGTGCCTCAAGAATTTTCTCCACGCCTGATATTCCTCGAAATTTCGGAAAAACTTGTAACCCATTTCGTCTTGATCCATCATGTCAAAGTTATCCAAGACTTCTCCCTTGACACAACACCAGTTCCCCTTTCGATCCCATATTCCAAACCCTTTCAACTCCTCACACGTCTGACACTCTACTGCTGTAGGCATCACCTTCAGTGTCAACCTCCTCCTTATATGGTAGTTCTCATCGGAAACGTATATTAATTTTTGAAATGGGAACAAGATGGCCACCACACTCAGAGGTAACCATCTCGAACAATACCCGTACATGCTAAAATTGGAATGATGGTGTTCATTGTCGAGACTCGTGGCTTTCTTCGGGAACTGCTGATAGAAAAATGTTTCCCTTTGGGGCACTGTCCCATTGATTCGCCATATATCTTCGAAATCTTCTGTGTCTTTGTGTAAAAACCGATACATGTACAATTTACAATAGCTTGTGAGCGTGAGCGGAGAATACACCGGTGAGGAATTTTCTAACTGTGCTTGCTCGTCTGGTGTTATAGTATCACTAAACATGTCTGCTGTACTCTTCTCATATCACCTTCTCTGTAACTGATGACCAAAGATAGATCATCCGACTTGTTTCTTAATTTGAATTTGACTAAAAACAAGAAGGAAAAAAAAAAAACTAAAGAAAAAAATAAAAATATTACTGTGGTTTCTCCGTAACTCGGCTACGAGTTTTTACGGGGATGAGTGACAGGGAGAAGGACAACTGGGGCTGGTTATAGTGGATGTGATTGATTGTAAAATGACAAGATTAGGAGTGAGTGGTTGGGAGCCTCTATATGTCGAAATCCAACTCGGAGTCGTCGCCGACGTCGAAAAACGAGGTGAAGATGACAACAGTGGTGAAGATCAAGGACCCTCCGATCAAGGTCAAATACATGGCAGCATGGGTGAGAATATGACAGTGCTTGAGGATGATTGGGGTGGCTACGGAAGTGGTTGTGAGCACCAGTGATAAGAATTTACAGAAATCCGACAGCTGCGAAGTGGAGTCGTCCATGAAATCAGTTGACGACGAGGAGTATTGGCCGAGATTCTGCGATATTGGGATGGGCAAATAAGATATGGCAAACGAGATGGCTAAAGCATTGGATTGGTTTTGTTAGTAACAGAAGCACAAGGGAAAAAAAAAACAGAGGCACACCAGAAACGCACTTACAGATAAGGATAGGAAGCCAGTTCCCGTAGATAGCACCAGCTAAAACAATCATTAAGAACCCCGCAGCTAAGAGCCCGGATAATCCAATTATCTTGGTCAATGGATTAATCTTTGGAGCCATCTTTCAGTTCTTTTCTTTATCGATACAAATGAATTGATTGAGTATATATCACGTCTCTTTACAACTGAAATGCTTTTTATAAAAAAAAAAATCGTCATAAAAAAATGCTTTTGGCCTCTCTGCTCTTTTTTATCAACATACAAACGACTTTTCCTAGCAGGGGAAAAATGAAACCCACCAGCATTTTTTTTTTCAAATAAAAAATACAAAAATATCGCCACCAGTGGATTCTTTCAATTGACTCATTGAATAATTGGGAACAGGTACAAGAAATGGTAAGTTGAGAAACGGCGATTGAGTGAGGCACTTTGATGACTAACGAATTTTTTGTGGAATTTTTATAGTTCAGAAACAACTACGACAACGATACGGTGACTTACTCACCAACTGGAAGATTATTCCAAGTAGAGTACGCCAATGAAGCTACAAAGCAAGGTAGTGCCACGATCGGATTACGTGGGAAGGACCATGTGGTATTGGTCGGATTGAAGAGAAACCTGGAAGAATTGGGATCATATCAAAAGAAGCTTATCAAGATCGACCACCACATGGGTTGTTCGTTAGCTGGATTGGCTCCAGATGCCAGAGTCTTGACAAATTTCTTAAGACAACAGGCCATGTCCGAGAAGATGATCTACAATAGACTGTTGTCGGTCGAGAAACTGACATTGTTGATCGCTGACAAGGCCCAATCAAACACCCAAGAGTACGGAAATAGACCTTATGGAGTTGGATTGATCATCGCTGGTTATGACAGAACCGGTCCACATCTTTTTGAGTTCTCCCCTAGTGGGTCCACTGTGGAATTGTACGGCTCTGCAATGGGTGCCAGATCGCAGGCCGGTAAGACCTATTTGGAGAGAAATTTGGACGAGTTCAAAGACGAAGCCTCTTACGAGAACTTGATCAGACATGGGTTGTTGGCCTTGAGAGACACATTATCACAGGAGAAGGAGTTGACTTTCAAGAACACCTCGATTGGGGTTGTCGGAAAGGACTTGCAATACACACAATACGATGACGAGGACGTCCAACAGTGGTTAGATCAATTGGACAGTGTGTCCAACAAGAGAAGTTCAGGAAATGACGATGGAAACGATAATGACAGCGATAACGACAACGGTGACGAAAAGGTGAAAAAGGAAGAAGAAGAAGGAGAGACTGCTGCTGCTGCTGCCCCTGAAGAGGACGTTGTCGCTCCAGAAGATAGAATGGAGACAGATTAAGCTAGATGAATGCTATGTACGAAGAAGAATAAATAAACAAAACTCGAATAATAATATTGCAGTCCATTTATCGCAGTCAATTTCTATTGGGCTGAATCACAAGTCGAACACGATTTCCAAGCCTGGGTCTATATAACATTCCTGGCAATCGTCTTCAGGGACCCCATTTTCGTGGATCAACACCCCGAAATCTATCACATCTTTCAATGCAATCATTGGAGCATGCCACGTTGCTACCCCATAAGTGACACTCTGATTTCCCTTGCAAATAAACAGCTTGACATTGGACAAATCTGGCAAGTTGTCCAGATCGTTTCCTGCCACAATCACCAAATACCCAACTTCGCTCTTGTCTCTGCCCATTGGGACAAACGCTTGCGTACTAAATGGATGTCTCTCTAGCACTTTGCAGGGATAAGTGTTATTTTTCAACGAATCCAGGTACTTGATCAAATGGTTAGGTGGGGAACATCTGAAAATGTTCCAATTGGCGCTCAGCTTGTGGTCTTTGTGCTCGCTTCTATCAAACTGGTTCTCAATTGGGGCAACTTTCAACACTTTGATAGCAGTACCATAGTTGGCTTGTGATTCATGGCCTTTAGTCTGATGGTCAGGCGAAATAATGCCACCAAATGGGGCAAATGCCTCCGGAGTCAAAGGCTCAGCGTGAATCTTGATTGGACTCTTCAACTCGAACGTCTTCAACACCATATTGCGATCTATGTCTTATTTCAACCGGTGTGTGTGCTTCGGCTTATCTTGAATTTTTCAAGAAAATCGAATAAAAAATTCTGAGAAAGAAAAAAAAAGATTTAGACAGAAGCAGGCAAGATTAAAAAAAAAAGTATCGAATCGAAAAACTTGCTTATCAAATGGGAACATCAAAATAGACACAACACCGACGAGGTTATCATTGATTTGTATTGACCAAAAAAAAAACAAAAACAAAAAACGAGCAATTGAGAATGAATTCGTGGGAACAAGAGACTATCACATTGAACTCGCGTTCGAAAGGCTGTTATTTGATCACCGATGAAGTGGTCAGCAAATTACCTCAGTTGAAAAATTATAAAGTTGGGCTTTTGAATTTGTTCATTCAACACACGTCTGCCGGGTTGACTTTGAATGAGAATTTCGATTCCGATGTAAGATTGGATATGACCGACGAGTTGGATAAGATCGTTCCTGAGCATGGCGATTATAGACATCTGGATGAAGGTTCAGATGACATGCCTAGCCATGTCAAATCTAGTATTGTGGGTCTGAGCATTACTATTCCAATTGCCAATGGAAGATTGAAGACGGGAACTTGGCAAGGAATTTGGTTGACCGAGTTCAGAAGAATGAGACATACTAGGAGAGTTGTTGCAACCATCAATGGGTTGAAAGAGGAATGAATCTATGAACGTTTTAATAAATAGGTGATCACAAATTCTAATATTTCGTCGTCCTGTTAATGCAGCTGTAGTGAAATAAAGACATAGCAAAAAAATTATCACCTCTAATAACTTGTTATCATAAGATTTGAATGATTTTAAAGTGAAGTAAAGACATAGCAAAAAATTACCACCTCTAATAACTTATTATCATAAGATTTGAATGATTTCAAAGAGGTTTGAACAGACTTTTCACAATCCGTCACAATTCCCCTGAACCCCCACATTCCATCATCTCATCGCTTTCCAACGGCTTTCTTTTCTAGTAGAAGAGTGAAAATCAAAAATCAAAAAATCAAAGAAAAAAAAAAACACTAACAAAAAATACTAACAAAAAATACTAACAGAAAATACTAACAAAAAATACTGCAGGCACCTTTTTCCAAACTATTGGCGCTAGATTCATCATCCATTTAATCTCGTCTGAGCAAGCTACAATATCTCACCTGACAGCATGGTGCTTCACAAACTCCCCGAAAGCTTATGGGTGCGAGGAATAGGCCCCTTTTTAAGCCGACAAGATATACTCTCATTAAGACTAGTGAACAAAAAGCTTTGTCACATTTTCAGCTCAAACCAAATATGGTTCTCCATAGTCAAGGCTCGGTGGTTCCAATACGGGGAAGTACTAGAGTATAACAATACGATAGACAACTTCTTACAGTACTATGTAGAGAGGAAAAAACTCGACACACAGTTTGAACAACTGCTATTGGAGAAGGATACTTCACAGATCTGTCAGATGCTTTCCACTTATGAATATCGTTTCTTGCCAATACTCCTCGACGTGGTCCAAAGGAGTAATCTCAGGATCTCTAACTTGTCAGCAGTGTATGAAGCAAAAGAAATCCTCAGGTTCTTGAGTTATGGTAAAATTTACGAAACCGTGACTTCTGTTTGGTTGTCGTCCATGGATTTGTTCAATTACGAGGAGGTCTTGTTGGCTATGAACAGATACGATCCTTCCTATTATTCACTGATCCAGCAGAGAAACATCATCAGGGACAAATTATTCTCGGAATACCAAGGTTTGATTTTCAGCCGTGATTATATAGATTTGCTTCTGAAGAATCGCAGCACCAAATCAGTAATATTGATCATAAAGATCTTCAATAAATTGGTGGCTCGCAGTAAAGTAAAAGACAAAAGTGGCCAGGGGAAGAGTTTATTGAACCAACCTTTTTTTCTATTGCCCGTCTACCATGGCTTGTCAAATTCCAGTTGGGCCAAATCTGTCATCATCAGTAGTATATGTCAAGAGTTGGCCTTAGACGTGAAGATCACCAAAGAAGGAATGCTTCGAGTCACCGACTCTCACTATCTGGGTGGCTACAGTTATCTCTTTCTCCAAGGGAACGAGATAGTGGTGATGAAATACGAGACTTTCAAGCTGCGGGTACCAGTCTCCAATAATATCGGCAGAATAGTTACCTCTCGAGAGTTATTGAGATTCTGTTTAGAGAGAGCCTGGAGAGCATTGAAATCAGAAAGTAACCTTTCCGATACTTGGAAATACATTTATTTTCTCCTAGATATTGATACTCAATTGGGAGATCTGCCCAAGATCAATTGGCAAAAATTGCATAAAGATTACGATTCATCTTATCTGCTACATTACATGAAGTTGAATGAACTTCTTACACATCAGGGCAATGGGGGTTCGTTGTGTCGAATCAAGGGTTTACCTGCGCATGATTATTCTGTGGTATTTCCGGATAACCTCCTCAAGTCAGATTGTTTTTTCACCTCTGACAAGATGGAATTATTTGATGCTGGTGATGTAGTTAGTAAAAAAAGCAACCTCAGTGAAACTTATATAGTGCTCTTCCTTTCGAAAAGAGAGAGTTACGATGATCCCACAGATCTTAAAACGTATTACCACACATTCTGTCTCCAAGACGGTGAGTTATACATTTTTGCTACAGATTCAAATTTTATTCGCCTGAATTTGGAAAACAGTCTGATAGTGAAGAACCCAGATATAAATTTGGGTCTATTTTTCAAGGAGTTTGATGAAAAATCACACAAATTTGTTCTCAATGACACATTTCGGTCCTTCTTATTACACTAGAGACCAAAATGACTCTGTATATAGTCATATTTAATATCAAAAGTATCTAATGTTCAATATTGTTCAATATATTTACTCTATTGTAATCCCAAAGATCTTGAAAATTTTCGAATTTTTCAGTTTTATTTTTTTTTCTCTTTGCACTTTGCGATGAGATGCAATATTCAATTGATGACCAGTTGAAGTACCGAAAAGAATCAAAAACCATCAGTAACACCAGCAATAATGTCTCAAGAGCAAGATACGTCGATAAATCAGAAGTTATCGGAGCTCAAAGTGTCAGAAGGTGAAGTTCTGGTGGTGAAAGGATCGGGTAAAATCAAGATAAGAAAAGGACAAAGTGAAGAAGATTATCAGAAACAGTTGAGAGAATTTCAAACAGAAGGACCCACTATCAACGAGATCGATTGGTTGAAAAGCAAGAATGTAGATGATGTTGAGATTGAGAACAAAGTTGCGACTACAGAGTATATAAATTTATTGGAGCTACTATACTACGAAAGGAAGTACACAGAATGTGTCAGTAAATGTGATGAATTCATAACGAAGTTCAATACCGACGATGTAATACTGGATAGAAATTCCAACGATAAAAAGAGAAAGAGGTCCAAAGCGATTATGACCATTGAGCAGGTGGAAGTCATCAGGGGGCATTGTTTGGCCAAATTGGAAAAATCAGTTTAAGGTGCTGTGGCTTTTAAAACATGTATAGCTAAACGAAAATATAATTTATGCATTCGATCATTCCCTATATATCCTAATTTCTACTCCACTAATGGCTCTCTTCCTGTATTCATTCTCAGGCAGTACGTCATCGTCTTCATCCCCCGACACCGTCTCGAACTCAAACTCATCCATCACGTTTATGGTCTTGGTCAATATCTCGATCTTTAGCTTACGTTCATCTTGGAAGTATAGCCCTATGCTTAAACACTTCTCGATGTTTCTGCCCATTCCAAAGAGAGAAACAAACGTGGTGTTGGATTTCTTGTTTTTGGGTTGCTCTAATTCTCGGAATTTCTTGTCTATACGCTTGATCAGCGATACAAATGGCGTAGATGATTTTATATACAATGTTCTCACGAGATTTGAGTATTTGAACACACGGGGTGGTGCATGTTTGATCAATCTATGAGGTTTAGTAACTCTCTCGGCCTTGGGCAGTTTGGAAACGGATTTGGTGGGCAGCATTCTGGTGGCTTGATATGGTTGAACGGTGCTCTAGTAACTGGCTATGCAACAGTCAGCAGGTTCAGAAACTCAACTAAAAAATAGAGGTGAAAAAAAAACTAAAAAAAGTTAGTGAAAAATAATTTGGTAAGATTTTTCACTTTCACTCTTTTTCACATCATTTGAGTGGAGTTTACCTTCGTCTTGGATGGATCTTGGGCTTTAATAAATACAGGTATTTCATTACACTATAAAAAATTGGAACATATTGCTATACTCTCTCGTTTCTTCTCTTCTTCAAGACATTTTCAATGAACAGCTCACCGGCTTTATACGAGGATCTGACCAATGGTCCACTTGCACAGTATAAGAATCCCAAATCGAGAGCTGTCTGTTTCCAGTATTCGAACTTCTCAGGTCTGATGTACTCTACCACTTTCATGTGTCTCTTTGTAGGTCTCATATACTGGCCAAAAGTGACAACGTCACATCCAACTTCACGCAAGTCTTTCAAAGTTTGTAAAATTTGCTCATCGGACTCACCAAATCCCAACATCAAGGAGGTCTTGGTGATCAACTTGGAGTTAGTCTCCTTGGCAGTTCTTAGTACTGCAAGAGAATTTCTGTATGTGGCACGTCTGTCTCTGACATGTGGAGTCAAGTCTTCAACGGTCTCCATGTTGTGGGCGAAGACGTCCAATGGCGACGACAGCAACACCTTTGCCATCTCCAAATCACCCCTGAAATCACCACTCAACACTTCAACAAGAATTTGAGGAGCTTTTTGCTTGATCTTATCGACAGTCTTCTTCAAATGGTAGGCACCTCCATCTGGCAAGTCATCTCTATCAACAGTGGTTAGCACAACGTAACCCAACCCCCATCTGGAGATTGCCTCTGCGGTGTTTTCCGGTTCATTTGGATCCAAAGGACCTGGTGTTCTGCTCGTCTTCACAGAACAAAATCTGCAACCTCTCGTGCAAGTGTCTCCCATCAACATAATGGTGGCTGTGGCTTCAGATTTCTTACCTCCCCAACATTCTCCGATATTTGGACATTTGGCCTCCTCACAAACTGTCGAAAGCTTCAACTCACTCAAATCTTTCTTCACCTTATGGAACGATTTACCCTTTGGAATAGGAACTTTCAACCACGAAGGTAATCTGGCATTTGGATCGGCACGAGCCAGTTCTAAAGGATCAACTAACATATCTGCAGCCTTTCCCATAACGAAATCTTCGAAAGATGGGCCTGCCGACAACCGATCTTTCAACTTGGTGACTCTTCTTCTTCTGGTCTTCATAGCAGGCATGCCGTTGATGGCAGGAATCGTGTGTTCTGTTGTGTTATTGGCATTTGAAGCTGTGGTAACGCCTGAACTGGAAGAGGCAGCGTTGAAAATGATCGATGATGAAGAGATAGGACGGGTCATAAAGCCGCCCAATCTCTTCACCAGATTGCAAGATGTCCTGTTGGCAAAAGACTGGTGCATCATCTAGTCAGTTCTGTGTTTGTCCGTGGCTGATTATGTGGTCTTCTATCTCCTTCGATTCGGTTAAATGAATCCTTTTTCCTCTAGATATTTTTTTTTCGCACTACTTGGAGCCGAAAGATTTTTCTCATGGTCGTTTAAAAACTGCCAATGTGTATTTTGACTCGGAAAAAGGAGTCAAAGGTCAGAGTTAAAATACAAACTTCAATCAGCTGGTAACTGCGTTTTGGTAATTTCACTGGCTTGAATAAGTACCAGAAGGTCCCGGTAAGCTTCTGAAGCACAGGGGACTTTTTAAACGCTCAAAAAGGCGAAGTTTCAAAATGCTCAATTGAATGTGGAAACAGGTAGCCTTTTAAATCTCAAGAAGAAGCCCGTGTAGCGTAATGGTTAACGCGTTTGACTTCTAATCAAAAGATTCTGGGTTCGACTCCCAGCATGGGTGCTTTCTTTTTTTTGATTTCAAATTCAAAAAAATTTACTGGTCGTACATGCTTTTCTTTTTTGCATCAGCAAACAAGAAACGTCTAGTCAAGTAGATGCATAATTAGTAGATGAGGTTCTTGATGCGGAACAAATTTCCATCGCATCTCAATGACCGGTTCACTGCCCTTATTTGCCATTGACTTGTTCAAGTCTATCTCCATGAGACACCATTACAATTACATTGGTCCTGTCAAAGCTTCTTGGGACTGCCAGGATTTATTGTCCTCAATCTTTTTGATTTTCTTTTTTTTTTTTACTATTTTAAGTATATAACACTGTGTAGGATATATATAGAGCGTTGTTGATTAGGAGTTGCTGCATATTGGCAGAATAGGGATATTTATTCCGTACTAAAACATGCGGTCATGAATAGGATACAACAGTGGTATCGCCCTACTCAATTTATTGCCAAAGACAGATCCCACTTCCTGCTAAAAAGTGCTCGTCTTATATCTTCAACCACACAGTTGTCTGCTTGCTCTTTCAACCGCCGTGAAGCACATGCCTTAACAATTTAAAGGGAGAAAAAAAATAATAATAATAAAAAAAGAAATTTAAAATTGAAGGAAGAATACAATAAGATCTGCAAGAGAGTTTGCTTGGGTATTAGCATTGCAAGCTCCCCAGAGGAACACGTTCTTGAGGGCCAGGGAAATGAAGAACCACGTTGCCTGCAAACAAACAAAACGAATGACTAGTCTCAGTTGTGTTCTAACTATTATAGTGTCCAGATGAAAGAACAAGAAAATTTTGAACCTGGTTGGAGAAAAAAAATTGACACCGTTTCATATCAATCAAAAGCTTTTCCTCTCTATTATGTCTCATAATCAATTGTGCATCCTAGCGCTTTTTTTTTTCGGCATCAGAAAAAAAAATTTAAAAAATTTCTTTTTCAGTTACCACAAAAAAAAAAGCCATCAACAAATATAACCCGACCCCACTGTTCGAATTATAATAAATAATACCCCTTTATATATTGGGAAACCTGAATGGTATATTGAGAATTGAAGGTCTTTAACCGGATTCCAACAACACCTCTCGATATATCATATCACCAAAAAAAAAAAATAAGCCATTCAATCCAGGTGATTAAGCCATTCCATCGCAGTCGCCCCTCTTCACCACAGAAACGAGACAATGAAATTTGGGAAGACTTTCAGCGGCCATCAAGTGCCAGAATGGAGTCATTATTACATGAACTACAAGGACTTGAAGAAACAGATCAAGGCCATCGTTGTTGCACAGACCAATTCAAATAACGGTGGCGACCTGTTGAACGATCGTGATGTGAAATCGCTATTGGCGCGGTTCTTCTTCACTTTGGACCGGAACATCGAAAAAGTGGACGATTTCTTCAACAAACAGTTTGCAGAGTACGACAGAAGGTTAAGAAGATTGATGTCCACGCTTGGAAATTCTCCGGAAGAGTCTCAGATGGATGATGAAGAGATCGATGAGGTGATCGGCATCTTGTTGGAGTTGAGAAACAGTTACAGGAATTTGAAATGGTTCGGGGAATTGAACAAGCGTGGGTTCACCAAGATCTTGAAGAAGTTGGACAAGAAGACGGGCACCAACCAGCAACAAACTTATTTGAATGCCAGAGTCAATGCATTGTCCTTTGCCAACGAAACCGATATCCTCAAGAGCTTGTCGACGATCAACTCGTATTTGAACAAATGGGGTCCTCAGTTGGTCAATGTCGACCCGGTCACAGGTGCCAACGTACCCCCAGGTAACTCGAGTTCCACGCTGCCATCTGCAGCCATCCTGCAATCGGAATACCTTCTGCTGCAATCAGACGTCACCAAGTTGACCAACGGAATCAATGGGACCCATATCAATGGCAAAACCAGCTCCACAGGTGCTGTAGCCACGGGCACTTCGAACAACAAAGTCGAGAAGTTTGCCCAATCGATTGCTGCAGACGATGTCCAGATGTTTTTGGACGAGATGATCGCCGAGTACAGGTCGCCCGTGTTGGCCCCGCTCAGATTGCTCATCTCTTTGCTCAACAAATCGGCAATGCTGAAGAGTTACAAGATCATTGACCAGTTGCTCGAGGTGATCCCAATGTTGGGCGACAACACCGACATCAGCGGCCGTAATTTTTTCCACCACCATGTGATCACTTTGGGCAAGCAGTATGCCACCCAGCAGGAACTGCTGGTGAAAATCGCAGATTCCCTGAAGTTCGGCACCATTGCGCCTGCCACCCCGCCAGATGTCAATCCCAGATTGATCACGACGTTTGGCTCCGATGGTGTCAACTCCAACGACTCGCCAAACGGCTTGTTCTACATTTTCGACCATTTACCACCACATTTGAAGTTCGGCATCTTGCAGAAGGACAACTACAGACGTACTCCGTTGCACTACGCACTGCAGTACGGGTTGAAAGACGTCACCAAGGTGATCATTGAGCATTTGCAGAAGTGGAACCTTTGGAACGAAAACATCTCCATCGACGACATCAACGTGTGGGGGGACTCGGAGTTGTTGACCCCATTGCACCTTTCTGTGTTGGGCAGTCATCCAAAGACCACCGAGGTGTTGATCAGTGCTATGAACAAATCTGTCAAAGTCTCGTCTCCAAGACTCTTTCTCATTGCTGCCCGTTTGAACAACCCGGAGTTGTTGCAATTGCTCTTGTCCTGTAACGGTATCGACATCGACTATTGCGATCCAGATAGCCACGAGACCGCATTGTACACATCTTGTAAGTTGAATCTCGTCAAGAGTGTCAAGTTCTTGTTGGAGCACGGAGCCAACACTGAGATCGGCGAGAGCACTTTCGGGTGGACGCCTATCTTCGTTGCTGCCTCGGAGGGGTTCTTGGACGTGGCCAAGTTGTTGATCAGACATAAGGCCAACTACCAGGTCACCGACGAAAGTGGCTGGTCTCCAATGGAACATGCGGCTTTAAGAGGCCAGTTGGCCATGGCAAAACTATTGACACCTCCAGATTATGATGCCTCGAAAGTGTTGTCCGACCCGTACACACATTTCCCTCCCGTGTCGTCTTCTTCCTCGCTTCCTTCTGCGACGCCAACGGCAGCGGCCAACTCGTCCGGCAACATCTCTGTAGTCTCACCAAGATCGACGCCAGAGTCCCAGGAGAAGATCTATTTGCAAGGTGGCATGAGCACGTCCAGTGTGGACAAGCTTCCTCAACCTCAGACAATGACGCTGTCCGATAGTGCCAAGTTGTTCAAGTCCTTGAAACACTCCAACTCTACCCCGAAGAGATCAAACTCACCGACCTACCCTGTAAAATCGTTTGGTCATCGCTACTTGAACAGCAACGAGTCCTTGATCTTGATCACTTTGGGAACCACCGACTTGAGAGACAAGAATTTGCCAATCACTTTGAACAGAGTGCCAATGGCCAAACTGTACTCGACCGAATTGGATACCCTGTTGTCGCTTGTTGTCAGGGCCAAGGATTACGACGACCCTCCTGTTGTCTTGGACTTGCCCTTGGATGACACCCACGGCAGTGCCACCGACCCGATCTCGTTCAAATGCATAGATCGCGATCCCTTGGACGCCACCATCTATTTCGACATCGTGCCTACCTACCTGTACGGTGAGAACAAGGAGCAGAAGAATTCGCGTGTTGTCGGAAGAGCCGTGGCCTTGTTGAACACCGCATACACTCAAGTTGGTAAAAACAGACGTTCCTTGAGTAACGTTATCACGGTGCCTATCTTGGAGAGCGAGACTTTGGAAGTGTTGGGAAACATCCGGTTTGAATTTATGCTCATCACCCCTTTTGTCCATGAAAAGATGTCGCTCGGTAGAACCGAAACGTATTGGAAGTCCCTTGTCTCTACTAGAGTCATTGGTCATAGAGGTTTGGGTAAGAACAACAACGATAGAAAATCCTTGCAATTGGGAGAAAACACTGTTGAGTCTTTCATCGCGGCAGCTTCATTGGGTGCGTCTTATGTGGAATTTGATGTGCAATTGACCAAAGACCATGTTCCTGTGGTTTACCATGACTTTTTAGTTGCCGAGTCCGGAATGGACATCCCAATGCACGAGATGACTCTGGAGCAGTTTTTGGGATTGAACAAAAATTTGCGTGAATCGATGGAATCCAACGGACAAGGTGGTGTGGCCAAGCTGTACGACGACGAGATCTTACATACCAAATACAGAAGATCCAAGTCTCTTTCGCATAGATTGTTTGACCAAGCTAACCATTCTGTCGATGAAAGAATCAAATTGACCAGAACTTGGAAGGCCAACGGTTTCAAAGGTAACTCCAGAGGTCATTCCATTGCGTCATCGTTTGCTACATTGGCTGAGTTATTCAAGAAAATTCCGACTAATATTGGGTTTAACATTGAATGTAAGTACCCAATGCTTGACGAGGCACAAACGGAAGACATTGGAGAGATTGCAATCGATTTGAATTTCTGGGTCGACACAGTATTGAAAGTCGTTTACGAAAACGCCGGTGATAGAGATATCATCTTTTCTTCGTTCCATCCAGATATTTGTGTCTTGCTCTCTTTGAAACAACCTTCAATTCCTATCTTGTACTTGACAGAGCTGGGAACTCTGGAAATGGCTGACATTAGAGCTGCTTCCTTACAGGCTGCCATCAGATTCCTGAAGAAATGGAACTTGTTAGGTATTGTCAGTGCTGCTGAACCTTTAATCGAATGTCCAAGGTTGACCGGTGTTGTCAAATCTTCAGGTCTTGTGTGCGTCACTTATGGTACACAAAACAATAAGCCGGAGAATGCTAATTTACAAATGTTGGCAGGTGTCGATGCTGTCATTGTAGATAGTGTTTTGGCTGTCCGTAAAGGGTTACGTAAAGAGGGTGCTGAAACTACCAGTGAATCTAGTGTGACGACAGTTGCACTGACAGAGTAGAAGATGCCTTTTTCGTATTTTGCTTATTTCGTTTTTTTTTGTTTTTCGTATTTTGCTTGTCTTTACCGTTTTTGTGCTTCTTTGCTCTTTTCTTGTTGATCATTTAGATTGACTGCTAGTTGGCTCCCTTTAGACTGTCACCAGTCAGCTAATTGATTTCGTCTCTACTTTTTTTTTCTTTTTTTTTCACCAAAATTGACTATAAAATAACTGTTATATAGATAAAGTTAATTTCATTTAGATCGATTCTGACAGATGAATATTTGAATTCACGATTTATGTAGTTAGTTGAAAGAATGGGGCAGAGAAAAAGATGAGCAATGCGAGAAGGGTATGAAATGATGGCTCGGTGCTCGATAATGTACCAATTGTATAGCAAAAAAATCAATGCTTGAGCTTCTTCATTTGAAAATAGAGTTAAAGTTAAAAATTGTGGTAAGATTAAATTGAGCTGCCATAAATTGAAGAAAGTCAAGAAAGATCAAATAAGTTAAAAATTGAGTAAAGAGGACTTGAGCACAGACTGACTAAACATAGACTGAATTTTCCAGATGAATCCACTGTACGAAGACTTCTACCAAGACTTGAGAAAATTCTATACATCAACCATGTTGAATCACACACTGCTAAGTAGAGCCTAGTGTCACTGACCAGAGCCTCTAATGTACTCACTGCATCTTATTTCATCTCACTAACTAAGCCTTTTCTCCAAAAAGAGGCGCTCTGTTTCATCTTTTTCAGCTCGCCACTTAGTTTCCTTTCAACGCAGAAACAAAAAATAAGCAATCTAAACCTTTATCTATGCAACTTGGGAATTTCACATGGCTCAGAAGAGAGCCAAAAAAATCCTCCTTCACTGTGTGTGTGTGTGTGTTTCTGACGTTTTCTTTGCTCAGGGACAATTCATCCATTAATTAATATATATATAGAAACAAATTCTAATTAAATAAAAAAAAGTAATCTATAAATCAGCAGTTATAATTACCACAATTATTACACCATATCAATCCATACATAATGTCTTCAATCATTGCTTCTAATATTCCAGCAGACATCACCGAGTCTAAAATCGAGGAGTTCTTCTCATTCTGCGGAAAAATCAAATCGATCAGTCCAGTTGACTCCTCGGACTCCAAATTCAAGTCCGTTGAAGTTGTGTTTGAGAATGAAAGTGCCGTTTCCACCGCTTTGTTGTTGAACGGAGCCGAATTGGGTTCCAGTGCAATCCAAGTCATTGAAAAATCCGGAGGCACCAAATCCAAGGTCCTTGAAGCCAGCGGCGAGAAGTCCTCCGAAGTGCCTCCTCCAAGTTACCAAGAATCTTCCGTCAACAGCTCCAACTCTGACTTGCCACAAGAAGACAAACCTAAATCCGCTATCATTCTGCAGTACTTGGCCCACGGTTATGTCTTGAGCGACTCTTTGGTTGAAAAGCTGGTGCAATTCGATAAGGAACATGGTTACTCCAACAAATTCAAGTCCTTCTTAACAGGTTTGGACTCCAAATACCATATCCAGGACAAATCTCAAGAAATCACCACTGGTGCTGAGCAACGTTTGAATTTGCAAGAGAACTTGAGCTCTGGCAAATCCAAGTTGGATCACTACTTTGACAAATTCAAGAAGGACAAGTACGGCTCCAAGATTCTGAGTTTTTACCAAAATGTAGTCAGTGACACCAAAGATGTTCACGAAGAAGCCAGAAGATTGGCCGACTTGAAGAAACAATCTTCTGCTGGCACCAGTCCAGCTCCTCAAGAGGCCTCCACAACATCAGAAGCTCCTGCTATAGATGATAACGTCAAGTCAACACTAGAACCAACTGTTTAGGTGTGTTCCCGGTTTGCTTAATACGATAGGTTTACTCTTTTTTCTTTTTATTTAGTCACGAGTCTTCAATTCCAATGATGTTTGCCTTTATTTTTATACGTTTATTATATTTTGCTAGGGCTTTTTCTACGATAACACCATCTTGTCCACTTCGACCTCCACTAGTACTCAAATTCATAGTCATATTTCTCGCTGGTGATTCCATCTGTATCTCCACGAAGATATGTCTTCATTGCCTCTCCCCAAAACTCAACCCCTTTGTAGTCTCTCGGGTTCCCTTGTATTCCGTCAATAGCCTCACACAACTCCTGACCCAATTTCTCCTCGTCCCTGATCCTATTTAGCAGCGTCACATGTGACTTGACAAGCATAATAGCAGCTCTGGACTGGGGCAACTTGATAAAGCTTTGCTTCTCAGTGCGAAGAAACACCTGATTGAAATCAAGAAGTCGAGCATTCAATTTACGTTTATTGGCCTGGAAGTTCTCACAGGACATTTCATGGTCGAGGGTCTTTTCGGATTCACCGTTGAAAAAGAACATTCGAGGTGGATTAGAATACTGAATGAACCAATTATTCCGCGACATATACTCTCCGGCAGGAAGCCTATTGAAAAATTTAGTGATTGCAAATCGAAGCTTTTCAAGAAACCCAGGTATTGGCTCGTGGATCATAGTGATCGGTTTGTTTAATTTTTCAGTGCTATCTACACCTCCTGGAGTACATCCGGTGAATCCTCGAAGACAATACTCTTCCGGATGATCGGGGTGGTTGTCCAACAAAATCATGAAATCTTCTGTAACTGATTCACCTAGTAGTTTCAATATATCCATTGTGTCCATTACCTCAATATTTAAAGGCAATTCCACACCTGTCAAGCTATTCTTTAGACAAGTGCTCTTTGAATCCAATTGGAATATCATTGGGTATCTAGCTCGAAGAAAACCAACAGTGAAATGGTAAAACTCTTTAATAGCAGGAACACAACTAATATCATACCCCATGCATAACTCCGGGAAATCTCTCAAACATTTTTTACGAAGATTGATCAACTTCACATACTCTTTGTCTAGCACAAATAGCTCCTCTGCTGGTATATTCTTCAAAGCCATGGTCCATTTATACGCCTTATTTGGTTTGACAAAAGGCCGAAACACTTGTGGGGCAACGGTGTTTATGTCAAAACTTCTGTTACCGGTAGGAGCCACATCAAAACCGACATTCCTGCTTCTCAAACCAACAATCCTATAGCAGTATTTGAAAAGAAGAGCTGTAACAAGGAAAATTCCCGAGAAACACACTACGACCTCCATTTATCTCAAATTATCACCTCTTCACCTTATATATAATACCCAAAAAAGAGACTATTTTGTAGATAAGAAATCTTATCAGTGAAAAATTATGCAAGTAATCTATCTATCTACATTTTTGAATTGTTCAATTTTATCTAGAGAAAATATTATATTTTGAGTATGTGAGAGTGCTATTTAACTAGTTTCCATATTATTTTTCTTTTCATCATATCTGTCATTACAAAAGAGTCTCACCCAAGGCACATCTGACCACTGCGGAGGCTGCTGAAACGGTATCACTAGCACCAATATGGTCAGCACTCAAGGATGGATTGGTTTCTACAACGTCCAAAGCAGCTAAGTTTCCTGTAGCAGCAACTTCTTCAACGATGAACATTCCTTCTCTCAAGGTCAACCCTCCTCTAACAGGGGTACCTGTAGCTGGGACGTATAATGGATCAATGGCATCCACATCGTAAGAGACATGAATAGGAGACTTACCAGTAGGGTTGATATCTTTGAGTGCCATTTCAACAACTTTTCCAATACCAAACTTATCGACATGGTACATGGAATATGCAGAAATACCATTTTCCTTCAATATTCTTCTCTCTCCGGCTTCGACATCTCTCAAACCAATGTAGGCAATTTTTTTGAAGCCCAAGACTGGTTTCAACCAGTTGAATTGAGGGGGCCACAAGTCTCTGTCTAAACCAAGCAAGAAGGATACTGGGCAACCATGCAAGTTACCACTTTCGGTGGTGCTTATAGTGTTGATGTCGGCATGAGCATCGATCCAAAGCAACGAGGCATCTGGTTGAGCAGTCAAGAAACCGGAAACGGTACCAATAGCAATGGAGTGATCTCCTCCAAGGGTCAAAGGCAAGGTCTTGTTCAAAGCAGCCGATTTCACAGACTCGTGGATCAATTCACAAGCGCTGCTGACCATATGTGGTCTTTTGACCTTCTCATGGAAATCGGAAGGATCCAGCTTCAAAGCCTCCAAATCTAAATCTTTGAGAGGTTCGTCAACAGTCGTGGTCCATCCCAATTCTTTCAATTGTTCTTGTAAACCAGATTTCAAGATATGCTCAGGACCTTCCTCGACACCACCTTTTGGTTGACCACCGTTGAAAGGGGCCAAGATGATAGTAGCCTTTTTGTCTGGGTGAAATTTGAAATCGACTTGAAAATGTTTTTGTTAGTAAAACTGATGCAGTAAGAAAAAAAAATATGTGATGGGGGTACCCGCTAGTTAAGACCTACTTGAAGTTTCCATTGTTTGAATATTAGAATTGTAATAAATAAAGATTGTCAAGTCAGAAGGGAATCGAGAAGGAGAAAACAAGAACGAACAACACTGGAAGTTTGAGCAGTATATATATTCACCTGAACTCGAAGAAATTGGTTCATCGGTGCCTTTCAACTTTAAAAGACATTTTAAAAACTTAACCGATCCCAACTGCATCTGTTAAGTTCAGGTAAACGCGAAATGCTCGCTTTGAACAGTCGTTAACTGAAGTATCGGGTGTTATTTGCACGACCTATTGATAACGAGGCACGACCTTTCCATGGAAACGTCTCCGGCTTTTTTTCCTAATTACACAAAAACGGTACCACCTTCGATGATAAGGATTGGATCCATTGGGGTAAGTGGGCCATCTCCAATTGGAGAGTTTGATAACATGATTCTTGGCAGAGAAGGATGTTTCAAGGTTTGTGACTTCTTTTGCCTTTTACTTTTTTCTTTTTCTCTTCTAAATTTCCTACATACTGAACAGTAACACACACCATAATAATAATTTATTCTTTCGTGAAAATTAAATCATACACACAAGGAAGCTAATACTTCCGTAATAGCTAAAGGACATCTTGAAACGCCTATTTTTTGCAACTACTGCAAGAGCAAGAACCAGCAGAACAAGTGCAAGATGATCCTGAACCACACGAACATGTGGAAGTTTCTGGCTCTTGGTAGTTGACTAACGATCTTTTGTTAGATGAGCAACCGGAGCAAGTGCACGAACCTTTAACACAGGTACATTGGGAAGCAGTAGAACACGAACAAGCCATTTTTTATCTTTATTTGATATATTCAAGATTTAAAATTGGGGTGGGATAATTTCAAATCAGATGAATTAATTGATTCTTCACAAATGGTAGATTCAGTTCCATCCTCGTCTCTTTATATTGTTTTTTCCTTTCCTTTTGCTCTGTTTTTGCCCCAAAATTTGATGTCTGCGTTTTTTATGCCACTAAATTTTTTTTTTTTTTTTTTCACTATTTTGGTGTGCGACTTTTATGCCACTAAGCTTTTTTTCTTTTCATTTCTTTTGAGTGCTTTCTGCTGCTCGTATGTATGACTATGCTGGGCATTAAAGGCGTTGATTGCTAATATTTTGAGTGTCATGTATTTGGTATGCGAGAAAGTTTAACTTGATTGCAGATAAGACGATGAGAAAGAAAGAAATCAGGATACTTATTTTGTTTTTTTACTTAGCCACCTGATCTACTAGCCTCGCTCATCTCTTCTGATGTACGCACTCTCATTTTTGTCTTATATTGAATTTAGAAATGCGTGCAGGGCAAGCTTTGATGTAACTCACTTGTTATAACAATTCGCAGTCAGATAATTTCTACAACGTCTTTATTGTGAGGCCTTTGGCTTAAACAGGTTAGTTGAGATTACTAAACGGGGACCTATGGGAAGTAAACTTCCGTGTTGCAACAAGACATTAAGTTGATTACAGTTCTTCAAAAAATAAATACTACTTCCAATTCAAACTATATTTCACTTCATTCGTGACCTAAAAAAACGAAAAGACGGATTTGTCATCTCAGAGCGAAGCCCTCACTTCTTGCAGATTTCGCACTTGCAATCATCCGTCTTACATGCGCAAACACCTGGGGCACATTCACATTTGGATCCGCAGCAGTCTGCTGGTTTGCTGTTGTTGGATAATGTAGATAACATTTTTATAAGTTTTTTTGAGTATTTAAAAAGATTCGATGGATGCTAGTAGCTTTGAGTGATTTATTGAATTCAATTAAAGAAACAAACCAAAAGGACCCTTTAAATATCGATTGAGACATTTTCGCCAAATCTCATTGAGATATTTTCGCCGTATCTCATGGTTGCATTAGTTTTTCAAACCCCCTCTCATCTTAGTTCGTGCGTTTTCATGAAGTCATTATCTAATTCCGGTTATCTTTTTTTTCTTAGGAATTTCCTATTTGGTGGGAATCTCTTCACATGATAAATCTCAAATTCATGTCTATTGGATGCGAAGAAGAGAGTTGGGGTTTCTGGGAATATTTCAGGCTCAACAAATTTCTCATGTTGTTCAACAACATCAAGTAGCTCTGCTGTGGTTGCAGACTCAAAGAAGTAATAAAGCTCCAACTCATTGCACCTGTTGCAACACCATTTACCGAACTATCTGCCGACGTCTGATCATCTTTACAACCACTAATAGAAATGACATCAGCAGGAGAGAATTTCCTTTGTCTTGCCAGTTCCGTGGCTTGCGAGTTGCCGTTGGAAACCTTGTTCACGATGGAACTGACCGAGCTAAACACCCCGGAAAGATCACCTCTAGCGTAACTCATTGCCGCACTTAAAGCACCTGATCCGGCATCTTTTAACAAATTTGGTTCCTTCACGACACCTTTTGTCGAGTAGATGTACGGCAAATCTAGAGCCGTCCCCGAGTGGCACGAATCGTACAACAGGGTCAATCTGACCCCAGGTAATAAAGGCCTGACCATGATGTCATGCATTTGATCGTCGATTATCATGCCTGCCTGCTCGAAATCGACCGGGTAGATGGTGTCATCATACCCGTCTACCTCGTCGCCGTCTAAGTCCTTGGCCCTACCCCCGTGTCCGGAGTAATGGAAGAAAAGCGAGTCGTTCGGCCTCAGGTCCTTGACAAGCCATTGCATAGCCCTCAAGATATTGGCCTTGGTTGGCACTCTGACCAAGTCTCTGTTGTCATCTGTCAATATGACAATGTCCCCCCATTTGTAGCCGTAGTTACTCACGAGGAAATTGGCCATGTTTCGTACATCGTTTATGCATCCACGCAACTCGTTGCGGGTCCCAAAGTAGTTGATTCCGATGAGCAACAGTTTCTTGCGTCCGGAACAATTGGAGTACTGGTAACTGATTCCGGTGTTGCTGATCTGTTGAGGTCTGGTATTTGGGATCTGCGGTGGCGGGCCGGAAGGTCTTTGGTATTGGAAGTTGTTAGGCATGCCTTGCGAACTGAAATGCGGCTGTTGGGCCGGTCTTTGGTACTGCTGTTGTTGACGGACCCCAGACTGGTTATAGCCTGGAGGCGGGACAGGCGGTCTTTGGTAGCCTTGAGGCGGTACTGGCGGTCTCTGGTACCCCTGCTGTCCATTGTACGTCTGATTGCCTCTTCCTGGGTACATCTTGTCTGCTATTGTTTCGAATTCTCTGGTGATCTGGCCAAAGAACACACTTTGAGATCTGAAATCGTTTTGTCTGAAAACAAAAAAAAAAAATATTCTTAAGCAGGCAGATGAAGGAAAAAAATGGAAAAATGCAACATGGCACATTCTAAGCGCCAAGGTCATGAGAGGGCTTGGCTGGAGGGGGTAGTGGACGGGGCATTGGACGGGGCTGATGGTTACGGGGACTGAATTTGCAGTTATTTTTATAACTTGCAATATGAGAGATGAATATAGAGCGAGTAGTTAGGGCAATGAAGTAATTTAGGTAATGGATGTTGCGTAAAGTCATACCAAGCTTACAGTTTATGTATTTGAACTATAATTGAAAATAAAGGAACAGAATCTGATTTTTTTGCGATGGGATGTATCATTGTGGCCGGTGTGTGTCGGTGTTTGTGGGAAATTGTCACTTCTTTGGTGTCATTGGACTTTGTCAGTTTCGATTTTTCATATTTGACTTTCCACTTTGAATTTTTCCACTCTTAATTTTTGACTTTTCAGTTTTGAATTTTTCACTATTGAGCTTTCTTTGTTGAAATCTTCAACAGCGTGACCTACGATAATGAATTTCTGAACAACTCTTTTCAGTAAGTTAAAGACAACACTTACCCGCTCCCACATAAGCCAATTTCGACCACCTCAGTAATTTGGACACAATCCGTCTGATTTCACTAATAAATGAATCTAAATTAAAGAAAATAAATAGGAAAACTACTGTTAGTACTCTGTCTCTCGCTCTCCCATATTTGCCAAATAAAACTTACATCTTGAATAGAAGCGTGAATGAACTGTCTAATCTCTAATGCCATCCAAACTTTGATCATGGACAAAGAGTCTTCGCTCTTCAAAATATATTTTCCATCTTGTATTCCCAATTTTCTCAATACCGGTAATGAACTATTGAGAAATTAAAAAATGTGATTGATTAGTATCATTGCTTAATAAGTTGGAAACCCTAAAGTCATAGCATATACGAACCTTGCAAATAAGTCCAAATCTGGATCTAATTGTCTACCGATTCCTTCTAATAATAAGATTGCCACGATCACCGTAACAAAATCACCCTCCATTCTCACATGATGTTGTCTCACCATCCCCAAAACTTGGTCCAACAAATCGCCAATTGACAAATTACCCAACGTGAAAGTCCTCTGCTTGATTCGGTCAACCAATCTCTCCACTTTCAAGGCAAAGATCTCATTGCTGATCACGGTTTCCGGAGTTCGAGACCTCTCGATCATCAATTCTCCAGCACGGTATCCATCGAACTCCGACAACGCATTGAACAATTCGATGAAATTCACACGGTCCACCTCGTTTAACTCAGTCACAAGCCCGGCATCTATATAACAGATCTTTGCCCGATATCCTTGCTCATATAACTTGGTTAATTCATCGTTCAATTTCTCTCCATCGTCTTTCAAACTCTTCAAATTCGAGATCAACTTCAGCCTCTCATCACCGCCAAACTCAACACTGTTTTTATGACTATCAGCCTTGTAAAAATCAATGATGATGTTACCCGGGTGCAAGTCTGCGTGGATGAAGTTGTCTAAGATGAGCATCTGGAGGAATGAATCTAACACCTTGTTACTGATTTCCTTGAGTAATTGGTTCTTATCTCCGAGTTTTGATAGCTCCAAGATGCTGGAGATGGAGATCCCATCGAAATACTCTTCCACCAAGACTTCTCTTCCGGTGAACTCCAAGTAAGGAGTTGGGAACTTTATGTCGTTTTTGGATCTGAAGTTCTCTTGGAATTTTTGCAAATTAGCTCCTTCGATTCTCAAGTCCAATTGCAACTTCATCAAGAGACTGAACTGCTCCACTTCCTGAGGCAACGAGAGCCACTCCATCGTGGGAATGAAATCGATGGCATTGGCGAAGAATCTCATGATTCTCAAGTCTCTTTCGATCTTGATCTCTACATTTGGATGTAATACCTTGATGGCAACCCAACCAGCAGGTGCATCTTTGATAACGTCCCGGTTCAACTTGGCCATGTACACTTGGGCTATTGCCCCTACACCAAGAGGCTTTTCGATGAATTTCTCAAAGATATCATCGAAATTTTCAATGCCAAACGTTTTACAAATGACTTTCTTGGTCCGTCTAAGCGAGTGAGCCTTTGCATTGGAATGCAAATTACTGAATTCTTCGCACAATTGTGTTGGGAAAATGTCAGTCCTTGAAGCAGCCCATTGGCCCAACTTGATGAACGACAGACCAGCAAGTTCAATTGAATGTCTCAATAATTTGTACCAGAGAAATGACCCGTATCTTTCAGTGCCATGTCTGTTTTTGTATTTTTTACCAAACCAGCACATGGGATACAAGGCAAACACCGGCACAAATATCAAGCTTATCTCCAAGAACCTTCCAATGGTGATCATATTCTCCCAAACATAGTCTAAAAATACATACTGCAATTTGTATATGAACCAGATCTTACTTTGCATACGTTCCAGACGCTGTTTCTCGTTTTCCACTTCCAATTCTCGTTGTGACGAAATAAACAACCCAATCTCGTACGTCTCGGCGTCTTTGTCCGACTCTAACATATTTTTATTGGATATCAACCCTTCGTCTTTGAAAACTCCACTATTTAGTCTAACGGAGGAGTTATTTTCGATTTTAGAACGGAAGGAGTCCGCAATGCAATAAGAGGAGACCCCAATTCCAACACCTATTATAACCGTCCAAGATGGCAGAGCTGAATTGAACTTGGTGCGACCATTTCCAGCAAATGTATTGAACAAAGCTCGACCTCTCTGTTGGTTGCTCTTAACTATATTCAAGTGTAAGTTGCTATTGAAAGCCGATCTTTGACTGGCATCGCCAGCTGATTTGAAACTCAATCCCCGTAATATCGAGTTGCTGAACATATTGAGTCCCCTCCTGGTACCATTAGATCTCATTGACGGTATCATCCTGCCCACTTTCTCACTTGTTCACCAGTTTCTCCCTTGAAGTGCCAAGTTTGCTGTACTGATCAAGCTTGAAATAGTCCAAGCTTTTTTTTTTTCCTCGATGAAATTTTGGCTCGTTTAGCTGGGGCTCTTGGGTTCAGGCGGTGGATGAGAGTAAGGCTGGGTGTTGGGTACGATCAATCCTTAGTTCGAAGAGTTGTGGAATAGTGTGGATGGGGTGACTAAGTGAAACTGTTCTTCAATGATATACTTATGGTATATACATATTTATATATATATACTGATATGTACATACATGTATTCATATATGCAAGTACTTACATAAAATTATTAGAATATATGATTGTAATGATGATGGAACAAAGGTGAAAAATAAAAAAAGAACAAACTAAACTAAACAAGCGTAAGTAATTTTGGGAAATGAGATTGGTGATGATGATGATCTTGAACAAAAAGGATGGCATTCTAATTTTACAAGATGGATTTTAATCACTTTTATAATCACAGTTAATCACCCATAGTTCATTATTTTGGTCGAATCTCTCTTTTCTATTACATTTGCTCATCCTTTATGACATCGATTAACCAGTCTAAACCTTCTGTCAAGCCTTCTCCCTTGATGGCACTACTTGCAACAATACTCCAACTTCTATCTTTCAAGTCCACAAGGTTCAACAGTTTGCTCACTTCAGCGGCAGTCATAGCTCCTGGCTGATCCTGCTTATTTGCAAATACTAAGAGGGCACTTTCAACCAATTCTTCCTCTTTCAACATCAAATGTAACTCCTTTTTTGCAGTTTCGATTCTCTCCTTATCTGTGGAATCGACAACAAATATGACCGCCAGAGTATTAGCATAGTAACATCTCCAATATGGTCTAATCGACGTTTGACCTCCAAGATCCCACATATTTATAGAAATATTTTTATATTGCATCGTCTCTACATTGAACCCTATAGTTGGCTTGGTCTTTATAACTTCTCCCATTTGCAATTTGTACAATATTGTCGTCTTACCGGCACCATCTAATCCCAAGATCAATATTCTGATCTCTTTATTAAGTCCCCACAACTTTCCGAAAATATTACTGAAAACGTTACCCATTGTGATCTATCCTAATATGTTTACGATCGATCCGTTACTTATGATGAATGGCCCAGTCTAATTCCCACACTTCTTGCACAATCGAATGTCTTCTTCAATATCAAAAGCTTGGTTTATTTAGTAATCACTTTCAATACTCAATTTCCTTTAAACTCTACTTTTTTTTCTCTTGATTACGAATTATTTGAATTACGTTGTTCATTTTTCTTTGGGCTGTTATTTTTTTAATTTTTTTTTTTTTTTTTTATTTTTTTTGTCAGTGGAAAGTTTTGTTTTTCATTTTGCTCTGAGATTTCCATAGTTAAGAGGGTGGAGGGTGAAATGGGATCAAGTTGTCATGGTTTGACTTGAATTTAACTATACGAAACCAAATACATACTACTACTCACTCAGGAATATGCTAAACGTCTAATCAAAAATCTACCTTTACTTATATAGTTTTACGATCCTTGACCTTTTGGAAAATCGTCTTGATCATTTCATTGCCCAACTTATTGGCCTCTGGGAACATTGGGGCGAAGAACTCTTGGGTCTTTTCGAATTCTGTCCTGTATAAGTTATAATCACCGTACTTCACGATATTCGACCACTGTCTGGCCAGAATCGTGAACTCTAAGTCATCCTGTCTGAATGCCGTGTCATTGATAGCCACCTCAATACACTGATCTAATAAATCTGGTGTGCAAAACAAGTATTCAGTGACCCCGAGAAAAATTCTGAACAAAGGCGTAGAACAAATCATGTGATCATACGGAACTATAGACATCTTACTCCAACTATCGACTATTCCCAACAACGAAAGATGACTGTTTGGTTGTCTCCCCTCAGGTGGGACTTTACTCAAACTGAATTGTTGTAAGATGTTGTCATCCAATAACAACTCATGTTTATCGTCCAAATGACCAAACACAGACTCCTTGGCTTTCAATATCCTGCTACGCAACTCTTCCTTCTTACCTTGAATCATCAATGTGTACAATTCCGTGACACTTGTGGCATATTGTAAAATTTGTTCATGTGCTGAAGGGTTTGTGATTGCCAATCCCGCATAGACGTGCCATTTGTTGGAATAGATTCTCAATGAGATATTGATCTTGGCATTCTCAATACCTCCTATCCATTTGGTGTTCTGCCACGGATATTCACTCACAGAGGCCCAAGCAACTCCCATACTCAAGAACGCAGCGTGAGTCAACAGCTGGGTGTCGGCTGTGATCTTATCGTGTTCCAGAGCCGTCAAGTTCACCTGCTTCGACTCAAGACACGAGAGCAAGTTCTCTACAAATGCAAACGATTCATCCGAAGCCCGGTGCTTGATCAATACCAAAGGCTGACCCGCTGTGTCTACTTTAGGTCCATGCAAAGAATGAACACTTATAATCTCTACATCTTGGGGTAAGTATCTCTCAAACAGTTTGATCTCTGGCAGTTTGCACGACGTTTGACCTCCAACAATGGCCCCAAGTTTAGTGGAAGGACCATATAGAGACACTATTTTCTCGATGTTTTCCAGTTCTACACTGTAAATGATATAATCTGAGCATCTGGACACATGATGACCGTTGAGGAGAATCTCAAATCCTTCATCTTGGTATTTTTCTTTCAATTTTTCAAAGTTCTCTTCCCTATCACATCCGCAAACTCTTCAAAATGGGGTAAAAATGGTGTTAGTACACTTCGTCTCAGATTAAATATACTTGTCTTTGCTTGTCTCTCCCTTTTGTATTTGTGTACTCACTTCCATCCCGCTTGGGTGAACTTTCTCAGGTATAACAACCCCATATCACCTAACCCGATGATCCCGATCTTCTTGGACGCTTTCCATTGCAGCGCTCTACTTTCCAAAGACATCTTATCAATATTCAGTCACAAGATCCACTAGCCCCTCTTGTACCAAGTTGACTCAATCCCTTCTTCAAATCAAAAAAAAAACCAAACTTCTTTTTTTTCTCAGTTTCTCCGTTTTTTTTTTTTTTTTTTTTTTTTTGTGATTTTTGATTTTTCCATTTTAATTTTTTTTTGCCCTAATATCTCAGCCCTTTCACCTGCTCCTGCCCTACTGTTTTGTTGAAGAAGATTTTGTATCAATTGATTAATTATCTATTCTCGTCTACACGATACCGTTGTAATCTTTGTAATCCTGTTCTTTCACTCCACTAGCCTCTTCATGCAAGTCCAACCAAGTAACATTCTCGATAGGGGTGTTCATGATCTGTGGCACCGCATCTTCGTGGCACAACAAGCAAATAGCATCATAACCTCCAGCACCAGGCACCACACCACCGACACAGCCTTTGAATTGCGAGCTGCAATGGTCCAACAACTTTGTCTGTGACAGAGGCTCGATCTCGGCCGTCGTGAGACTCGTCAATGATCTCAATTGGGTTCTAATATCGGCAATGGCCTTGACAACATCTAACAACAGGGTCACATTCTCTTTGGATTCCACCAATTCGGTGCTTGTATTTACAGATAATGACTCCAAGAGTTGCTTATAGTGTGCAGGATCGGTCTTAGAAATCTCGTTCAAGTTATTGATCGAGCTGATCAATCTGGTATTGGCCAGATCCAACTGCTCAAACAACTTTCTTGCCTCATCTGGATTCTTCAGTTTCCACTCAAGAACCTTGGATACCAATTTAGGGGTATTCGAGCCCCCTGAAACGTCTCCCACCAACAACTTGATCCCAGGGGGTAATTTACAAGGCTTATGAGAGAATTCCCATTCCAGGTCGGCAATTTGTTTCAAATTTTGCAAATTTCCTGAAATCAACTCATCGATAACACTAGGCTGGAATCTCCTATAAACAATTGACCCAAACGTGGCACTTCCAACATCGAAGCCGGACCCGATCTTCTGTTGAGCAGTACAGTGAGCTATTTGTGCTAAATTATGAACCAAATTCCGGTCCTTGTTGGACAATTGGAAAGATGGAGCGAGTTGGCTCATCAATGCCGTGGTGATGACAGTGACCAAGCCGGCACTTGAGCCTAAACCGGTCTTTGGAACCTCGGTGATGTCCTTGCCATGGAACAAGAAAGTCTTGACGCCATTGGTCTTGGAATTGGTGTTGTCCTGCGAATGATATCCGGGATCAGAGTATATGGTTATTTGAATCTCATTTGATAAATTTGAGCGATAGTATTCGCATACGACATTCAATGTGCTTTCGATGAAAGGGTTTTTCTTCCCGTTTATTTCCACCAGCTTGTCGTTTTCGAATCTATATTCCCAAGCCCCCTCGAATTGAGGTGAATTTATCTGGATCACAGTGGCATTTGAAGGTTTGGAACTCACAACAGCGTGCATTCGACTCGACAATGCCACCACAAACGATTGAAACTCGGGGAATAAGACTAAATATCCGCCCGCCAAAAGCAGCTTCCCCGGGGCACTGAACAGTCTTTGATTTTGCTCGGTCATTGTTGATGCTATACTTCTCCAGGGGTGACTTGACGGCGCTATGTGAAAAGTATTTGAATCCTTGAAAACCAAGGACAAAGCATTTTTCATCCGAGGCCTCAAAAGGTAGTGCACAAAACATGAATTCGAAGCAGTTTACAAAGTGCACCAAGACAAAATGCACAGTCTAGATTATTTAGCAAGGCCAAAAAAATAAGAAGATTTAATTATTCTATTGATTGTTTTAAATTAATCAAGACATATATTGATTGGTACAACTTCAGTAATATATCAACAAATCTATCAGTATGAAGTCCAGCTACTTATTGTTATCATTTATCCTGCTCATAGAGACAGTCTATGGAAAAAATGTCGTCAACTTGAGAGAACGTACGGAGCAGAACTTACTGAAAAGAGACGCTAAGAAATTGCACGATCCAGCCGATTTGAAATTATCAGAAGACGAATTGGAGAAGTTGTTCCATCCTTTTGTCAAAAGACATCAGATCCAACTTGTAGAGGGCTCAGTTGATGAGATCAACGAGAAACAACGGTTATTTGAGCAAGGCGTTGACGTCATGGCCCTGGAACGTGAAGCCGGCGACGGCTTATTCCACATCGCAGAGACCCAATCAGACGAGCAGACCTTGGGTAATGCCATCATATCGATCGAACAAGTTGGTATATTTGCCAGATATGCCAGAAACTCGTTGAAGATTGACTCCAAGATGAATGACCCAAACGAGAAGTTGACTTTCATCGTCCCAACCAATGATGCAATTCTTTCATTGCCTTTAAAGCCATGGGAATATCCTTACTCCGTTGGAGAATCTGACAATGACGAGGACCAAGTTTCCTCAAAAAATCTAGATATCTTTGTAAAGAGCCACATCGTTGATTCGTCCATCGATTTAGGTTTCGCCTCGTTATCTTCTTCGTCACCTCTTGTCTTGAAGACATTGAATAAAACGTTATTAAAATTGATCAAATCGGAAGATGGTCCGATGACTCTCCAAGTCCAAGGTTATGATGATCTTGTAATCAAGGTTCTTGACGTTTTAACTGTCGACAACGGTGTATTGTTGATCGTTGATCATGTTTTGGAATGGCCTGGGATGTGAGAAAAATAACTCAGTATCTGGCATGCTTTTTGGCTCCATTCTACACCCTATTCTTCACTTCTTTTTTGGTTTACTTATTTTTGGGATACTTTTAGGTCAGTTTTTTATTTTATGATTATACTTTTTATAAACTTCTATGAAACAACATATCATGAATTTTTTTAGTGATATCATCTGGATGTAGTTATGGTTGTAAGTAGCCTAGATAATAATTGTTTACTTCGGTAAGAACGGAAATCAACCTTCTGTGAAGACGAATTAATTCAATTTCAGCATCAAACCCCCACCAAACCTCACAATATCGAAACCGCAGCATAAAACTAAATTTAAGCTCCATAAAATTATTTTTCAAGCTGAGATAAAAATTTTCGATGCAGATTTTTTTTTAGGCACAAAACTTTTCACTTTACAGGAAGGTTAATTGTGAATGGAAGAGATATATAGAGACTGCTAACCATGGCACAACAACAAAATAAGGTATGTATTACGGCGATTCAATGTTGAAGAACAACAGCTACTAACCGTTCACGAAATAGAAGAGGAAAAGTACCAAGAACGATGAGGAGATCATCAGTCCACTGAAAAAGGCATCTCATCACAGAGTACCTTTGAAGAAGCAACCCACTTGCAGTATATCCGTGTGCATTCCTTCTTCGATAATATCACACTGTGTCAACCTTGAACAGAAAACCCAATGCATCTACCAAGTTGCGAGAGCCTTGTGTATTTACAATGTCGGGGAAGTGATTGTGTTAGATGTTAAACTGCTGCTGGAGATTGAAACTGCCCCAGAGGAGAAGACTTCTGTGACGACGTCCGTCCCACAGAAAAAGAAGATCGTTTTCGGAGATGACGACGACAGCGGACTGGCATCCCAGAAGAAACAGAGCCAGGAAGACCAAAACAAGACCAAATCGTTGCTCAAAAATGATGTCATGTTGATTGCTTCGTTATTACAATACTTCATCACTCCTCCGTATCTTGTAAAGAGTTCCTTCACCAAGGAACAGTTGGGTCTTTTCCACAAGGCCGCTTTATTACCGAAGATCTCCACATTGCCATTCATGTTGAACAATTCTACCCAGTATAAAGAAGGTCTCAGTATCCCTAAGAAGAAGACTAAGAAGAATCTCACCAAATTCATCAACATTGGAGAGTCGAAAGCCTTGGAGATTGACCAGGAAATTCCAGCCAATGTTAGAGTCACTGTTGACGTCAAGAACAAGAAAATCGTCTCCCCAAGAGAGCTGTATGGGGTCGTAGGATTGAGTGCCAAATTCGGCTATCATGTTCGTTTGGCTACTGACTTTAACAAGGTGTTCACCGATAGTGTGATCAGTTCCGGATTCACAAAGGCCATCTATGCCAACAGTGGAGAGTTCTTCACGAACCAACTTCTGCTTGCTGACAAGTTCTCATTGCCAACAGAGATCTCCCTCGATGCCGAAAAAGACAAGCTCTTGTTGATAGTTGGGGAATTTAAGAAATTGAATGATACTTTCAAACTGGATGACACATTGAAAGAATTGGAATGTTTCAAACAGATGTGTGATTTTGAAATGGACATAGTGAAAGGGTGTAGAATAGAAGACGGGTTATTGATTGCATTGACAAGGTTACAATTAATGTTATAGTTGGTTCTTACTTTGGGTTTATATATTTTATATAGATGTTTAAAGTAAATTAGTTGATTATAAAACAAAAGTCAGTAACTTTTTTCATCAAGATTTTGTTTCCCTCTAGGTGACTTAATTGGATTCTTCTTCCTCTGCTTCTTCCTTTGCTTCTTCCTTAGCTTCTTCCTTTGCTTCTTCCTTTGCTTCTTCCTTTGCTTCTTCCTTTGCTTCTTCCTTCTCGGTCTCCTTCTCCTCCTTGGCCTTGGCGTCTTCACCCAAGATCTTCTTCTCCAATTTCAGGACTTTTTCTTCAACGGCCTTCATGTTCAGTTCGGCTTTCTCAATGTTGATTTTGGTTTGTTCCTCTTGCTTGGACTTAAACTCGTCCAATTTCTCGAGCAACAGTTTCTTAGTGGCCTCGGTGTCTTCTTGGTTGGCAGGTAAGGCAAGACCCAATTCACTTAAGGCAACGATGATACTTGGCTCTATGGAGAATTTAGCAGATTTTGGAGCGGAGGCACCGTTAGATTTCTTGTTCTTCTTTGATTTGGAACCACTGAAGAATGCAACTGGCTCCTTCTTGATAATCAAGGCATTCTCTGGCAATTCAACAGTTCTCTTGGCCTTGGCAGCGGCAATTGAAGATGAAGAAGTTGGCAAGATGGAAGTTTGTGGTTTTTCAAAGGTTGGGTCAAAGTGTTGTAATAAGTTGTAAATGGAGTCTATCTCCAGGGTGAAGGCTGGGATCTTGGCGTTTGACAATTGAATCTCGGCATCTTTGACCAATTCTTCCTTCTCTTTGTTCAATTTGGTCAATTTCTCCTCTTGAGATCTTCTAACTCTTTCTTCATCCATCAGTTTCTTGAATTTAGCGTATTCCAGATCGATATCTTGCTTAAGTTTTCTCAAGGTTCCGTATAATTCATCCTTGTCCTTGATCAAGGCATTTCTCTTGTTGTAAATCTCGGTACGTTTAGCACTGATGGAGGTGTTATCCAGGTTGATTTCGTCTAATCTCTTTGAGATTTGGTCGAATTTGGTTTGAAGTTCCTTGTTTTGGATGGAGCTCAAGGACTTCTTCAATTCGGCAATCTTCAGTTTGTCCTCATCGATGGATTTTTGCAGGTTCTCGAATTGGGAGAAATCTTTCTTCAACTTTCTCAAGTTGGACATCTCCTTGATGGTTTTCTTTTCCTCGACGATTTTCAAAGATCCCGAGTCGATTAAGGCGTCTAATTGAGCAATCTTCTTGTCAATGTCTTCAACGGACTTGAAGTTGTTCTTGGAGGTCTGCAGGTTCAAATCGGTGGTCTTTCTCTTCAAGACACTGTCGATGGACTTAATTTGGGTCTGAATAGCGTCACGTTGTTGCTTGATGGTGGCTCTTTGAGCAACCAATTCTCCCAACTCTTTTCTTAAAGTCTTTCTCTCTTCCAGAACAGGATCGGCGATCTTCACGGTGTTCAACTGTTGACTCAACTTGTCAATGGCCGATTGTTTCTCGGTGATTTGAGAACGGATCGACTTGACTTTCTCATCGTACAGTTTGTTGTCAGGACGTTTGATAAAACGTCTGGTTGGAGGAGCAGAAGTGGCAATCGGGGTTTGGGCAGTGGCGGCAGACATCACAGGATTAGACGGGGTATACGTATTGTACTTGGTAACAACTTTGGTTCGTTTGGATTCAAATGTGATGAGGTGTGGCAATTTAGAAAAAATGGTTCGTTGTCCAATTTTTCAACTTTTTTCCTTTGATTTTCTCCAATTTTTCAATTTTTCACTTTTTTGCCCAACTTTGTTCTTTTTCTTTCTTCACACAGAGACGCACGGTTGTTTTTTGTTAGTGTTGGCCATTTCGAGGTTTTTCAATTTTTCAGTTAGGGTCTTTTTGGTGGGTTAGATAATAGATAAGAGAGCGAGAGTTTGCCAAAATAGAGGGAACTGGGATTTTTGGTTTTTTTTTGGCGCGAATGGCCTACAGGAGTGGTCAATAGGGGAACAATACAGTTGTTGTTCTGTTGTTGTTAAGAGATTTCCAAAGCACTATTCTGATTCAAGTTATAAGTTATAGGGTAGTTTCTACAACACGAATCCGGGAGTTTGGGGGCTTTCTCACGCGACTAAAATATAGATCAAAAAAGATCTTCAAAGCCACGCCGGTAGACTCGCTTGACGAGCTCTGGTACTATGACCACACCTAGCTTCTATTTCGCCAAGTACAGCAGCTTGGATTATATGTGTTAGTCTCAGATTGGAAACGGTCTTTCAAAAAAAGATTATTTGTCTCACACTTTTGACATGTCTCTTTCTGTGACTTTGAGCTCTCTCCGATAGAATCTAGCTCCACTACACTCACTTTTGCTCGTATATAAATTCAGACAGATAATAAACGACCTACTCTGAATACGTGAGATGCCTCGATAAGAATCAAATTTCCTGAAAAAATGCAATAAATCACTAGGCGTGAGTGACACCCCACATAAAACCAGCCAGGATACTATCCAGAACACCACCCTCATCAGAATATACACTCCCCTTTCCTTCTCGTAGTCACCACCACCCCCCATAACAGATCACTTCACACCCACTGAATGCTACACTTTCAGCTTTTTCCTATCTAAAAAGTGAAATCCTCTAACGAGGTAGTCAAAAAAACATAACAAAAAAAAAAATTTTTGTCAGTTTCAATTTTCGAGTCGCACTTTTTCAAAGTTTGATGTGCAATTGGCAACAGGAAAAGAAGTATATCCGATCTGATCAACAATCATCCCGCCGAAAACGATGTCAGACTATCACAAACTTGTCAAAGGGTTATCTAAAGACGACATTTTAGCCAAATTCCCAGAAGTTGTTCCTATTCTGGAGTCCAGTGGGGCTACAAGTTCTTCTTCTTCGTCACAGGAAAATGGTGATGCTGCCAATGATAAATACTTCCAAGGTCATGACCTGGAGCAAATCAAGTTGATGGACGAGAACTGTATTGTCTTGGACTATGATGACACTCCAATAGGATCTGGAACCAAGAAACTTTGTCACATCTTGACCAATATCGAAAAAGGTTTGTTGCATAGGGCTTTCAGTGTCTTTTTATTCAACGAGAAGAATGAATTATTGTTACAACAGAGATCTGTTGAGAAGATCACATTCCCTGGAATGTGGACTAACACCTGTTGCTCGCATCCTTTATGTATCCCAAGTGAAGTAGGAGGTGTACAAGGGGCCAAATTACTGGCCATCAGGAAGTTGGATCAAGAATTGGGTATTAAATCTGAATATATACCGGTGGAAAACTTCAAGTTCTTGACTAGAATCCATTATATGGCACCAAATGGTGACGACAAATGGGGGGAGCACGAAATCGACTACATTTTAATCATCAAGCTGCAACCCAACTTGGACAAGTTGAATTACAACGAAGTTAAAGATGTTCAATATGTATCACAACAGGACTTGAAGAAAATGTTCCAAGATCCAAGCTTGACTTTCACTCCATGGTTCAAGTTGATCTGTGAGAACTACTTGTTCAAATGGTGGGACCATTTGGACAACTTGGACCAATTTGTGCAACATGATATTCAAAGATTACTTTGAAGAAAAAGAATCAGATCAATATACATATTCATTGTAATACGTCCAACTGCCCCAACAACACACACCACATTCGCTCAAGCACAAACAATTTTTAGACTTAGTTTCAGTACTCATTTGAATAATAATATAGTTCTATTTCAAACTCCATTCCACCAAAATGTAGATTTTGTAGCAAATCTCTGTCTGAGGAATTCTGAAGAGTCGCTTGAGTTCCCGACAAAAACTTCATATTCGTCCTTCTCACTGATCCAAGCGTCTCTGTATTCGTCCCAGAAAGAAGTGGCATACTTCAAAGATAATTGCAACTTGACCTTCTTTGTCTCTCCAGGTTGCAAATACACTTTGGAGAACTGTTTCAACTCCTTAACAGGTCTTTTGATAGAAGGATTCAGTTGCGAAACATAAACCTGTACCACTTCACTGCCTGCTACGGATCCTATGTTGGTGACTTCTACTTCTATTTCCTCTTTATCAAGTATATCGACCTTCAAATTGCCAAATTCGAACTTGGTATACGAAAGACCGTATCCGAATGGGAACAAGACAGGAAGCTCGATCTTCTCGTAGTATCTGTGACCGATATAGACACCTTCCCCATAGTGGACTTTGCCTCTTTCAGCACCGAAATTCAAATACGTTGGATTGTCTTGCAAGCGTAGAGGGAATGTGAGAGGCAACTTACCACTTGGATTGACGTCTCCGAAGATCACGTCGGCCATTCCTGTGCCGGTCTCGTTTCCTCCATATGAGCAGTAGATCAAGTTCCTGCAATTTTGGACCCACTTACGCATGTCAATAGGACTTCCCAGTTGAATAACCACCACGGCATTTGGATTCGCCTCCAACACTCTGGCGATCATCTCATCGTTATATGGAGGCAAGCACATATCAGGGCGATCTGCACCTTCGGATTCCCATTCTTTGTTCAAGCCACTGACCACGACGACCTGGTCCACGTCCAGAGCCAACTTGGCTGCTCTTTCAATGGCATCTTCTGGCGAGACGTCCAAAATACCTCCACAAATAAGCCCTCCGCCTCCACCGATTGGAGGCCCTGAATGAGGTAACTTACTGGTTTTGGATGAGCCAAATTCAACATGGAATTTGTAGACCCTTCCCTTCTCGGCATAGAATCTGTTACGCTTCTCAGAGGCACCTTGGCCATAAAAAGCAGAGCCATGCTCTTGCTCGGTGGCATTATCTACAATCAATTTATCGTCTATATACAATTTCAGGGTTCCGTGGACTGCGATCCCCAATAAATAGGTCCCCGTCTGTTCAGGGTACCAATTGGAAACTATGTCGGCGTAGAAGAGAGTTCTGTCGCGGAACTTGTCGTTGAAATAATCGTTCATTCTGAAATACCCGATGTCGTCCAAGTCCAATTCATCTACAAGGTCTCTGTCCCCATTGAAGTCAGGAGGATTGTTATACACTTTGATGTGGGAACCGGTGGTGACACCGTCGTCTAGTTTCAAGGAATCTCCTAATGAAGGTAGGAATTTAAAAGAGTAAGCCCCAGGTTCGTAGACAACGTTATCATTGCCCAATTTCTCAGATATCGCTTGTAAGGGCGAGATCTTGTAGTACGGTTTACATAAAGAAGAACCACCACCAGCATATGCGGCGTAGGCGGCATTATAGCCTATAACGGCAGTCTTTTTCGACCTCAAAGGCAACACTTGCGGATCTCTTTTCAAGAGAACCATTCCCTCAGCGACCAATTGCCTCAAAAAAGGTCTGTCCTGGCCAAAATCACGCAATTTCTCCTCCACTCTCTCTTGAATACCACTCTTGTCAGTACGATTGATGAGCTTCAACACTTCTCTACACCTGTCTTCCACGTCCTCGATACGCAATTTCTTCAGTTTGAGTGCAGACGATACAAGATCGTTTCTATATCTGGAAGGGCCGGGCAGTTCCAAGTCTAGTCCCGCCTCGATCAGCTCTACAGTGGAATAAGTTCCTCTCCAATCGGAGATAACCATCCCGTCAAACCCCCATTCTGCTCTCAAGACCTCCTTGATCAATTTCTTGGACTCCGAGACATGGGTTCCGTTCACTTTGTTATAACTGGTCATGATCGATAACGGCTTGGAGTCTCTGATGGCCAATTGGAAAGGCAATAAGTAGATCTCTCTCAAGGTGCGGTCACTGACAATTGAATCGGCAGAGTTTCTCTCGTGTTCCTGGTCGTTACAAACGAAATGTTTCAACGAGCATGCAACTCCATTGTCCTGGACTCCCTTGATGTATTCCGAGGCCAAGAGACCTGAAAGGACGGGATCCTCTGAAAATGACTCGAAAGCCCGACCACCTAAAGGACCCCTCAGAATATTGATAGTAGGGCCAAGTAATAATCTGGCACCTTTCAATTTACATTCCTCGCTGAGCAATTCCCCAGCACGGTAGATCAACTCTTTATTCCAGGTGGCTGCGAGTCCTGTAGCCGATGGAAAACAAGTTGTCTTGGTACTGTTGAAATGACGCTGGCCTCGAACCCCGTTTGGACCGTCGGAAAACCTCAATGCGGGGACGTTCAATCTCGGAATAGCATAAGTATGCCACCAATCGACAGCTGCAATGAGTCTGCATTTCTCTTCTTCAGTGAGATTCGATATAATTTGTTCCACATCTAACATTTCTGCCTTGATTTTCTGTTGGTCAAAATGTCTTGCAGAATTACTTAACTTGGCTAGTGCCTAAATAAGGTTTGAATATGTAGTTTAGAGTTTTTTTTTTGGCTTTTGATTTTAAGTTTGAGCCTGCGAAAAGTGTGGTGAGATCTCGATCGAAGAATTTTGGTAGCGGGAGAGAGTTGGGAATGGAAGAAGCTGAGAACGGGTTGAGTGAACTCATGAGATCTAGATTGGCGGGTTAGCATGAGAGATGATGAATGGTGTTGGAGAAACTTATCATGTCGAAGAGTACTATTTCGGTTTAAGCTCATCGGGCACCTCTAATTTGAACCCATCGGGAAATTTGAATTATCCATCGGGCCATTGCTCAGTTTGCAAGATCTGTCAACTGAAAGATTTTGATGCCATCGTATTAAATTATTGAAGTGCTAAATTATTAAAGTACTAAATTATCAAAGCACTACTTTATTGAAGCTCTACTTTATTATAGTATCAATGAGATTCCCTAATCACCTCAACATGTCCCATACCTTATTCTTTCCTCAAATCTTAAAGACGGTGTTAAGAAAAGCTTAGTCAAAAAAATTAAATCCTTGCTTACCTAATTCACATCTCAAGTGAAAATCCAACCCAACTGAGCATCAACCTCGCCAAGCTCATTACCCACACATATTCCCTAATAATCCATATGTCCCTTTGACTTATTTCAAACTCCTCCTGCATGGTACTACCACTTCCAACCGCCTGTGATCCGCCAAATGGATTAAGAAGCGCGGTAATTTCAATCCACCTATTGAAAAACTACCAATCGCTTATCAGTGGAAAAAAACCGCGATAACTGTTTTCATTAAGCGATAAGGAAAAAATTAAAATGAAAAATTACCAAGTACCGGCTAACAAGATAAGAATAAGACTGTATGCGCCGGTATAGATAAAGAGACATATCAAGTATATAAGGTGAATAGGTGAACCCAGTTGCTTTTTTTCTTTGTGATTTTTTTGAATTCTTTGAAACACCATTTCAACAGCAAGCAATCATCTTTCAATTGAATCGATCACCAGTTTTCAATTCACACACAATGGCTTCATATACTGAGACTCAGAAGTCAATTTTAAACAAATTCTTTGCCAAATTCGACGATGGCTTTGTCGATGAGGCTAAATACAAGGAAGAATATGCCCCAAAAGTTGCCGCCTATGTGGCCGAGTTGGAGGCAGCCCAACCTGAAGAGTTGAAATTGCCAAAAGAGTTGGTTCCAAAGGACTTGGATGGTGTCGTCGATGGTATCAAGCTCTTGTACGACTCCAAACTGTTGTCAGAGAAGGAATTTGAGATCACTGACTTGCCGGCAGTCACATTGTTGAGTAAAATTGCTTCGAGGGAATTGACCTCCGTCGAAGTTTTCAAAGCTTATGCTCACAGATGTATCATTGCCAACCAATTGACCAACTTTGCTTTACAAATCTTCTTGGACGAAGGCTTGGAAAGAGCCAAATTCCTCGACGAGTACCTCCTGAAAAACGGCAAGACCATTGGCCCATTGCACGGATTGCCTTTGTCTATCAAGGAGCACATTCCTTATAAAGGTAAGATCAGCCATCTGAGTACCGTGGCGAACATTGTCAACGTTCCAACCAAGAGTGCTCCAATCCTCGATATCTTTGAAGAATTGGGTGTCATTTACTATGTCAGAACCTCTCAACCTCAAACCATCATGCACTTGGACACCGACAACAACTTTATCGGCAGATCAAGAAACCCACACAACTTGGGATTGTCTCCAGGTGGTTCTTCTGGAGGAGAAGGTGCCTGTGTAAGTTTCGGGGCTTCTCCTCTTGGTATTGGAAGTGACATTGGAGGCTCCATCAGATGTCCAGCTCTGTACTGTGGTGTCTGGGGTTTGAAGCCAACCTCGAGAAGAGTCACAGGTCTTCCTCTGGCCGTCACTAGTGGTAACGAGAGTGTTGTGCCAACTTTGGGACCTTTGGCAAGAACCATTGAAGACATTGAGTTGTTCATGGACTCGTATATCAACAAGGGCCAGCCATGGAAGGTGGATCCTTGGGCCATTCCAGTGGAATGGAAAAAAGAGGAAACTCCAAGTGCCAAGAGCTTGAAAGTTGGTATTCTTTGGGACGATGGAGTCGTCAAGCCATTCCCACCAATTGAGAGAGGTTTGAAGTACGTCGCTGAGAAGTTGAAGGCTGCTGGCGTTGAAGTGGTTGACTTCGAGCCTCACAAGATCATAGAGGCCTATGACATGGTGCACGCAATGTACACTTTGGACGGTAATGCTGTTAAGAGAGAGACCTTGGGTAAGACCGGAGAGCCTTTGAAGGAGTTAACCAAATGGTTCATGTCTTACGGAGAAGGTGACAAGACCATGAGCATCCCAGAGTACCACAAATTGATCATCGAGCGTGATGTCTTGAGAGAAGACTACCTTCGTTTGATGAACGAGCAAGGTTTGGATTTCGTCATCTCTCCTACAAGTTTCAATGTCGCATGCTTGCCGGCTAAAGTTTTCTACTGGGGCTACACCTCTTTGTGGAACATCATGGACTTCCCAACGTTGGTGTTCCCTACTGGGTTGAAACAGGATCCAAAGATCGACACCAAGATCGACCCAGATTACAAGCCTAGAACGGTGTACGAAGAGTTGGAAATTCCAAATTACGATGACCCATCTTTGTACGATGGAGCCCCTATTGCTTTCCAATTGACAGGAAGAAGATACCAAGACGAAAAAGTTGTTGCTGCAGGTAAGCTTTTCAGTGAGATCTTTGGAGTATGAGATAGCCCAGGCCGCTCCTATATAGTGGAATAAAGAAAATATATTTATATATAATATCGGAACATAATACCGGAATACTCCATAATACAGAAATATCCCATATTACCTCACCTCATTCCACCCAACTCTCCGCGTTACTCTCCCCTCCCACCTCATTCTATGCACTTGTCCACTCCACTTTTTAACTCCTCCCAAAACAAAAAGTTCTAGGTGCAGCACTTTGCCATTTCACCGGGTAACTCAGTCTATTTTTAGCTCCAAACAAAAAAATTTTCCCTCTCTGTTTGTTGTTTTTTTCCTTACTTCGCTTTTGTGTTTTCATTTTTTTTCTCTCTGCTTCGAGACTGCCAAAAGATCCAAACACAAACGCTGGATGGTGAATTTTTTTCTTTATTTATTTATTTTTGTTCATTTTTGCTGTTTAGTTTGCAATTGTATATATTAAAACGAACATCGATATATTTGTATTGAATCTCAATCGCTAGATCATTTATAATCATACACTCGTTCATATCATCGCATCATGTTGTTCAATAAATCTGTCTTGTTGACGATCCTGACCGCCGTCTCTTACGTCAGCGCTGTTGGAACCGTATGTTTGTTTAATGCAACCCTTAAGAGGGCTTAGTTGAGATAATGGGCTTTTTCAAATACTAACTTCATACCATTTCTTCGTAATATAGCTCGGTTTCAACTTGGGTGTCAAGGACAACGAAGGTAACTGTAAGACCGCCAGTGAATACGAAGACGACTTGTCCACTTTATCCGCATACACCAAGAAGATCAAGACCTACGCCGTTTCCGACTGTAACACTTTACAAGTCTTGGGTCCTGTCATCGACGACAAGGGTTTCACTCTTTCCTTGGGTGTCTGGCCAACTGACGACTCCCATTTCGAAGCTGAAAAATCCGCTTTGCAATCCTACTTGCCAAAGATCTCCAAATCCGCCATCTCTGAGATCACCGTTGGTTCCGAGGCCTTGTACAGAGCCGACTTAACTGGTCAAGAATTGGCCTCCAAGATCTCCGAAGTCAAGGACTTGTTGTCCAGCATCAAGGACAAGAACGGAGACTCGTACTCCGACGTCCAAGTCGGTTTCGTCGACTCTTGGAACTCCATCGTCGACGGTGGTGCCGAACCTGCCATCAAGGCCTCCGACTTTGTCTTCTCCAACGCCTTTTCCTACTGGCAAGGTCAAACCCAGGCCAACGCAACCTTCTCCTTCTTCGATGATATCATGCAAGCCTTGCAAACCATCCAAACCATCAAGGGCAGCACCGATATCACCTTTGCCGTTGGTGAAACCGGATGGCCAAGTGAAGGTACCTCTTACGAAAGCTCTGATCCAAGTGTCAAGAACGCTGAACACTTCTGGTCCGATGCCATCTGTGCCATAAGAGGTTGGGGTGTTGACACCTATGTCTTTGAAGCCTTTGACGAAGCCTGGAAGCCAGACTCCTCCGGAACTGCCGATGTCGAAAAGCACTGGGGTGTTTGGGACAGCGATAAGAATTTGAAGTACAAGATAGATTGTGACTTCAGTTAAGTATGATTATTAAAAGAATGTCTATTGTTATCCTTCTATTTATATCACAAACCTCCTGTCACTACCTAAGGTTGATTAGATTTTGAAGCATATGATCAAATCAAAAAAAGACTCACAACAAAAACAAGAGAATAAAAAGATCACTACAATGTTGATTCTTTTGATCTTCACACCCGTCAACTTCACCATGATTTATTTTATTTCGTATATAATTCTTTATTTTCTTTATTATTTCATTCTTCATATATATACCCACTAACTAAGTTGAATAATACATAGTTTGATTATCTTTTTCATGTTCTTTCCAGTACCCTTTGAGCGACCTCCCAACTCAACCAATCGCTCTTTGTGTGCGGAATCAATTTCATCTGATTGAGTTTCCAGACGCCGATTGCAATGTTACAAAGACAACTTCCAATATAACATAACTTCATCCATATAGCATCTTCTTTCTTGACACCTTCAAACTCGTCGATCTTGCCGAGATTGTTGAAGATGTCTTTCAATGGGTTCAAAAGCAAGTTGAACGTCATCAATATTGGGATCAATTGTAAAGAATTCGGTGAAAAATATGACATGATGGCATTCATTGGAAGATTCTTCAATGGAGAATAACAGAACTCCCAACTTTTTTGGATCCGTAACTTATCTAAGTCTTTATTCAGGGATTGGTTTGCTTTGCTTGTCAGTTGTTTAAGCCGTTGCTGTTGTGATACTCTATTTGTAGATTGTACAAAGCCTAATGGTGAAGGCGTTTCTTTGAGTTGGCTATTTTTAATAATGATCAAATCGTTAGTACTGAGATGTTCTTTTTGAATAATGACACAAAACTTACCATGAAGGCACTTGGAAGTCTTCTGTGTATATATCAGTCCATTGGTATGTCATTGTGTGTGATTATGATTGAATGGTTTGAGTATTCTCAGGCTGTTCTTGAGTGTGAAATCTGAATTTCTCAGTTCGATAAGAAAAAAAATCGTCTAAAATTTTTGAGACTTTTCACTTTTCACTTTTCACTTTGCTAAGCTTCTAATATTTATGAAGCTCAGAGAACAACTTTGGGTAATATCGAATTGCATAATGACTCCCGATTGAAACTCAAATACAAACTAATTTTACGATTCCTACACTCATGGGACAACATTTACCTATCCAAGGCGTTGGGCATACATAATTTTAGTAGTATATAGTACATACATAAGGAATAAAAAAGTCTCTACTCTTTTCTGAACTTGAATCTTGCAAATCTTGAAGATGAACCTTCACTTGAGGTATTGTTTTGTGCCGTTGTGGTGGTGGTTAGAATACTGGCGGCGTCTGAATTGTCCATATCGTCTAACTGGTGATGCAGTTGTTGTAACTGTTGCTGTCTACGCCTTTCCAATTGCACAGATTCCAATTTATCAATCAACATGTTAACGTCTTCAGGCTTTATTCTTGTGAATTTTGTATTTTGATGCTGCTTGAAATACTGTAAAGAAGAGCTCTTCATTAATTCTATCACTTGGTTCAACTCGATGAACGTACTGTTTATAGACAATGACTGATGTTGTTCTTGATCGATTATCTTGGCACCATCGTTCATAGAGTTGATGATAGATTCGAGATAATTCACATCACGATCAAAATTCTGTAACAGTTCCATGGTGATGAATTTTGTCTCTCTAATCTTTTGCAAGAAATGATCTGCTATCAAATCAAAAGATCTAAACAACAATAATTGTCTTATACTTGTTGGTAAATTGTTGAAATTTGTATTGAACATCATTTCCAAAAATTCACCGATATCTTTAATGAAAATACTTGGCTCCGATTGAAGGTCCTTAGTCTGGAAATCCCACTCGGCAAACTCAATCAAATCTATAACCTTGGAATCTACCATTTCGAAAATTTTTGACTCAGCATTCTTACGTAATTGAATGAAGTTTGAATAACTCTTCAAATAAAGTTGATTATTGGAGTTTCTCGAGATCATTTTTTCAAACTCTTTGACAGAGTTGCTGAAGAATTCCAAGTTAATCAAATTTTGTGCAATCTCCTCTTTGATTGTGGAATTCAATTTGGTTGACAAATAAGCAATCACGATATTGGTTAACACATTGTCCAACGATAACACCAAGATCTTGTCCAATTCAGATGACCGATAAGAATAATACTGACTGATAAAGGTCTCGTGAGCCCCAATGAAGTTCCTCAAGTGGACACAAGTCATTGGATATATCGATGAAAAGGGTAACAATTTAGGCAATTGAATGTCTCGTGTATCGGAATCTGTGACTTTATACCAGGACAAAGCACAGATCTTCAAATACAATTGTTTGTCGTTGAAATTCATAGGCAAGGAATCATCCGTTTCGATAATGCTCTGGTAAGATTTCTTGAAATCTTCAAAATGTAAAACGGTGAATTTCTTGTATGCAGAGAGTAAGATATTGTAGAACAGGTCGACTTTATAACCATAATTATCCAAACTCAGGACGAACAACCCCACTACGTCTCTGAAACTCTCCAAGTCAGCAATCGTGTGAATCTTATTGTTCAAGAAATTGTTCATTGATGGATAAATTTTAGAAGCCAATGAATCGTAGACGTCTTTCAAATTAGTATCGGATCTCAATTTCTGTCCACACTTCACATTGATAACGTGATCACTGATCAAAAACCCCAACACTGTATAGATAAATTGTCTCAATTCTTCCAAAGAGGTAAATGCAGATGTGGGAATCGAATTTTTTCGATGATATCCATTTCTGGATGGGGTCTTGGTGTTGGTGAGTGGCTCATGTTTCATAAGATCTTTCAATAATCTGTCCCTCTTGTTCAATATCTCACTGTGGAACTCTGATCTCAACAACTCTTCTTCTCCCAAAGTTTCATACACTAACATACCATCGTACAATGGTTTCAAATCCATTCCCAGCAAGGGATCAAAATCTGAGTCCGGTCTCAAGGAAACTTCTACAGCGGAATTGACTTTGAATTTGGCCAAATCTTTTGAGTCTTTCGTTGTGGCAAGCCATTCCTCTATGATCCTGGCCGTTTCTTTTGTGATCGATTCACCAATTGTCGAGTAATTTCTCTCCAAAGACACGGTCAACCATTTTTTGATATAACTGATGGAGTCATCTTTACACATCATTCTCAAACGGGGAACGGATGACAGAATCTTTCTTGTGAACTCGAAATTCTCGAATAAGTCGTTGTTGGAATATAAGTTAGTCAAATCGTCCAACAGTTTCAATGCGTTGTAAAAATTCTTCTTCGATATCATATCCATGATCTTATTAGTGAGCTCTAAAAGTTGAAGACAGCTTTGCAAGACAAAAGTGGTCTCGTTGATCTTATTATGAATCTTCTTATAGTTCATGGACACTTTCTTCTTGGTGCCCAATTCGTAACCGGTTTTCAGTAAATTCTTCTGTATCACCATCACCTGCTGTGATAATTCACTTGAACTTTTCTTGATTTGTTTGACGGTGTCGATCGAGGATAGCACATCACGGGAACTGTTGAAGGATAAATTCTCCAATTGAGTTTCTTTCTCCACAATGGTGTCTTCTAGCTTGTTCAAGAGTTCATCCAATGAATTGTTTTTAATCGATTTTTTAATAACGGGGATCAATTGATCAATGTAAGCATCTGTGTTTAAAATGGAAGAGTCATCTTTCAAATGGGCGAGATTCTGGTCTTCGTCTTGCACCTTTTCTTTATTGATTTTTTCCAGCTTAGCTTGCCTTTCCGACATCGTCATCTTGTATAGGTGTACGCAACAGCACTAGTCTGATCGAAACCCTGCTCCTTTGGACGTGTTGTTGTGTATCTTTCAGGGAATTTCAATCCCGACTTTTTTTTTTTTTCCTTGTTTTTTGGGTTTTTTTTGTCCTTGATTTTTTGATTTCATTTTCGATTTGTATTTTTTTCTTGGGCCGGTGCCTGACTAAATTTCTGTTATAGTTTTAAGTCAAGCGACTTCGAAAACGTTCCAGTATTTATTGAGTATAATAGAGTGAGAAACCCCTGGAAATGAATCAGATATTACTCATAGGCAGTGCAAATAGTAAGAAAGTGGATGTGGTGAGGGAATTGTATGGATCTCAAATCGATATAGAAGATGAGCTCGAGTCCGAGTCAGGCTTGACATTCAATGACATACAGATAAATACTAAATATTTCAGCACCAAGATTGGCCTCTGGATAGATGAGTTTGATGATAAAGATGATATTCTTAATGTCGAGAAACTAATACAATGGTGTGAAGAAATGAAATCTGAAGAAGCAAGTGAAGTGCGTGAAGTTTTGAAAGGTATCATATTTATCTTCAATACCTCAGATGATATCTCATATATTAAGAAATCTGGGGAGTTGGTGTCTGAACTTGTTGATATGTATTTTGAAAATTTCGAAGGTATTAAACTTGCCTTGGCTGTACAACATAGTACAGAGAAAAAATTGAAGCCAAGTCTGGAAACTTTAGCGGGCCTCGAAGATATTTGGTTGATGAACGGCTTTGAATTTGTATGGCTTGAAGAACAAACTGACTCTGATGATGGGCTCAAAGTTGGGAAAGAGAGAGTCTTGGAAATTTTTGAAAACAATGATTGGCAAAATAAAAAACTCCCCACATCTGATATCTCTCTGGAAACAAGTATGAAGCAGAACGATGAAGCGCTTGATCAAATGTTTGCAAAATTACTAGACAATTATGATGAAGACAAAGAACCTGAAGAGAAAGATATCGATTATACGGAGTTGATAACGAAATTACAAAGAGCAAAAATAGATGTGGGTGAACTTGATGATGATAAAGCTAAAAGGGAGCTGGCACTCGATGTTATCAAAGATGTGATCAAATATATATAGCAAAATGTATATATTAGGTCATTAAAATGTCATAGTCATCACTCATATATTGTAGTTTGAGAAGAAAAATTCTGTAGTTCATAGAAACTAAAAAAAAAAAAAATGAAAAAGAAAAGCACCCATGCTGGGAGTCGAACCCAGAATCTTTTGATTAGAAGTCAAACGCGTTAACCATTACGCTACACGGGCTTCTTGTTGTGAAACATTAGTCATGAATTAATAGATTGATATCACCTTTTAGCTTCAATTATTGAAAATTATCATTGATATGAACTATTTTCAAGGTATTATCATGTTAATAACATTATTTGAAAGTGTTGATGTTTCAGTTGCAGCTGTGATTTGTTAATGTTTATGTTGTGAATTTTTTCGAGATTTTCCACGTTAATGAGAGTTATGAATCTTGCCTGCTGAGGGGCTGAACCATCGGTTTTGTCTGTTGCTGAAGAATTTGGGTTACCACAAGGTAACCCAGTTGATGTGAACCTTTTTGTCAAGCTCAGTCTTTTTACTGGGTCTTGTGGAATTGACTTGGGTATTTGTTTTTTGAATTCCGTTTCAAGTGCAAATTCAATGAGTTCCAATAATTCTTCAGTGGTCGGTTCAGCTTTATCTTCAATATAATTTCCCTGCAATGATACTCAAATAACAGGGGTATTTACCCAAATTATTGTGTTTGTTCACTCGTTAGAAAGGTTTAGAGACTTAATGTAAATTTATCATGAAATATATAATAATTAATCCTTGGATTATCAAATCACTCTCATGAATGGGGATAATTTGATATCCTTAAATATCATTCCTAAGTATGAAATTAGAATGTGAAAAACTACTTTCCTATATTCTGGTGTGAGATTATCAATCATCCCATTCCCAGGTTTGGGTAAGAATAAATACTGATATCTTAAAGATTGGAATGTATAGTTTGTGATTGATAAAAAATGGAAGTCGATAATTTGCTCAGTAGTGTAAAGGGTATGATATTGCCCTCTTGAATTAAATAAGATATAATTATGTGCTGATACTTATTGGTATTCAGTTTTGTAGTCTTTCAGATATCATGGATGTCATCGATATCTTGACAAATCATGTCTAAGATGAGTTTTGACTTTACTTATTCAAATAAGCAAAAAAATGATTTTTATAATTTATATATTCAAATTCCAATTCAGAGGCAAGATTCTATTGTAGCTCAGTAAAATTTTGTATTTTATTATCTAGAAGCAATTTCCATGGATGAACAAGACAGGATACTTTCTAGAAATTCACCTGATATAGTGGCCAAAAGATCTAAGACTCAAATATGCTCCACAATCCAAGAGTCAAACTTCCAATTCATCATCGATTTTTAACATAGGAGAAAAATTCGTAATATGCTTAAATCAAGAAATATACTGAATCCCAGTGAAGAAGCAAAATTCACCAAAGACAAAAAGCAGAAATTGATAATTTTTCTATCAAAAAAAAAAAAAAAAAAAAACACAACGCGTTTTAATCACAGACTTGTTGAAGATCTCATCAAAACAGGAGAAGTGAGTGAAGAACAGAATGAGCAACAATAACACACCTAAGAACAACAACAAGAACATGAATGACACACCTCAAACGAAGAATTTGATACACTCTTTGAATGATTTGCAGTTAACGTTACAAGCTACACAGGGACAGTCTTCAATGTCTAAGCCTTCCAGAGATTTGTCCTTACAACAGGAATTGGAGCAATTGCTGAAGATAAACGACACAATATCGAATATATCTGAATCGTTGGAGGTGACGGATATGTCATTAAACAGAATGATCAATCATACTGAACAATCGAACGAATTATTAAATCTCTGGATCAAAATTTTATCACAAAACCATCATACTTATAACCTTTTGAAAGACAAGGAGAATTGGAAAGGTAGCTCTGAATTCGAACAAAATCACGAACTGAAGTTGCTGCACTTGGCCCAACTAGACCTGCGATTGCAATCATTGAAACAACAGAAAAAGACTGAAGATGAGTTGAAGAAGCATAGAGAAGAGGAAAGGCAGAAACTTGCAGCTAAGAAGGATAGAAGAATATACAAGACTAGAGTGTGAGAAGCGGTGAGTGAATTTTTATTGTTGGGTTTGGTTTTACTTATGATAATAGATCAAAAGTAATTACGGCGTTTTATTGTATATTCCTGCGTTCTTGTGGTATGGTTGTGTCTTGAATTTATTAAATCTCTTGAATTTCTTGAATTTGTTAAATCTCTTGAATTTCTCGTATTTCTTAATTTTAATGTTTTGCGTTTTTAAGTTTTTCTATATTCTATTTTAATACTTTTTACATATATTTTAAGCTAATCTCTATTCGATCTCCCCTCATAACTTTACTGTCCTATACACCACCTGCAACACAATTTATAGACGGCTTGCAAACACTATTTTCACTAAGGTTTTTTTTCTTCATTAGTTTCCTTCGTTCAAATGTCGCCTATCTGTCTTTTTTTAGGGTCCAAAGACTGGGGTTCTCTCTTGTCGCTTATTACTCAATCGAGCAAAAAATAGTCTAAAACTTACAATTTTCAAATCGGAAAGATTATATAGATAGGAGGGGTATAATGATTGGTCTTTGAGTAAAGGAGCAGACAAAAGATTTATTTGCACCAGAGAAGGGAAAGCACATGTGAAGGGTGCATCAATGTTCTCAGCGTTTTCATTTTCTGATCATTGTTCGCATGAATTGGAGCAAGAGATATTGAAAAACTCATATACTTTACCTCTTCCAAGAGTAGAGATAAGCAGGAATATTGAAAAGATCCATATCAGTTCCAAATCCTTCTATGGCAAGTCCATTAGATCTTTCAACGGCTGCACGCTGTGCAAGTCAAGAAAGAAGAAATGCGACGAGGCACGGCCCAGTTGTCTGTCATGTGTGAAGAGAGGTATCGATTGTGTTTATAGGACTGTCATTGCAAAGAGGAAAGCCAACCCATACTACCGCAAGAGAGACTCCGTGGATCTGGAGAAAATTATCTCAATAGAGAGCCCACCACCGTCACCACCAGTGGCCACTTTGAACTGGGGCTCAGAGACATCGCCTGACAGTGAAATGCACAATTTGGAGTCCTTGTTGAATCTCGATCTGGACTTGCAACTAAGCTTCTCGCTGGTCTCGTATGGTCAATCTGTGGAGAGTCCCAATAACCCCATATTTGAAATCTCATCGAGAGTTGCAGCGCAAGAGGTGTATGCCATGGACGAGTCCCAGATCATACATAATGTCGAAGCGAGAGATGACGACGACTATTTGTTGGGTCAGTTGATCTCAGTTTTCAGAGCTCAAACTGGCGAAATCACCGATGAAGAGTTGTCCAAGTATGTGTCGCTGAACGACGATGACTCGAGGTCGTTGAAGCAGGTCTTGAACAACCTATTGATGGACGTACATGTCTTTGCCTCGGACGAATTGGACGACATTGAAAAATTCTACTTTGGACTGTTTTATACCTTCATAGTGGAAAAGAACACTTTCTCCTTCCAGTCTGCTTCGGAAAAGGGGTTTCTGAAGATGTACTTAACGATGGCAGAGACAGAGGAGTCCGTAATGTATGCTCTTGTTGCCTTTGGCGGTCTATACCTTACGAACATCAGCAGTGCAAAGGCAAAGCAAGCACTGAAGAAGTCTTTGGTGCTCTATAGGAACCTTTACTCCAATTTTGTAAACCAACGTAGCAAGAATTCCGGTATTGTTGACAATCAACAACTGTTGACCATCTGTGCCATACTAATCTTGATCTATCAGAGCCTAGTTTCTGCAGATGACATCAAGATTTGGGTCAAATATCATGACCTGGTGAGAGGTTTTGTTGTGCGATATTACAATGGATTGGACGGTTTCATTCTGCAGTGCAAGATGGCGGACATGCAAATGACCAAATACGTCGTTTCTTGCTTTTTGGTGCATGAGATCATGAGAGTTGGAACTCACAAGTTGCAATTCACTGTCCCACAGATAGAAAGCCTGTTGGAAAAGAGCCGAATCGATAATATTCTGGAATTCGACCCTGCAATGGGGTACTGTTGTGCGATATATATCATAATAGCCAAAATTCGTAGCCATGTGGAAAACGGAGACGAGTTTTCGCCAGAATTGTTCCAAAAATACGACGAGGAGTTGCTGAATGAGGTTCCAGGAACCAACCTGGAGGTGCCAGAGTTCAGTGAAAATGAATTGGAACTTCACTTGACGTTTTTCGAAGTGCAGCAGATGTCTGCCCGCTTGTACTTGAGGATCTTTGGGAAGAAGTTCGGATGGTCGGACGAGATCACTCAGGATTTGTTGCTGAATCTTTTGAGCAACATGCACATCTTGTTGAAGACATCGTTTGAGTCGTTCATGGCTTTCCCTGTCATTATGACGGCTCTTGTTGTGAGATCACCAGAAGAAAAAGGAGCACTAGCGACCATTATGAAGCACCTTCGATCACACAACCAGTATTGCCACATATTGCGGAGTTGTTTTTTCGCAGAGACCGCTTGGGAGATTGCTCCAGACGATGAACCTTACGAGACATACCGCCAGACATTGGATCATTTAGACTGGGAGTTAAGTTTATTTTGTTAGACTATATCTAGGTATTCAATTTAATATTATTCCTCTTGACATTTTGATTCTGCTCCACGGAATGGGAGAGAAGTTCTTATTGCGTTCTTCATTGAGCGTCCTGGCTAACTTTTCAGTGGTCAATTCACATAACTCTGCATCCAAGTACCCATCTTCGAGTAAAATATTCATAGCTTCCACAGTCAGTTGGAAAACGTCGTCTCCATCAGCCAACACTGAGCTAGGATCCGAGTCAATTGGAGCAGCTTTGTAATTCTTGTGATCATGCACAACTTTACCGTCTTCTGCAAACACATGTCTCTTAAAGCTAGCCAGAGGAAGTGGATCGCGGGTGCGAGCTTTGAAGCGATGCTCCGTCTTACCTGTGCCATGGTTTCCATTTGGAGAGAGAACGTACGTGGAGGTGCCGTTCTGGCGGGAGTCTAAAGTGATGGAGTCGTCTTCAGAGCCGGAGAACTTTACAGAGGCAAGTGCGTCCCGCACGATCTCAACATCGTACGTGGCTTCACGGCCATTGGAATTGGAGTTCAAGTTGATGAACATTGGGAACAGATGAGTGATGTTGGTCTGAGAAATCAACGATGAGGAGTTCAAGTCCGTTAAGGAGAATGAGTGGTGCGACACACTGTTGTGGTTGACCATCTGCGTGTCGCCTTTATGGGAGTACAATTGCACATTTCCCAATGTGTAAGAGGTGAGCACATCGGAAACAACATTAACAGAAGAACCATTGTGTAACGTGTAGTTCAACTGGCCTTGAATGTATGTCTCCAGTTTACTCGAGACAATCTGGTTGAAAGTCTGACTGCCTTTGCCACCAATCAACACCGTGTCGTAGCTTGTCTCATTGAAAGCACCTAGGAAGACACCTCCACTTGAAGCGATCTCGGAGGATTCCCACGTCAAGATGTTCGCCGTGGTGATCCAGTTCTCTCCGATCTTGGAGTTACCCTTTGCATTGCAGTTGTTAATCTGAATGCTCAAGGTCCGCAGATCCTCCCACAAGAGAGGCAACAAAGGCGTCAACTCCACCTCCAAGGCCCGCACATCGAAGGCCCCAGAGGCCACAATGGGTCTCCACAACAGAGGAGAGATCCCACCTGTGAAGATGGTCAGCTCCGGCATCAGAGTTGCGATCTTCTGGTCGTCCAAATAGATGTCGGCGACTCTACAAGGCCCGTGGCCGAGCAAAGGATGGGCAGGGAAGAGGTCGGTGTACCCATCCACGACGTTGCTGTACCAGAACTCTTCTGCTGCGTTTCCCGAGAGGAAGAGCTCCACTTTTGCTCTCGTGGTGTTGGCGTTGAATTTCGGCAAGACGAGTTTCAACTCGTTCCCCGGCTGGTAGACAAGGGGAGGTCTGTTGCTGGATGGCTGCGACACGATAGACCATACCTGGTCGGCAGGGTCACTGTTTCCGAAGAAGCTCTTAATGGAGCCCGGCGACGATAGCTCATCATCGTAGTCTTTTGGCACTATTGAGACGTTCTCCGGAGCATTATAATAGGTGGCCTCCAACGAGGTGTTGAACAGACCAGTCAATCTTCTGGTGACCAAGTTGTCCAACTGCAACATGAGACTTGTATCGTTTTTCTGGAATAGCTTGGTATAGAGAGAGACATCTTTGGACGCAACGGACCAGACGGATCTTCCCCCTGGCTCTATAGTGGACGTTCTCCATAGAGCGATTCCATCCAAGTAGACGTGGGCCAATCTGTCATACTGGACTCCGTCTACTTGCGTGTTTAAAGTCAAGATAACCTTATTGAAAGAGATATTCGACGGTGGAGCAGAGTAAGTTTCAATAGCTGGTTTTCCCCATGAGTTTGCAAAAACGTGTGATAACAAGTGCTGGTGATACACCGGTTCTCCGAAATCCAGATGTGGGAGTGTCACTTCAAATATTTCAGAGCTCTCGTCGGGTTTCATTACTTCATTTTTTCCAGTGAAATTGAATCCGGTCTTGTGAGACACTGAATGCAAGCCGATAAGAAGCAAGAGAACGACAATTGAGATCAGTTTCTTGAACGTTCGTGAAGATTTGATGGCATCATGATGATTGAATGGGTCGGTTTTCTCGGAATAGCCCATACTGTTGAATTGACTGGAATACTGTGTGACAACTTTGTGTTACGATACCAAGTCTGTAATTTGCTCTCAATTATATCAAGTAAGAACTTTAGTGGGAATGTTTTATTAGGATTCTGCACACTACCACACGGATAGAGATGGGCACTGGATAGGGAGAAGGGGGAGTGATATTGGCTAAAGACGAGACATTTCGATTACCTGGAGCTTGTATTAGATGATTTTTGATTTGCAGATTTGAAGTTCAAATTATGGTCATCGGTTTGGACGAGGGACATTACGTATGAACGCAAAGATTGAGAGTATCAATAGTATCGCTTTTCCAATTGCAAGTCCTAACGCAAAGAGCAACGTTGTTGGAGTACCCTGGATTCTTGAAAATGTGGAGATGAATTTCGGGAATACAAGTTTGTGGTATCAGGTGACTTTCAAAGTGGGTGTGTTTTGATCTCACCGCGACTCCGGATTGGAGTAGGCTGCTTGACAAGGAATTGACTAGAACAGGAAACTGTGATAAAAACGGGGAGATAGCGAGGTCACAATGACGTGTACTCGTGGACCCATTTACCAGAGAATACCTATACTCTCAAATACTTGAACTAGCCATTATTTGCACTTGTTAATACTACTGTACTGCACCGATGAAGACCGTGATAGTCCCATAAAATTTAAGCGAGAATGCGCTTTCATCAAATTCCATATTTTTGCATAACGGCTGACAAGGTACAAAAGTCCTCGAAGTATTTATAGTTCGCCTATAATTAAAAATGCGGGTTGAGCTACAAAGCAAGGCTGGAATGTGGTGAGAAATGAAATACAACGAGGACTTGCATCGAACCGTTTGGACAATTTGTGATAAAAAAAAGCAAAACCTTAAAACCCTGGTCCCTTGGTCCCTGGAACTTTGAATTTCATCAGATGAAACCTAAAACGGTTTATCTTTTTTCTTTGAAAAACTCTGTTTAATTTAACTTAAAACAGCTAAAATATTTCTTATCTATTTTTTTTTTTTTTGCAGATCGATACCGTTCGAAATTGTAAGTTTGTAGGTTTATAAAAAGAGCAAAGTCATCTATGAGAAAAGAAGAGAAAAGGTAAACTTGCAAACCGAGACCAAGAAACAATTTTATTAATGAACCAGCATTAAGGACTTAAAAATATACATAGAAAGATGAATATATGATGGAGAGAAGCTGTTCAACCGCGAAGGCCAAGAAAAAAAAAACCAAAACTTTCGATGGGTGCTGGTCATGCCGTGAAAGAGGAGTTAAATGCGACGAAGGCAAGCCAGAATGTGACAATTGCTTGAAAAATGCTATCAAATGTAAAGGTTACGATATTAGATTGAGTTGGGACACGAGAAAGACTGATAATTTGAGAAGATTCAAGATCTATGATCATTTCCAACATCGGTGTTTCGCAAATTGCAATTTGAAGGAGTCCATCGATAACATCGATGAGTTGGTGGAAAAACATAACTGCAGAGCCATTGTCAAGACACCCTTCACTGTTTTTGAGACTAATGATCTTGTCCAGTATTGGTTCGAACATGTGGTCAACAAGTTTCAATTGAAATGGTTTACAGCCATGGTGAGACAAAACTTGAATAACAAAGTGGTCATTTTCTCAATATACTCATCATCTCTCTATTTTAAAGGCGGTGATGCCAATTTGAAAAGATCAAAGTTCTATCTTGATTATGTATGGCGACAAGAATTCGAACAGCATTCGCAATTCAACGAGTTTGATTCTTTGAATTGGATCTTATCTCTGATTAATCTTTTATTTACGTCTGATCTCGTCGATGAGTGTCAGATCAATTGCTTTGAGGCCTTGGATAAGATCACACGATTGATGCCCAAGATCAGTCCATTACCTGAATATAGTCCCCTCAACCAATTGATCACCTTCTTGAAAAGTTTGAAATTCATACCACCGGAGATCACGGGTGAATCCATGATCGATCTCACAGATCTCGGAATCGAAAACCAACTTTTGCAAAGCTGGTATAATATCTTGTCCATAGACTCCAATCGAGATTTGCCATTTTTTGAGTTAGAAAATCAATTGTGGTTCAAGAAGAAAAATCTCATCCTTCCTTCCAACGACCCACGGCATGACAAATCGTATATCTGGTATATAGCGATGTATATATATTTCATCAAGAAGTTCTATCATGAGCATCATGGCAAAGTCAGTATTGCTTATTTGGTCAATGAAGTGACACCGCACTTGATCAATTTGAACGATGAACAGGATATTCTTGGGTTGAAATGGTGCTTGCTCATCATCCGAAACGAGTCCAGACTCATGGAATGCAATCATATATTATCGAAATGTTTCTTCGACATCCCAGAAACCGATGATGAGAATTGGATTAATTATATAGAATCAAGTAGTATCTTGATACTTTGAATAAACAACTTCACGTCCAGGCTCGAACTACAGCAAAGGAGAAATTGACAATGACTCCAGCCATTATCAGTATCTTACTTCTCTTACTCAAGCCCAAGAAATTCAATTTCAATAGAAACAACAGCAAGATTCCTAATAAACTCCCGATCAAAATGCCAATAAGCAACTCGAAATTCGTGTCATGGATAGCACTTGTAGTTAAGTTTTGAAATTCATCGATCTCGTTATTCACGGTACTATCGATCCATCTTTCTTCTAATTGTCTTAAATCTTCAGGATTCGTTGAACTCGATCCATAAATCGATTGGAATTGTCTTCTAAGGTCCAGAATGTCCTGTTGTGAGAATCCTTGTGTCAACAATCTATCGAATCCGACAGGCTGCGGCTCAGTGGTCTGCTGATTCAGTCTTTCCAACTCTTGCTGGGCCTCGGACGAATCCTCAGCTGCCAACTGTTCATCTGTCAACTCTTCACCGATAAGACAGTGGATGTATATTTTGACCAATTCATCATGGTTGTTGGTCAACTTGATCAACCGCCATATGTCGTTCTCAAAATTGGTGCCGTTGGTCAATATCTTACCACTGTAAATCAACTTGATGTTCCTTCTCGCCAACTCCGGCTTGTCTCTTCTTATCTGTCTCTTGAGCGCTGTCGTAGACATCGACAGGAAATCCTCGATGGGTATTACAAGATCGTGACTGTTGTCACTGAAACGGATAACTATATGATATGACTGTGCCGATGACATTTTATATGATTGAAGAATGAAACACCACCACACTGAAAGAACACACTTCAATGTCGAATACTAAGATCCTCAGAAAAGAATTGAAGACAAATTATCATTTTCGCTACGCACAGAAAAAGCCCTAACTTCGTGTACGTTATCACAAGAAACGGAGAGCTCTTTTCTGCCATAACAATTCTCGTAATTTGCTCATCGCTGTCCATCTTACGTGCAACTAAATCCCAAAATTTCTCAAATTTTCTTCAATTATAAAAAAAAAATTTTCAATTCCCAATTTCTAAACCTTTTCTTACTCCTTTTTTTCCTCTCTTTGTGCGGACAACCAGTACTTTCAAACACCGTGTTGCTTCCTATTTATATGAGTTCGCCTGGACCGTCAAATCCAACTTAGAGCTTTTGAAATGGGAGGTGTCAAGTACTTGGAGAGATTAACTTAACACAACTGTGACCATCTTAACGCCCTTTCGTAATTTGTATATTTCGCCCTTTTAACTTGTTTACAGGTTAGAATTGGTGTTGGAATTTCGAGGGTTGGTAGGCCATACATTTACACTTATTTAAACTTGTTTCTTCACACACCTCTTCTACGATTTATCTTTTGATTATCTTATCAATTCGTATCAAATGCTCTATTGTTAACATATCTATACTATTCGAACTATACTATTCAAACTTTAACATCTCCTACCCATTTTCTAGCGTTTTGGAACAATCTGATCCAAGGACCATATCCTTTGAAGGCGTCGAATTGGTCCACTGGATGGTAAGAATTGGACTCTAATCTACAAACTCTCTCTGGGTGAGGCATCATGGCCAAGACTCTCCCACTAGGCACTGTGATACCTGTGATACCTTCTGGAGATCCGTTAGGATTCAATGGGTACTTCTCTGTGACTTGTCCATAGTTATCAACATACTTCAAGGCAGCCAAGTCTTGGCCCAAGAAGGCATCCAACTTTTCAAATTGAGCACGTCCTTCACCGTGGGCAACGGCAATTGGCAACTTGGCACCTTTCATGCCTCTGGTGAAGATATTGGAGTCCTGCACAACGTCCAAGGTACAAACTCTGGCCTCGTACTGTTCAGAAGCATTTCTCTCGAAACTTGGCCAATTGTCTGCTCCTGGGATCAACGACTTGATCTTGGACAAGAATTGACAACCGTTACAAGCACCGAAAGCGAAGGTGTCCTCTCTTTCAAAGAAGTCTGCAAATTGCGATCTGGCTCTGGAGTTGTACAACACCGAGGTGGCCCAGCCGTTACCGGCACCCAAAACATCTCCAAAGGAGAACCCACCGCATGCGGCAAGCCCGACAAAGTCCTTCAAGTCGACACCTCCACTGATGATATCGGACATGTGCACATCAACAGACTCGAAACCGGCCTGTTGGAAACACCAGGCCATTTCCTGCTGTCCGTTGACACCTTGATCTCTCAAGATGGCCACCTTGGGCTTGGTCTGGAAAGAGGACAAGTCCAACAACTCAAAGTCGAACTTGTAAGTCAAACCTGGATCGTTGTTGTCCAAGATGGCTTGGAACTCTTGCTCAGCACTTAACGGATTGTCTCTCAACTTTTGGATTTGGTACGACGTGGTGGTCCAGGCCTGTTGCAATTTACCTCTGGAGCCGTGGAAAATTGGCGTCCCGGTGCTGGAGGTGATCTTAACCTCTTGCTTGGAGTCGAACACCGGCACACCTACCACTTGGAACAAGTCCTTCGACAAGCCGTGGCTGGTAGCAAGTTGCAAAAAGTCCTGGTAGTCGCTTTCCTTGACTTGGAAAACGGCACCCAACTCCTCGTTGAACAACTCGGCAAAAACATCCTCGGTGCCTTGCAAGCTGATGTCCAAGCCCGATCTGCCGGCAAAGGCCATCTCCAACAACGTGACAATCAAACCACCGTCGGATCTGTCGTGGTAGGCCAAGACGTGGTCAGACTTGTGGGCGGAGATGACGAATTCCAAGAACTTTTTCAAGGTGGTAGCTGAATGCACAGTAGGAGCAGCGTTGCCAACTTGGTTGTACACCTGGGCCAAAGCGGAACCCCCCAAGTTTTTGGAGCCTTCACCTAAATCGCACAACACCAAGACGGTCTTCTCACCGGCATCGACCAACTGAGGCGTCCAGGTCTTGGCAGTGTCCTGCACAGGGCCGAAAGCGGTGACTACCAACGAAAGCGGTGCGACCACTTCCTTGTCGTCCCACTTCATCTTCATGGACATGGAATCCTTGCCCACCGGGATGGAGATGCCCAATTCTGGACACAAGTCCAAGCCGATCAGCTGCACGGCCTCGTACAAGGCGGCACCTTCTCCCGGGTGCGATGCAGAGGACATCCAGTTGGCCGACAACTTGAGCCTGTCCAAGGACTGGATATCGGCAGCAAAGATGTTCAACAAGGACTCCAGCACACACATCTTGGCACTGCTCAGCGCCGAGATCAAGGCCAAAGTTGGTTTTTCGCCCATTGCCATGGCCTCACCGGTGGTCATGACCTTTTCACCCAAACTGGTGGCAGTGACACCAACATCGGCAACTGGCACTTGCCATGGACCCACCATTTGGTCTCTGTCGATCAAACCAGTAACAGTTCTGTCGGCGATGGTGATGAGGAACGACTTGGAACCCACAGCAGGCAACTTCAAGACCCTGTCCAAGGCATCTTCCACAGAGACCTCCGGCTTCAATTGCAAAGGCGACAATTTCAAAGCCGTGGACGAGTCCGTTCTTGACATCTTTGGTGGTTTGCCGAACAAGACGCTCATTTCCAAGTCGATCGGCGTGGTTCCCAACAACTTGTCAGTCAAGATCAACTTCTCCTCGCTCGTGGCATGGCCCACAACGGCAAATGGAGCCCTTTCCCTCTCACAGATTTCCTTGAACAAGGGCAAGTCCTGCTGCGACACACCCAAGACGTATCTTTCCTGGGACTCGTTACACCAGATCTCCATTGGCGACATGCCGGGCTCCAAGGACAAAATGTCTCTGAGCTCGAAATGCGCGCCGAGGCCGTTGTCGTGAACCAACTCGGGCAAAGCGTTGGACAAACCACCGGCACCCACATCGTGGATCGACTGGATAGGGTTGTTCACGCCGAGCGAGGTACATGCGTCGATCACCTGCTGCGCTCTTCTCTGCATTTCCGGGTTGCCTCTTTGCACCGAGGCGAAATCCAACTCTGCAGAGCCCTCTCCACTGGCGACAGACGACAGGGCACCTCCACCTAAACCGATCAACATACACTGGCCACCCAAGACGATGATGGCGGCGCCTGGGGAGATCTTGAAGTCCTCTTTCAAGGCCAACTGTGGTCTGATGGCACCCATACCTCCGGCCAACATGATAGGTTTGTGGTAGCCTCTGATTTCTTCGTGGCCGCTGCTGTTGGTGACTTTGGTGGTCAAGGTACGGAAGTAGCCGTTGATACATGGTCTCCCGAACTCGTTGTTGAATGCAGCAGACCCGATAGGCGCCTCGATCATGATGTCCAACGACGAGGCAATGTGGTCGGGCTTGCCAATGTCCAATTCCCAAGGCTGTTTGGCGTCTGGGAGCAACAAATCCGACACTGTGAACCCACTCAACCCGGCTTTTGGCTTCGAACCACGGCCTACGGCACCTTCGTCTCTGATCTCACCTCCGGAACCGGTGGCTGCACCTGGGAAGGGCGATACAGCGGTTGGGTGGTTATGTGTTTCCACCTTGATCAAGGTGTGCACGAGCTCCTTCTTGGAGCCCCATTTCTTTGTTTTCAAGTCTGGTGTGAAGTGGTACCCTTCGTGGCCTTCGTAGATGGCGGCGTTGTCGCTGTAAGCACTCACTGTGTACTGACCGTTTTGCAGTTCCGTGTTTCGGATCATCTTGAACAAAGAGAACTCTTTCTTCTCGCCGTCAATGGTCCAGTCGGCATTGAAGATCTTGTGTCTGCAATGTTCCGAGTTCACCTGGGCAAACATAAACAACTCAACGTCTGTTGGGTTTCTGCCAATGGTGTTCTTGAAAGCGTTGATCAAGTACTCGATTTCACCTTTATCAAGGGCCAATCCCATCTCTTTGTTGGCCCTGATCAAGTTTTCATCGGTGCTCAACAAGTCCACAGTCACCAATGGCTTCGGCTTGTGGTGCTCAAACAAATCGTTGTAAGTTGGCAAAGTCTCGTAGTACAAAGTTTGAGTCATTCTGTCGTAGATGGAACTCAAACTTTTGAAATTTTCCTTTTGCAAATACTCCATTACTGGGAAACCTGGTCTCACATTGATCAAGACGGCCAAACCTCTCTCGATTCTTTCAACGTGAGCACTCAATCCACACACTTCGACGATGTTGGTGGCCTTGGAAGACCATGGCGATATTGTTCCAGGTCTTGGAAGGATTCTTAAGACGTATTGATCGTCGTCCAATTGTTGCACATCATCGCCGGTCAATTTGATCAACTCGTTCAATTTCTTGTTCTGATCATCGTTCAAGTCCAATGGCTGATCGTATTTCAACAATTTCGCCAATTTCGCCAAAGATTCTTCGTCGTGGTCAAAGTTCCCATCATGAAGATTTATGTAATGGATATAACAAGACTTGATGGAGATGATGACATCTGAATTTACTGATTTATTGATATCGGAGATCAAGTTGTTGACTCTGAATGGAGACAACAGTTGAGGTCCTGGTAAGATCAATAAATTCTTGTTCTCAGACATTGTTGGGCGTTGTTGCTTTAACTACTCGGTCGACTGGTTGATTTGTAGTTGACTGGAAAAAGAACGGCAAATTAGGCTTCCCAATCTATTATATCAATGCTCATGTGTGTCACCCAGGAAAGATAGTGCAAAAAATTTTCAAAAAAAAAAAAAAAATAATTATTTAAGATTAATTTCTTTTTGACTCCAGTAATAGTGAAAAATTAACTCTGATGAGATTTTATCTCATCGGACTGGGATTTCGAGATGGCCGTTTGGGTTTAAGGTTTTGGGAGATACGAATTTAACAGGGAGTGGGGCTGGCAGGGGCAGAGTGTAAGAGCGGAAGTGGTCTACAGAAGAGGTTGAAGAATATGTTAGCTGGGGGGATTTAAGAGCAGGAGTAGTTTGCATTAAAAGGTTATATAGATAAGGCGCACATAGGTTAGACGTGATAATGGAATTGAAAGTTGACCAGGTTTTTGGTTTGAATATTGTGCTGATATTATGAACTCGTCTTATGAACTGGCTTTTTTTTTCGACTAGAATTATCAATCTGGATTCATTTTATTGCTGATCTAACGAAATCAAATGATCTCTTCAATTGCCTAAATCCACAAGCACATCTTATCAAAACGACTAATCTTTTAAACTTTTCTACCACCCTTATATGCTGTTTTGAGCTAAGATAAAATTTTTTAAATTTTTTTATTAAAAATATTTTTACCTCATCTTACAAAGAACCAGGATCATCAGACATATCCACTAGCACCCAGCACATACACAAGAATGGTTCAAGGTAATAACAAGTTGAAGAGCAAGAAGCCTGCCAGAGTCACAAAGAAACAAGCGAATCCAAAAGCCGCTGCTCCAAAGATTTATAAACCAAAGAAAGGTGAATCAAACAAGGTATCAGCTAAATTGAACAAGACTCATAATTCTGTCTTGATATCCAACACAGAAAAATTGATTGCCAGTAGAGTTGGTCATTTGGAGTTGATCAAAGGTTCAAGAAGACAGTTGGAGAAATCCGAGAAACTCAAACAAGCAAAAAAACCAGCAAGTGCTGCGAAATGATTCTGGACAAATTGAAAGATTGGCCATCCAATAAGAAGGTGTTGGATGAGAAGAAGGAGCTACGGATAGTGCCAGTAGATAGGGGAGAAATTGTTAAACAGACTCAAAGGAATACCATCATGAAGAAAGATACGGTCATAGAGGTGGTTTCCAATTTGAAGCTGATTGACCCAAAGAACGAAGATTGAAAAACTGTGTACGGGTTATTATTGTTAGGCATTTTGATAATTTGTAAATTAGCATACTATTTGAATTTTTTTCTTACACTGTAGACTGAGAATTGTTAAATCATTTGTAACGGAAGTGGGAGTGTGTGATCTGATAGTGATGATATCGATTCGTTTTGACGAAGTTGGTTTCAAACTCTGTTTTGTGTTTTTTTTTTTTGAACTGATAAGATTAGCGTAGATCTGCCTCTCAATGCTTCAAACCAAAACTATTCAATCTCTGTCTCCTATCGTTGTAGCCGTTGAAGAGAGTATTGGTACTCATTGTTCTTGTGATCCTTATTTCAGCATCACTGTTATTGGCAACGTTGGTTTCCCATCTGCTTCTTCAGCCGCCCCTTTTAAATGATAAAAGAAAGAGGGGCCGCAAAAACTCAAGCACATTTTTTCATGTGAAAAATATCTGCCTACTTTATGCTATGGAATATATCGTACTCTCTTGCACCTTCTTTACTACTGTTTAAATGGCCACTGATAATAGAAGAATAAAAAGAATCAATTTGACGAAAAAATATGTTTATCGACGAAAAACATATCAGTTCAAAGATAATAAATAACACAAAATAAAGAGAAACGAATTCTAGTGGTACTGTTGCCAAACAACGTAAAATAATATAAAATGGAATAAAACAAAATAAAGAGAAATGAATTCTGGCAACATAAAATAAAATAAAATAAAATAAAATAAAATAAAATAAAATAAAATAAAATAAATAGAAAAAAACTCTGGTGGTACTGTTGTCAAACAACATAGAATAACATAAAATGGAATAAAATAAAATAAATCAATCGAAGTTCATACAATAGTCTTGTGAACTGTAAAAATATAAAAGAGTGTGTTTGATTGTGGTTTCAAATCAATAAAACGAAGAGTAAGAATGGATACATAATCTTTGAAGTCATATGACTCAATGATTGAGCTCCACCCTCATAAACACTAGCAACAGTTGGGGCAGCAGGTGATGTGCCTGCTTTACTCAGCGAAGTCTCTCTTCCGCTAGAGTCTGAATCAGCAGTAACTGTAGTGATAGCTGTCACAGTTGAATTTTCAATTATTACAGCTACAGATCCCCCACTTGAAGTGGTGTAAGTAGCTGCTTCACACTTGTGACATGGCTTGTAAATTGTGACAGTTTCACATCCAACGGTAGAAGCAGCAGTGATGGTTGGGTTTTGAACAACAACAGATACTGTAGCTCCACAAGTTGTAGTGTAGACAGTTGCAGCACCTTTATCACAAGGTTCGTAGACAGTAACAGTGACAGGAGACAGACTTTTGGTAGGAGTCAAAACCTCGTAAACTGAGCCAGTGCCATCTGGGTTTGCAACGAGAGTGGTAACAGTATTGGTGCCAGTCCATGAATTTGTAATGGTTGAGTAAGGTGTCTTGACTTCGTAAACTGAACCGGTTCCAGTTGGATTTGGAACGAGACTGGTGATTGCGTTGGTACCAGTCCAAGGAGTCGTGATAGTTGAGTAAGGAGTCAAATGTTCAATGTACGGAATACCATTGCTAGTAACAGTAGTTACGGAAGTTGTAGAGCCGGTCCACGGAATAGTAGTTTCAACTGTTGTCGATGAAGCTGGTGTGAGATGTTCAACAACAGGCGTGCCATTGCTGGTGAATGTGGTGACGGAAGTGGAAGGACCGGTCCATGGAACAGTAATTTGAATTGTTGAGTAAGGTGTCTTGACTTCGTAAACTGAACCTGTGCCATCTGGATTTGGGACGAGAGAAGTAATCGTGTTGGTACCAGTCCATGGAACAGTGGTGGTTGGGTAAGGAGTGTCGACCTCGACAACTGAGCCTGTGCCATGTGGATTTGGGACAAGTCTAGTAATCGTGTTGGTACCAGTCCAAGGAGCAGTAGTGGTCGGATAAGGAGTCTCGACCAAAACGATTGAACCAGTTCCATCAGGATTTGGAACAGTGACAGTGACAGTGCTGGAACCAGTCCATGGAACAGAAGTGGTCGGATAAGGAGTCTCGACCAAAACGATTGAACCAGTTCCATCAGGATTTGGAACAGTGACAGTGACAGTGCTGGAACCAGTCCATGGAACAGAAGTGGTCGGATAAGGAGTCTCGACCAAAACGATTGAACCAGTTCCATCAGGATTTGGAACAGTGACAGTGACAGTGCTGGAACCAGTCCACGGAACAGTGGTGGTTGGATAAGGAGTCTCGACCAAAACGATTGAACCAGTTCCATCAGGATCTGGAACAGTAACAGTGACAGTGCTGGAACCAGTCCACGGAATAGTGGTGGTTGGGTAAGGTGATGGAACAGTATTAGTTAAGGAAGGAGTCTCGACCTCAACGAGTGAGCCAGTTCCATCAGGATTTGGAACAGTAACAGTGACAGTGCTGGAACCAGTCCACGGAACAGTGGTGGTTGGATAAGGAGTCTCGACCAAAACGATTGAACCAGTTCCATCAGGATCTGGAACAGTAACAGTGACAGTGCTGGAACCAGTCCACGGAATAGTGGTGGTTGGGTAAGGTGATGGAACAGTATTAGTTAAGGAAGGAGTCTCGACCTCAACGAGTGAGCCAGTTCCATCAGGATTTGGAACAGTAACAGTGACAGTGCTGGA